>CM060428.1:65536009-65906491 GCA_030545235.1 Helianthus tuberosus | reverse complement strand
CACCATCATCCATTGTCCATCGTAGAGTGTGTGAGTCGTCTCGGGATCCAAGATTGATCGTAAGAGTTCTTGACAATCAAAGGCCATGTTTGCCTAAGTCTCTTACATCACTTGGTGAAGACAAATGTCTAGTGTAATACTTTTTATTTTTAATCTTTTCGCACTTTTTACTTGGTTATGTATTAATGACTTTAATAACTAGTTTCTTATGTTGAAGGTGATTCTTCCTTATCGTTTGTCCGTGGTGTCTTGGCATGATTTTACTGTCTATATAAAATAAAAGATTTTCACTATTCATATCTCCACGGTCTATATGGAGATATGTTGGCTACCTAGTCGGGGGTTAAGGGAACGGTTTGGTAAGAGTCTTGCCTTGTTCAGTGTTATAGATCCTGCAAGGACCTGGGTCAAATTTAGTAGGACCTCCTTCAATACCCACCGGTATTGGATGGCGGGGGTCCAAACTATTTGATCCCCTCATATGTAAGCTACTATTAATACTTTAATCCGGCTATTTAGGACTGTATCCCTGCTGACTCAGACTACTTAGCCGAGGGTAACGTCACCTCCAAAAGAGGGGCCTACCATAATATGCATTAATAACTTAATTAATTATCTTTCAATAATCCGACCCTTTAAGATTGTATCCTTGCTGACTCAAACTACAGGGTTGAGGGTAACGTCACCTTCAAAAGAGGGGCCTACTACAATAACTAAGATAATCTCTTAAAAAGTGCAAAACTGCGGAAATAATCAAAGGTTACACTAAACACGAGTCGGAGCCAAGTGATTCATCTTGTCTATCTGTTTTTACTTTTATTTTATTTTTCAGCATTTTAGTTAGTTTTATTTTTCTTAGTTTAAAAACCTTTTTCTAACTTTTGATTTGATTAGACGTTGAGGATAAACCGGTACTAAAAGCTCTTGTGTCCTTGGACGACCTCGGTATCTTGCCAACACTATACTACGCTCACGATGGGTGCACTTGCCCATATGTGTGTTTGGTGTTAGTAAAATATCGTGTTTTATAAATTTAAAACTTGACTAACGTGTAAAAAGGGCTTAAAATATACTTAAATTTACATAACACACTCACGCACATCAAGGTTTTGGCGCCGTTGCCGGGGACACAAGGATTTTAAGAAAGTTAGGAATCAATGGCCTAATCGTTTTTTCTAATTTTTCTGTTTTTTTAGGATTTTCTTAGTTTTTCAGCTTCTGCAGAACTCAGCACGGGCCGTGCCCGCTGAACACGCCCCGTGCCCAATCAATGGAACTGGCAATCCTGTTTTAAATCAGATAGTAAGCTGAACACGGGGCCGTGCCCACTCAACACGCCCCGTGCCCAAGATTCAGTTACTGAAAACAGAACCGTAAGATCCCGACGGTTGGTAATATCTGACACAAACATGAGAGATACTGATATTTTTTACTTTCGGCACTCTTATGGTACGTGGGTTCAAATATGTGGTGGCCTCATAAAGAATTAGAATGTTATTTTCTAAATTATAAGCCCCACTATATAGACTCATTGTTTTCCTGTAGCCTTAAGAGGGGCGAGAGTAAAAATAATCCATATCTCTCCCTCGAATGCTCTCAACCGGATCTTCTAGGAGAAATGCTCCTTGATGAACTCTTTCAAATGGAAGATCTAATTCTTAATTGGTTAAAAGAACTTAGGATAGATTTCAGTAATTTATCTCAAGACGATAACCAAGAAGAATTGTTGGGATCGCATTCAAATAAAAACAACTTCGTTGTTCCCGATGTTACCTCTAACTCTTGCGAGGACTTGAGCGATAGTCGTCCCTGTGCCGATTGTGCCGTGAAGGACTCTCCATCGACTTCGTTCGGTGCATACATAGACCTGAGCGATTCGGCATACACCTTTAACGAGAGCCCGGGAAAGGGTTGGACTTGTCCACCTACATTTAGCATAGGAATCACCCTCACCGACAACCTCTTGCGTTCTCGTCTTAGTCTAGAGCAATTAAGGTATCTTAGGCACTTTGGGGTTGTTCCATCCAGTAAGGAACCGCCCGATCCGGATAAGTTCCTTAGAAATAGACAAACTTCATAAACAGCCTTTCAACACGGGGTCGTGCCCAGGTCAACACGCCCCCGTGTCCACCGAAAGATTCCTTTCTGACTATTTGTCAGAATACGGACAAAATGTGTCAGGATCTTGCCTGCACACGGGGCCGTGTTCAGCGTGCTGTCAATTTCTATAAATGCAGCCAAGAATCCTGCACATTTGGACCATCCAGGGACAGAGATTTGAGAGGATCTTCTCACCTACCATCCTAGGTATTTTCTAAAAGAAGGTTCTAACAACCATCTTGTCCTTTCCTCTTTTATCCATTGCCTTCTTCTTCATCTTTCTTGCCTCAACACCTCCATTGAAGCTTGGGATCAGCTTGAGATCACCATGATCCCAAGCTTTATTGTGATGTTTGTTAGATTTTTGCCCAAGGAATCTTGTTAAAAATAAGTTGTACAACATTGTTTTAAGTTATTTCTGCTCAAAAATGCTTCATGAGTTGGAAAAATAATTTGAAACTTAAAGATTCCTTGTTCCAAAAATCTGCAGAAAGGTGAACACGGGGCCGTGCTCATTGAGCACGGGGCCGTGTCCGGAGATACTGTTCCATTAAAATGAACTATTTTTGGTGTGTTTTCGTAGAATGTCTAGTCAAAACAGTGGAAACTCTTCTGCGCACTCCAAAAACAGTCGAAGGGAAAGAAGGTCATCAATTGAAGCAACTCTCGTATGCTGTGGAATGGCATTACGTGAGGCTCTTGATGAGATGACATCGGTTGAGGAGGTCCTAATTGACCGCATAAATTATCTTACGGTGGGGTTGGAAAACAGTTTTCAAGAAATCAACCTCTTGCACCAGAGGTTGAACATTCTTGTGACACCTCCCATGGAACGAATCCTCCCTCAAGAGGATTGGAACTTAGCACTTGGAATCAACAACCCGACCTGATGGGACGACATTCCAGCGGAACCTCCTCTTGAAGATCTACAAGAAGTCCCGGTGGAGGTTGCACCCCCTCAATCCAACGCCAATGAGCCCGCCTTTCTTCTCCCTAGGGAGATAGAGGAGTGGCTCGCCGACGTGTGAGGGACCCATGCCCGGAGAAAGAAGTTTTTCAAGCTGCATCCAACCGAGGGAATTATCTTTTCGGAAATTTTGCTAGTAGAATAAGTATTAGGCTAGAACTTCTTGGTTTAGATTTCTTGTGTTTCTTTTGACCTATTTATCTAAGATTTTAACTTATTAGGATTATTATGTAATTCTCTCTATGTTTTAATGAATGATGGTTTTAGCTAATTCGGAGTTTGGATGATGTTGTAATGGATAAAACACACTCGGGATGGTGAAGGATAACAAGGGAAACTTGAACCAGCACCCATGCACGAAAACAGGGCCACCCGACAAATTTTTCTTCATTACAGCAAGTTCAGCACGGGTCGTGCCCGCCCAACACGGCCCCGTGCTGCACAATCTGCAGGAAATGCCCAGTTCAGGTAACTGGACACGGGGCGTGCCCACTGAACACGCCCCCGTGCCCACTGAACACGCCCCCGTGCCCAGGCTTCTGTTTCTTTTTGGCAATTTCTGTTACTGGCGATCTGAACACAGGGCCGTGCCCGGACACCACGGGGCCGTGTCCAGACGCCCAGTAACATAAATTTTTGCTTTTTTCACACCTTTTTACACATTCAATCAACCTAAAAACTTATTTTTGGGACACATTGAGTACAATGTGTAATTTAAGTGTGGGGGGATGCTAAAACTTTGAATCTTGCAAGTCCTAATAACAAGCCTTACACAAAACTCTATTGGAACCGCTAATCACCCCAAATTTGTTTTCAAAAAAAAATTTTCATTTTTTTTTACTTGTCTAGGTTTAATTTGGGAATTTCAAGTTCTAAAAAGGTTATATTTTTACAAATTTACAACCGATAGCGTCGTGATAAAAAAAACCAACATAAGAAAATTATGAAACGACATGACAAGCTTAATTAAAATTTGATTATATATACTTGATCACATAAAAACTCATTCCCACAAAAAGTGAGTTTTGAGCCTTTATTGAGCATACAAATATATATCTTTAAACTAAATGCTCATTTTTCGTTTCTTGTGTGAATAGCCGCTTGGTTCTTACGACTCTAGAACTTGCCACGACGATACATTCCCGGTCCTTACCAACTTAAACCCGAGTAAGTAAATGACGGAGGCATTAGGACTAACCATTTTTATTTCTACACCATTATTTTTCTTTTTTATACCACCTACCCAAAACCCCCCTAGTTAACCCCTTTGAGCCTAAACCTTTTCATTTCATAACCCAAAACAAACACCCTTTTACCCACCAAAACCCTTTTTATTTTTAAACCCTTTGTTTTAGTAACAAGCTCGTTTTTCTCATGACTTTAAAAAAAAATGATGATGATGATGATGATGAAGCAAAAGAGAAATAAACAAACAAGTTTATCAAAAAATAACTTTTTTTGAATAATGGCTTCATCAAAATAAAAATTTCAAAAATAAAAAGTCTTACGAAAACCGACGCTTTTTACACCTTTCGCCCTTTTACTAACCACCTACCTTTAACCCAAGCCTAACCCTTCACCCCAAAAGTCCTCTTGATATTTACAAAGGTGTATAGTTAAAAAGGAGGAGGATTGATTGCTTGGCAAGCTTATGGTAGAAGTAAGTTCCATGCCGCTCTCGAGTGATCCACTAAAATACATCTTCGGCCGAGTGTTGAGTGATCCCCCGTGAGTTATGTGAACTTGTATATAAATGGAATTTTAAAAAGGCATGTTATGCCCTAATAAGTAGTTTATCTTATGAAATGTTTTAAATAAATCATGACGAATAGGATTGTAAATAAATAAAAATAAAACTTAATAAAGAATCTTGGAAATCCTGACACTCTATGACAAGCCCAAAAACCTTCTCTTCTACCCATTCCATTTGGGAGTGTAAAGCCACATTATAAAGAGTTTTGCTTGAGGACAAGCAAAGATTCAAGTGTGGGGGTATTTGATGTGTACAAAATGCAACATATAAATTACATCAATTGTGACATAAAACTAACCCTTTTTAGTACTAATGTTGGAAAAAGTGTGTTTTTGTCTTCCTTTTGTATTTTCAGGATTAAATGAGCTCAAATGAATAAAAGAAGCAAAAAGGCAGCTAAATCTAACATAAATACAAGAAAAGGAACAAACATGGCATGCCCGACCTCCCCGACAGCATCTTCCCAAGCAAAACAAGAGACCAGAAGGCTGAACACGCCCCGTGTTCACTGAGCACGGGGGCGTGCCCAAGAGTCCGCAGAAAAGACAAAGCTGTAGAAGCTTCTATTGCCTACCATGGGGCCGTGCTCAGCGGACACGGGGCCGTGGTCAACTATAAGATTCGCAGAATCCAGGCAAATCTTGATAGTAGAGATACGCTTCTGCACACGGGGTCGTGCCCAGCGGACACGGGGGCATGGTCAACTAATGCAGAAAAACTGCAATTAATGAAGACAGAGAAAGAGGATGGACACGGAGCCGTGCCCGAGCTGCTGTTCAGGCTATAAATAGGGTTGCTTGGCTCATTTGCAAACCATCCCTTGGCACATCACCTCTCTCACACTTCACCCACCACCCACCACCATCACAACACCATCATCCACCACCATCATCCATTGTCCATCGTAGAGTATGTGAGTCGTCTCGGGATCCAAGATTGATCGTAAGATTTCTTGACAATCAAAGGCCATGTTTGCCTAAGTCTCTTACATCACTTGGTGAAGACAAGTGTCTAGTGTAATACTTTTTATTTTTAATCTTTTCGCACTTTTTACTTAGTTATGTATTAATGACTTTAATAACTAGTTTCTTATGTTGAAGGTGATTCTTCCTTATCGTTTGTCCGTGGTGTCTTGGCATTATTTTACTGTCTATATAAAATAAAAGATTTTCACCATTCATATCTCCACTGTCTATATGGAGATATGTTGGCTACATGGTCGGGGGTTAAGGGAACGGTTTGGTAAGAGTCTTGCCTTGTTCAGTGTATAGATCCATCAAGGACCTGGGTCAAATTTAGTAGGACCTCCTTCAATACCCACCGGTATTGGATGGCGGGAGTCCAAACTCTTTGATCCCCTCATATGTAAGCTACTATTAATACTTTAATCCGGCTATTTAGGACTGTATCCCTGCTGACTCAGACTACTTAGCCGAGGGTAACGTCACCTCCAAAAGAGGGGCCTACCATAATATGCATTAATAACTTAATTAATTATCTTTCAATAATCCGACCCTTTAGGATTGTATCCTTGCTGACTCAAACTACTGGGTTGAGGGTAACGTCACCTTCAAAAGAGGGGCCTACTACAATAACTAAGATAATCTCTTAAAAAGTGAAAAAGTGTGGAAATAATCAAAGGTTACACTAAACACGAGTCGGAGCCAAGTGATTCATCTTGTCTATCTGTTTTTACTTTTATTTTATTTTTCAGCATTTTAGTTAGTTTTATTTTTCTTAGTTTAAAAACCTTTTTCTAACTTTTGATTTGATTATACGTTGAGGATAAACCGGTACTAAAAGCTCTTGTGTCCTTGGACGACCTCGGTATCTTGCCAACACTATACTACGCTCACGATGGGTGCACTTGCCCATATGTGTGTTTGGTGTTAGTAAAATATCGCGTTTTATAAATTTAAAACTTGACTAACGTGTAAAAAGGGCTTAAAATATACTTAAATTTACATAACACACTCACGCACATCAGTATCATATGAAGTTGATTTTGAAGTTGCTGAAGGAAGAAAAGTTGTATGCCAAGTTCTCTAAATGTGAATTCGGATTCGGGAAGTTTATTTTCTCGGACATGTCATAAATGAGAAAGGTATACACGTGGATCTGTCGAAGATACATGCAATTAAGAATTGGGAAGCGCCAAAGGCCCGTCGGAGGTGCACAATTCTTAGGACTTGTTGGGTACTACCGGAGATTCATTGAGAATTTCTCCAGATTAGCGCAACCTTTGACGCTATTGACCCAGAAGGAAAGGAAGTTTGATTGGGACGTAAAAGCAGGAGGAAGCTTTTCAGGCGTTGGAGGAAATGTTGTGAGCGTGTGTGAATAATTTCGGTGGAAGTAGGGATACTCACTTGCCATTGGCAGAGTTTTCTTACAACAATAGTTACCACGCTAGTATTAAGGCCGCTCCATTTGATGCCTTGTATGGATGGAAGTGTCGATCGCCAGTTTGTTGAGATGACGTGGCCAAAGACAATTAATCAGACCCGAGTTTATCCAGGAAACCAACGACAAGATTTGCCTACATCAAGGGAAGGTTAAAAGTCGCCATTGATCAACAGAAGAATTACATGGACAATTGAAGGAAACTATTGCGGTTTCGGGTCAAGAATTATGTTTGTTGAAGGTGTTATCTAGGAAAGGTGCTATTAGGTTTAGCAGAGAAAGAAAAGTTGAGCCACATTGATTAAGTCCTTTCGAGAGCCCATCTTGAGTTAGATTAATCGCTTATAGGCTCAAGATACCATAGGGATTAAGTGGAATACATGATGTGTTACATGTGTCCAGTTTGAAAAAGTGTATGATGGATAATACACTGATTATATTCTTGTTGAGGTTTATTTAGGCGATAAATGGAAGTTTATCAAAGTACCCGTAGAAGCAGTGTGCTTGGTTAGAAGAGTTATGTTGATAACCAGAGAGACGATTTCAAATACCTAACGGTATGGGTAATCCGTTGATTGTGCAATCCATGGAGAGAAGATATTTGAAATAAATGCAAGAAGGGAAGAAAACGGGCTCATGGGATTAGATACTTTCGAGAGCCCATCTCGAGTTGGATCAATCGTGTGTAGACTCAGACTACCTCAGGTATAGGACAATGTATATGTAAATATACGTATGTTAAACCTGAAATGGTGGAACATTGACTTAACCCTTTCTGATTAAGTACTCGTAAACGTTGAACCTTGGAAAAGCTAGAGAGCGTCGAGACACGAAATTAGGAAATGAGAATATAATATAGGTCTACGAGGATTCTTCGTAAGAATTAAAGTTTCTCACAGAAACTACAAGACCATATTTAATAAGACTGTTCTTACTGTTTCCACCAAGTGCGAAAATAAAACCTGTAAAGTAAAATTTCATGGACGAAATTTCCTAAACAGGGGAGACTGTGACACCCGGCTTTTCAGGCCGTACCGTACAAGTGTAACACGTGTTGTGAATAGATAAAAAGACTGTATTTGATTTATTATGATGTTTATATATGATAAATAATGTGTTGGTAAATCCAAAGATTGGTAAAAATTATGTTGGCAACGATAAAATAAACGCTTATCGCGTAACGATTAAAATACGAAACGAACGTCGGTGACCACCCGATCAGTGTTAAAATTCTAAAAAATAGTCTGTTATGATTAGAATAGTAATTTTAATCATATTCGTGAGGAAAAATAAATTAAAACGCTAAGAAACGCTATTTTTCGAGTTTGAGCGATTATCGCACGATACTGCGCGTATTAGACAAAATACTGTCTACGCAGCCTGTCAAGGCAACTGGTAATTATTTTAGTAATAATTTAGTGTGATTATTTTTATAGAATGATAAAAATAATTTAAAACGCACTAAAACAAGATTAAAACGCTAGATAAAATACCCGGTATCCAGTAGAATGCCAGTGGTTGGCCAACAGTTCATATATATATATATATATATGCATGCGAGTATGTGTGTATGGTGATAGATGGCAGCCATATATATCTCTCTCTCCCATCTCTCTTTCAGCTATTGGATGAAAAATAGGTGGGTGATGATTATGCACCCTTGAGAATCTTCACATATCTTGCAAAATCTCACATAATTCCAGTAAACATTTCAAAATTTACTCTCTTTCTCTCTCAAACATAAGCTGGCCGAACACCCCTATATTCAGCCATTTTTCAACTTTCCAACCTTGTTTTAAATGATTCAAACTCTTTACAAGGTGTTTACAAGTCCATATGGTGGTTTAGAAGTGATTTCAAGGTGTTTCAAGCAACAATTAAGTCCAAATCATCAAATTTTACTAAAAATCATTCAAGAACTTAAAGGTATAAAATTTATTTTAAAAACCTTGTTTTTGATTCTTGATGATCTTGATGATGAAAGAAGTTTCTCTTGTTCTTGAATTTAATCACAAACTTGAAATCTAAAACTATGTGCGTGATTATAGTAACGTTTAACGCAAAACTATGCATTAAAACGGTCAAAAATCGGCTTTTCGAACGATTTATATGAAACTGATTTAGATCAGTAAGTAAACTGATATTTTTAGTTTAAAAATCAGTATTTTAACTAATTTTAAGTTTACTTGGTGTTTGGTTGGTCATACGTGACTTCTGACGCTCAAAAATGTTACCGAATCGCTAAAATACGCGTTTTTCAATAAACACTAGTATGGGTTATTTTTGGGTGAACCTTATGTGTTAAAATGTGTTATGTGATTTAAACATGCGAATGTGATGATATGTTAAGTGTTAACATGATAGTGGGAAATTTAGACTATGCGTGTACACTTGTGCGTTTTATGTGGTAGAAACGGTAAAATCGCGTTAAACGTGTAACTTGTTTGTCGAGCATGAAATTTGATACATATAAGTTATTTTATGTATATTTGCCTTAAAATGACAAAATAGATAAGTTAACGAGATTACGCGTGTTTCGATAAAAATTTATGTGAACGTTTATGTATATATATAACACGACGCGCAAGTCGTAGATAGATTTCGTATAAACGGGAGTGCTAATGGATTTACATGATAACGGTCACCAATAAAATCGTTCAAGTCGAAAAATCTTAAAAATATATATATGGACTCATATATATATTAACGTGCCAACATAATAAAAAACAATAACTTTTCGAGAAAATTCTAAAGTTATGTGACAATTCTAAGAAAATGAGAAACTTAGGATTTTTGTGATATATTGATTAAAAAATCGTTCCTACATATAATAGGACGTGTAGAAATCAATCTGTGGTATTGCGCTATTTAAAAATACGCACCCAAAGGTGAGTGTCACTAAACCCCTCTTTTTACTGTTTTGTATATGTTTTGGGGGTAGAACACGCCTAAAAGGGTTTAATAATGTTTTTTGATTAAAACGTACCTTTTAATATAAATTATATATTTTCATTGAAAATATATGGAGTTTTGATAAATCATACGTTTCGAGATAAAACGTTTTGGATGAATATATGTTTTGAGGAGAAACTGGGATGATACGGTATTTCAGAGGAAAAACCGACCGTGTTGTTGGGACGGGTTTACTTGGTCCCAGGGATTTCAGTAAATTCTGTACAACCATTTATATTAAATTTGTCATATTAGTAGGATATATATATTGCACGTGAGACAGACATCATAGATGGTCTCGATATGGACTATGCGCCAATGGTGTCGTTTAATCATTTAAGTATTGCACGCGATGAATTATTGGTAGATCTATCGTGTTGACAACCCCGTCGTGACCGGTCGCCCCGTGTCAAGTCAAACGACGAATTGAAATTCCGTTTATTTTCTAGCATTGATTATCCCTACATGGTAAATATATAGCTCGTATTGTCTAGCTAACATACGAGTCTGAACGTTGACGCTATAAATTTAATATACAAAACATGGGAAAATGCCTTGATGTCGAGTTTTCAATTTACAACGGATGACCCATGAATTTTATTACGGAAATAAATGGACTTTCTAAAATTATATGGATGTTTTATAATAAACACATAATTAGAAAGCTTTTCCTTAGGATCAAATTGTTTAAATTTGAATATGTGAACTCACCTTCCTTTGTGTTGACACTTGATTTTAAACGTGTTCTACAGGTACCTAAGTCCGACTTCGGGCATCATGGCGTGTCTTGTGTTTGTTGATGCATGTTTTGTCACTTAATTATGTTGGACTAACTTTTAAACTTTCTGGGACGAATGTAATAAGATCCATAAGGATCAAAACAATTTAACTATGGTGTGGTTGCGACGAACTTTAAGACTTTATATTTTAAAATCTATGTTTTAATTAAGTTGAAATGTCCAACATTACGATGCATCGTTCAGCAAGATATAAATGGGCACCAACTTCCGTCACCACTACGTTTTATATTCCGCTGCGACGTTTTTGGGGTGTGACAGTCATGAACATTAGTTTGTGCCCATTTGTGTTCGTCAATGTTCGTTTTTGTTCGTTGCCTAAAATTAACAAACATACACAAACGAACACAAACAAGTTCATTTCCTTAACAAACGAACACACACATAAAATCTCGTTCGATAAGTGTTCGTGAACGGTTCGCGAACACACACATTTCTTAACAAACGAACACGAACAAGGTCTTGTTCGTGTTCATTTGGTTCGTTTGCAGCCCTATCTAAAATTATAAAGTTACATATGATTTGTTACTTTTTTTAAGCAGTTATGTTTAAAATATGCCATTTTATTTTTAAACTTTTAAATTTTGGCATAAAAATATCTGAATAGTTTAAGTTATTACATAATCACATTTTAAAAATTAAACAAAATAATTAATTGGGTTTAAAGAGTGAACCCGAGAAGTTGACATGATCACAACCGGTTTAGCTAAACATGTTCTTTGATATGACCCAAGACTGTTTACACTAAACTTAAAGTCGTAAATGATCCCAACCGATTTAGCTAAACATATTCTTTGATAGGACCCAAAAGTGTTTACACTAAACTTAAAGTCGTAAATTTGGCGTTAGCAAAACATGTTCTTTGATAAGTACCCTTAGTTAATCTTTTTAATTTTATGAACATAACATCAACATACTATTTTTAGTCATCTTTTAAATTTTGATGAACATTACATCAACATACTAGTTTTACTCATTTATCTTATATATTTCTTTTATTTTATATCATTTTATGGGTACTATTACTAATGTCATTTACCTTATATAGAGTTAACTGCCATTTTCGTCCCTGTGGTTTGGTCACTTTGGCCATTTCAGTCCATTTTTCAAAAATGCGCCATTTTCGTCCCCCACGTTCTGGAAAGGTGCCATTTCAGTCCAAAAATCATAACTCAGTTAAGTCAGTTTGTAAATAAGGACTGATTGTGTAAATTTGTAACATAAAGGACTGATTGTGTAAATTTGAAAAATGGACTGAAATGGCAGTTAACACCACCACCACTAGCCCTGCCACCACCACCACTTCGCTGCCACCACTGTGACAACTCGAGTTTCCGACATTCTTTATTCGCATTTAATGCACGTTGACTTTGACTATATAGTTGTGATATGATAAAACGTATTGTGTTTGCTTGATTATGTGTTGATATTATAGCATGAGACTTAGTGTATTAGAAATCACCTAAACTGGTTTAACACATGAAAATACTCGATGAAACACAAGATGTGTTTCGCCAGATAACAACTCGACGAAACACAAGTGATTCGTCAACCTCATCTCGACGAAACAGGCTGTTTCGCCGGCCCAGTTTCACCGAAGCCCAGTTCGGGCCCAACACGTAAACTCGAATATTAAAACGTGTAACAGCCTTAGTTTCACACTTTTATCATCACAACCGAAACCCTAGAGCTCCCTTCTCTCTGTGACGGCAAACTAGAACCCACCGGAAACTCTTGTGCGATCTAATCATTGTTCGGTTAGTAAACCTATGTGTTTTGATTTATCTTTCATTCGTATACGTGTTTATATGATTCCGTATGATGATGCATATTTGTAACCGACACTACATGTTGTATGAATACAAGGGTTCTTGTCATGATGATGAATAGGGTTGATATTGTAATATAACCTGTTTATTCAATCGATAAAAGTATATACGAATTACATATGAAACCGAATCGGAAATTGGTAAACTGTTAAGATCAGATTGATGTATGATATATGTGAATTGTTATGTGATGTTCATTCGGTCCAATAGAATACCTTCAACATGGACTTGTCAGCCATGATGTATTTGTTTAAATGATGATGTTTGTTCATGATTTGATAATTCTCATGACCACATATTTGGTCCAATCACAACATGTCATATTTAACAATTGTTGGCCATTGATGTGGGAAATTATAATAATAATGATGATGAGCATGTGCTTTCGGTTTGTCTTGTATGATCATTGGGTGTTGATGACGGCAGAATTAGGGTTTTTACGTAACTGAATATATGACGTAACTGATGCTTGTGACGAATCACAAATTGACGAAATGGATTGTGTTTCGCCAAGGGGTAGTTGACGAAACTGATGGGGTGTTTCGCCAAGGGTTGTTGGCGAAACAGAATGTGTTTCGCCAACATGTGTTTCGCCAAAACCGTGTCTCGCCAATTTGAATACTTTGCACTGTAACTTGATTTAACTACGCCAAATGTTAACTGGATTGATTAACTGCTGTTAAGTGATATGCTTGACTTGTATGATATGGAATACATGTTTAGTACTTATGAGATTATAGTTATACGTGAACAACTTTGTGAATATGAACTGATTATCATATACATGCATACCGTAGGACGTGATTGATTTATTTGAGCACTTACTTAGCATACCGAGCAAACCAAGGTGAGTTCACACAGCCAAGGCATGGGATTCCCGGGGTGGGAATGGGTTTGGATTGTTTACTGTACTTAACTAGTTTATGGAACTTAGTTATATGGTCCTCGGGAGAGGAAGGGTTATTGATAAGATACGGCTAGACTAGTGATACTAATAGAACTGATCTTCGCACACACGCCAGGGGTTGGCCGCGATATTATGACTAATCTTCGCACACATGCCCAAGGAGGCCGCGAACCATATACTTTAATCTTCGCACACATGCCGGGTGGCCGCGATACAAATATACCTAGTCTAGAATAATCGGGAAGTTTTCCCCAATCATCGCACACATGCCTAGAGGGCCGCGATACGAACTAATATGATACATGACTAAACGAACGAATACAAGGCTTACTACACTATTACGATTACTGAACTATTAACTGTGAACTCGCTCAACTAGTTGTTGACTCTCTGCTGCATGCCTTGCAGGACCTTAGGTACATTCGGAGCTTGCACAGGGAGGAGCAGGTCGTTGTGGGACATGGATCGATGATGCCATGTTAACTATCTAAACATTTGAATTTATGATTTACTTTGGGTTTACATACTTATGCTTCCGCTACATACTTGTTGACGTTTGGTTTTGAAAACACCTTTCGTATTGATGAATGATTTTACTACTTACTTATATGTTCAATATGATTGGTGGCTTGATCCTGGTCAGTCACGCCTCCAAGCGGTGATACTCCGCGTGTGGTTTTTGGGGGTGTGACAACCACCACGTCCACCGCCACCACCGCCACCACAGCCCTGCCACCACCACCACTCCGCTGCCACCACCACCGCCACCACCGCCACCACCGGAGCTCCGGTGGTCACCACCGCCGCCACTGTAAATATATATAATGTATACACACACTCGCCATTGAAGCACAGCTTTATAACTTCGTTAATCAGAGATTCATTTTAAACTTTATTTCACACATTATACTACACATAAACATATTCATTTTCATTCATATAACTATCTTCGCACACCCGGTTTCTATTTATATGTTGATGCTTCGTGATCATTACACTTGCACACTTAATACATTATCATCATCTCTAACAATATTACAATCGTGCATGACCAGGTTGTACATAGAGCATGAACAGTTGTACATTCAAAAGAGAAAACCCAGTTCTTCACATAATCATTTTTATTATTTACCCAACCATCATATTTAAACATCATTCAGCTTTACACAGTGTTTACATCTTAACATATACTCAGGTATAATCATCTATCATCAACTTCTTTTGTTTCATCATAGTTTTAATGAACAGTACATCAATATGAACCAAGCAACATCAAGCATCAAATGTTAACAGATTTATACGGTTTCATTACCAACATTCATTCATGCTTATCATGTGTCACAGTTTAAAACAATATTCAGAAGATCCAACTTATACCAGTACATATCATCATTAAGCACACAAACAAAGACGGCGTTCTAACCTGGTTCCGATGCCGTAAAAGAATGCGTTAAGAAAAGAGATAAACGGAATTCCAAGTCGGAGCGTCGCGAGCTACCGGAGGTTGAATGGAGAGCACAGTGTCGTCGGAGTTTGATCGGAGGAGAAGGAGCTTGGTCGGAGAAGAAAGGCGGCTGAGTATGTTTACGAGAAAGGTGTCATCGTCGTCAAGGAGCTTTGATCGGAGGTGAGGGTATTTGGGTTGCTGGTTGTTTTAGACCGGTGGTTCCGGCGGCGGCGGTGGTGGTGGCAGCGGAGTGGTGGTGGTGGCAGGGCTGTGGTGGCGGTGGTGGCGGCGGTGGTAGTGGTGGCAGCGGAGTGGTGGTGGTGGCAGGGCTAGTGGTGGTGGTGTTAACTGCCATTTCAGTCCATTTTTCAAATTTACACAATCAGTCCTTTATGTTACAAATTTACACAATCAGTCCTTATTTACAAACTGACTTAACTGGGTTATGATTTTTGGACTGAAATGGCACCTTTCCAGAACGTGGGGGACGAAAATGGCGCATTTTTGAAAAATGAACTGAAATGGCCAAAGTGACCAAACCACAGGGACGAAAATGGCAGTTAACTCCCTTATATATTTCATTTATTTTATATCATTTTATGGGTACTATTACTCAATGATGTTGTTGACAAGACCAAGCAACTTGTGTGGTACTTGAAGATGATGATGTAAGATACTTTGTATTTGTATCATAATGCCATCAAAAACTTTAATCTTGTGACTTGACAAACACGTGTTTATGTGTTTTATTGCCTTATTTTTAGGGTTTTTCTATTTTCACACCCCTATTTTCTGTTTTTACATCTCTAAATGTATACGGTTGTATAACCTTATACGAGTCGTATACAATTGTATACGAAATATAATGTTATACGGCCAAATGTGTTTATTTTTTGAGGTTTGATCAGATTTTTGGGTTTTTAAGATCTGTACACGGGCCGTATAATGTCATACGACCCGTGTATGTATATATATATATATATATATATATATATATATATATATATATATATATGGTAAGGTTCATGCGAGAACCAACCTTATTGCGAGAACCGCGAGAACCAATGTGAACACAAAATAAAATCTAAAAAATATCAAAAAAGCACTCAATTTTTTTTAATATATTTTTTTTAAAATCGCTATATTTCGTTACCATTAAAAAAAAACTTTTTTTTTCGAGTAACAGATATCTATGCACATGTGCATATGTATCATTAATACTTTGACAAATTCGGTAATACGTTATCAGGAATAGACAAATGCACTTTAATTTACAATACTATTCGTAATACACTACTTTTTACATTACCAATATTCAAAATGCACATGTGCATCATTAGGTATAACCATGATATAACGTTTTTGGTACAAAAAGTTTGTGATTTTGAATGGAGAAGTAGGCCCATATACATGTTTTTTGGTTAGTTATATCTAGTGGTTGATGGTTTGGTTATAGTTGTCAATTTATGATGTAATATGTTGATTGGATGGTATAAATGGTGTTTATATACATGTAATAAAGTGAAAATATTGGTAATGGTATTGTATTATGGATGGTAAGAGGTAATGGTAGTGTATTATGGATGGTATGATAGATGAAATGGAAAGTGTATTCAAAGTAGTGTACCAAAACACTTTATTTCATGTTGATACATATAAATGCACATGTGCATTTCTAATATTGGTAATGTAAAAAGTAGTGTATTACATATGGTATAGTAAATGAAAGTGCAATTATCTAATATGTGTAATGAATTACGGAATTTGTCAAAGAAATGACAAAAAATGCACATGTGCATGCTTGTGTATTATGGATGGAATGATAGATGAAAGAGAAAGTAGTGTACCAACACACCTTATTTCATGTTGATACATATAGATGCACATGTGCATTTCTAATATTGGTAATATAAAAAGTAGTATATTACACGTGGTAGTGTAAATGAAAGTACAATTGTCTAATATTTGTAATGAATTACGAAATTTGTCAAAGCAATGATACAAATGCATATGTGCATGGACAACTATGACTCGATTTTTTTTTAAATTTCTTTTATTGTAAACAAAATATAGCGATTTTTACAAAAACAATAGTAAAAAAAAATTTGGGTGTTTTTTAGATTTTTTTAGGTATTACTGTTTGTGTTCACACTAGTTCTCACGGTTCTCGCGGTTCTCGCAATAAAGGGTGGTTCCTAACGCATCTTTGTCCTATATATATATATATATATTGGGTAAGGTTCATTTGAGAACCACCTTTATTGTGAGAACCGCAAGAATCAATGTGAACACAACAAAATAACATAAAAAAACCTAAAAACCTAACCCACCACCCCTCAAAAACCATATATATATATATATATATATATTGGGTAAGGTTCATTTGAGAACCACCTTTATTGTGAGAACCGCAAGAATCAATGTGAACACAACAAAATTACATAAAAAAACCTAAAAACCTAACCCCCCACCCCTCAAAAACCTAAACCCCCCCCACCTTCCACCCAAGCTAAATGCTAAAACCTAAACCCCCAAAAAAACCTAAAAAAAAAAAATCTAAAAAACACAAATTTTTTTTACTTAAAAATCGCTACTTTTAGTAGCAAATTTTTTTTAACGAAATAAAGCGAATTTTAAGTAAAAAATATTATAAAAAATTGTGTGTTTTTAGCTATTTTTAGGTATTTTTGGTTGTTTCACATTGGTTCTTGCGGTTCTCGCAATATATATAGGGTAGGGTTCGTGCGAGAACCATCTTTATTGCGAGAATCAATGTGAACACAACAAAATAAACCTACTACACCACCCAAAACCTAAAAAAAAACACCCTCCATCCAAGCTAAATGTTAAAAACTAATCCATAAAGATACCCCCCCTTCCAAAAACCTAAAAAAATATAAAAAACACACAAGTTTTTTTTTTAATATTTTTTTTTATAAAAAATCGCAAATTTTCGTCTAAAAAAATTAAATTTTTTTTATTGACGAAAAGTAGCGATTTTTAATTAAAAAATATTAATTTTTTTTGTGTGTTTTTTAGATTTTTTAGGTATTTTTGGTTGTGTTCACATTGGTTCTCGCAATAAAGGTCATATATATATATATATATTGGAGAATAAGGTAGGGATAATGTACATTAATTCAAAAGTGTGAGAAGCGTTTTAAACCATTAGATCTTTGATCTAATGGTTGAGATCAATAGGGACCAAATTATAAATTGTGTTTTAATTATTTGGAATGATTTGAAAATTGTAGGGGTAATAGTGTCTTTGTATATGTTTCAAATTAGGTAACTTCTCCTAAATTCTAGCGATTCAAATTTAAACTTATTCTAAAATTCGGACATTCTAAAAAATCCAGAAAATATGTAACTGCTACAAGAAATATATAACACTATACATCTATCATATAACACTATATAACACCATATAACACCGTATAACACTATGTAACCCCATATAACACTATGTAACACTATATAACAATATATAAAACACTATACATCTATCATAGACATATGCTATTAGAAAAATATAACACTATAACACTATATAACTCTAAAATAACACTATATAACACCATATAACACCATATAACACCATATAACACTATATAACACTATACATCCATCATATAACACTATATAACACCAAAAACACTATATAACACTATATAAAAATATATAACACTATACAGTTCTGAACGAGATGACACAAATTTGTAGATTAATTCTTAATTTGTATTCCTATAATTAAGGGTGATGGTTATGGAAGGTTATCAATTATTTAAATCAATAAGAAAATTACTTGTTTACTCTTTTGAATTAATTTAGATTTAGGACAATTGTCATCACCACAATATTTCTCACACTTCTCACACTTTTAGATAAATGTACAGGATCCTCTACCTTGGAGAATATATATATATATATATATATATATATATATATATATATATATTGGAGAATGATCCGTTAGGAACCACTCCCTGCTATCGTGACGACCCGCATTCGTCACGGCGATACACTGATCTAGGTATCGGTGCAACGGGTTGTAAATGCGCGAAACCCGCGCCTTCAAGGATCGCGAACTCCCCGTTACCAATAGTGCGCCACCAGGTCCACAACACGTCAAAGGACGTGGTGGTCGGCGCATCCAAAAATGTGACAACCCGAACTTTCAAGGTTAGTGTCTTTAAGTCTTGTGATTCCAATTTCTCATTACTTCTATTTCACGTTCTTTGCTTTAGTGAATCTGTTAAACGCTCATGACTTTGATAACTTGTTAAATGTAAAACGTATATGAGTATGATGGCGTGTGTAGTGGGTTTTTCTATTGTGTCAAATGGTTAAGTTTGGGCCGCGCATATAGGTGGGCTACACACACACACCTTAATTCTCTAAGTTACCTCGGCCCACACATGAGTCCGGCCCAAGTCACATGAACTCACCCTTCATGGGTTTCGTATATTGCTAGAAAGGGAATACGTGAATTCTGACTTGAAAACATAGTAACCCTAGAGCTCCTCCTCGAACCCGACAGCAACACCCCTCCCTCGTGAAGCTTTTCCTTCGAGTTCCTCTAGTATCTTGATTCTTTCGGTTAGTATAATCTCACTATATTGCAAATCAAATACTCTTGTTATGCATAGTTGTATCGATACATGATTGTTGTTATGGATTATGCTCGTATATGATGTTATTTGTGTTAGTTATTTGCATGGTAATAGGGTTCTTGGTGGTTAGTTATTTGCATGATAATCGATGATTTTAACTTGATAATAGATATTTGATGACTATGAGATTCAGATGGTTTTAACCGATTGCTTAAGGTGATTAGGGTTCATGAATATGATATAGTTTGATGACATGCGTAATATGATATTCACCCATCATTGGGCTGATATGTTTCACGTGATCTACTGACACTATTCGATCCAAACAAATTCCTTGATTGCACTTCCAATTGATTCCCACTAAATGAATTATCTATTGGACCACATATATACTCAATAATCTTTCAAATGTAATGAAATAACATGTGATATCAAATGACAGATAAATCTAATTGGGCCGTTGAAAACAATCACCTTTTCATTAATTGTATGTCAGATTTATTGAGCCTTGTGACTGAATCCTTTTAATATTGAAAGAATCAAAATGTTTTGATTGTTTATTATTGGACCACACAGCACACGTATCGGGCCTTGTATAGTCGCTGGGCCGCATACCTTGTTGTTGGACTGTAGCTGAATGAAACCTATAACCGACCCGATTGCATATTTGGGCCTTGTTAGCACAATGTTGGCAATACATGAATGTCTATATTTATGTCTTGGTCTATGGTTCCATCTGATGTTAATTGATAAGTTAGCACATGATGGCTGCACATATGTTGGTGAAATGGGTCTGATTGGAATGGGTTAAAACAGGGTTCGGGGTTAGGGAATTAATATTTCTACATTTAAAAGTTTGTAATGTTCATAACTTAGCTTGTTCTAAATTAACAGTAGGGTAGTTGTGCATAATTCATATGTGAACATGGGTGTTGATAGAGTGGGCCGAAGCCTTAGTGGGCTGTTACAACTTAAAGTCCTAAGCTAGTACTAACAATGAGTGGTAAATTGAATGTGGGCCGATGAGTAGCAGTGGGTCGCACAAAACATAAGTGAATTATTAACTTGATTAATATTTATATTCTTGTGTTGCTAGATTGACTGTATGACCTGAACTACGTGCTACGTGTACAGTAATTATGTGATATGTGAACCAGGAGTATGTGAACTAATTGTACATGAGATATGTGGTTCAGTTGCACATAAAACTGATTGTTACCGGTAAACATGTTAGGACGTGTGTGATCAGCTGTTAAACAAGTAACTAATCTTACCGAGCAAACCAAAGGTGAGTTCATTCCTCTTGAGCATGCGTCCCGGTGGTTGGGACAGTCATTGGGTATCCCTGAGAGGGATAGGTTTTTGGGTAAATCAATTGGGTATTCCTGACAGGAATACATCTTGTGGGTAAAATCGGGAATGTTGGATAATACACTCATCCTATCACCTTTATGTCCCATCTTGTTTGTTACCTGAGAGGTAACGGAGTATTAGTTGGTAGCGCTATCTAGGTTTGGCACCCTCACCCCGTACCTGAGAGGACGGGTGTGAACTAATGACTCAGTCATGCCCAATGCTTTGATAGGAGCATTAGGGAAAGGGCAAAATAAATCTGGAGCCATCCTGTATTCGGGGTATTATCAACATTATTATCAATGAACTGATCTAAACACTTGGTAACTAACGTTTTCGTAAAACTATGAACTCACCAACGTTGTCTGACATACGTGTTGCATGCTCGCAGGTCGTTAGATTTCTTGGATTTGGAACTTGCTGTCTGGAGTGGCTGGAGTGCTCATGGGTCGAACTGATTGGATACACATGACGGGATTATTGATTTCACACATTTGCTTTGAAACATTTAAACTATGGTTTACTTATTGCTTCCGCTGAACTTGTTGGATTTATATTAAACTTATTGTTTGATACACTTTATTTATAAATGGCAAATCCATTTGAAAACTTGTTATGAGTTCAACATGATTAGAGGCTAGATCCTGGTACATCACACCCCTAGCGAGGTTTTCCGTATGTGGTATTTTGGGGGTGTGACAAAAATTGCCTAGGATGATGCCTCATCTGGTGTGTACAGACCCAAGACAACAGCAAACTAGGGGAGCGTCATCACCCGAGGCGCCCCACAAAGTGTAAACGACACCGCGGGGGTATCCAAAAAATGTTGTAAACCCCTACCCCGGGTCTCGGTAAACGCAAACGTACATAAAAACTCTAATGTAATCTCCCTTTGGGCCCGCTCTTGGCTGGCCTCAAATAAACGGGCCCACGCGGAGGTAGCTGGCATGAACTTCCGGACCTGATCGATGGATCCAATATCGGTTAAAAAAACTATATCAATCGTCCAGAGCGCATCCAGTTCCATTTCTCGTAATCTAAAACACCCGTGGGCAACCGTACCTCGGGGGATCACGCAAACAAACTGCGTCGTCTCCTTAAAATCATCCACAACCTCCTCCCCCTACTGACCTCGTCCCTGACCTGCCCCTCGTCCCCGACCTGCCCCTCGTCCTGACTTGCATCCAAACCCCAAGGATCCTGACTTGCATCAGACGCAAGGTGGAGATCAAACGGAACATTTAGATCAAACGAACCCAGATTGTTTTGATGACTCTCCTGATTCGACTCGTTAGTTGAATCACTACCGAAAATGTTTCCTCAAAACGACATTGATAACGTAATATAATTTGAATACAGAGAAATATAGAAGAAACGAATAGAAGTTGAATGAAAATGAATAACATTAGTGTCGTTTATATAGACGTTTATACGGAATATTACATCGTTTCAAACGATTAACACGTGGATCGAGGAATCTAACGTTGAATCAAATAATTCGCACGAATATCGAGTACTCTAACGTCTAACTGTTGGATCTGAGTTTGTTTCTGATTGTATTTTGTGTTTGTAATTAAAATGAAAATAGATGAGTGTGTAGCGGAATTATGATGAAAACAAACTTTGCATACAATCAAACGAGAGTAATACTTTGATCAAACATCTTTTCACAATGAATCGAAAGATTGAATTTATTTCAATAACGATTACAATGATTGATGAATGAATGCAAAATCCCCCTCAGCCAGAGCTCAGTTGTTTGTTCGTGCAAAGAAGACAATGATGCAAAAGAGCTAATAGAACAGTACAAAGTACTGAACTATTTATAGGCACTAGCAAACCACTGAGCATCTTAGCTGACGTCACCATGAAAGTGACATCTAACCTCCTAACAAACTCTAACCTCTGATCTATACAAACACTGCTATGTTAACTACTGCTATTACATTACTTTACAAGACAGACTATAGATCAGCTGCTGCAACTTTCCACTGCTGTGAACCCAGCAGTACTTGTCCGGATCAGCAGTGCTTAACTCAAGGCAGTAGATAGAATCAGCAGGGCTTTAGTCTTTCATCAGGTCTTTACTTGAGCAGCAGTTGTAGGTCAGCACTTTGTAAGATCAGCAGATAGGAGGTCAGCAGATATGAAATCACTTTCAAGGGGAGAGATTTGTATGTAAACATCTGCTTATTCTGGATCCACTGCTCTGATCCAGTTTTGGCTTTAATTATCTGTTCCTCTGATAGGGTTCAATCCCAACAATCTCCCCCTGGGACAGATAATGCCAAAACTCTTCATTATTGTGGAATTATTTATTGCCTCATCAACAGTTCCCTTATCTGACCTTTAAATTGTAGTTCAAAGTCTAGGGCATCTGTGTCTTCATCATCCCTGCTAAGTGGAAGATCAAGGAGATCCTGCAAATCTTCAAGACTCAGGTCAAGAGCTTGTTCCCTTGATATTTTCTTCACTTCTCCACCAGACCTGAGCAAAGTCAATACGCAGGTCTGTTTGTCAATTTCCCACTTTTGTATTTTTGAGCCTGGTGGGTTTCTTGGGAGATGTTTATTTGCAGAGGTATTTGGTGAGGCTGGCCTAACCATGACTGACTGAGCAGTACTTGCAGATTGTTCCAATTCAAGATCTTCTTTTATCATCAATTTAAGGCCTGCTTTTACAATAGCATTTCCAGCTTTTAGATCTTGAATGGTTTCAGCACTTGACTGGTTTTGGCTCCTTCTTTTATAGATGGCAGCACCAGTTGGGGCAGTGGCTCTCCTGGGTTGCAGTTTTGTTGGTCTTTTTGAAACCTCTGCTTCAAGATAGTCAGGCTTTTGAGGAACATTTGGATCTTTCTTTCTTAGTTCCTCCAACCTTTTGTAGGTGATCCTGACCACATCTTCTTTCCATCTAGCAACTTGTCTTTTGTTTCCATATTCAACAGCAACCAGTTCTTCTTTCATTCTTTTCAGTTCTACCTGTTTGTCAGGTACATTCTTTCTAAACTTTGCCCAGTTAGGAGGAGTGTGAGTGACTTTCTTTTTTATCATGTCTTGAATTCTTGCTGCTTCATTTTCAAGCTCAGGAACAGTCCACTCTTTGTACATGTATTTCTCTCCTTTGTACTTCTTGTGAGCCATGATGCTTTCAATGTAGTCTTTCTTCAAAGTTTCAGCTGCTCTTTCTGAAATTTGTTGACTGACATTTTTTGCAAATTGTTCTAGGGATCTGACCTGTGTGAGCAGATATTGATAGTTTCTTGAAAATTCTTTGTCAGATTTCCCTTGTGTGTTTCTTTTTGAGATATCCTCTGCTTTCTTGGCCTTGATTTCCAAATATTCATCAACATTTTTAGGCCAGGGATATCCTTTTATTGATGGCAAACTCCTTTTGGCAGGGCCATCCTCATAGTAAAAAGATTGTATTTCTTCTCTAACAGCTGCTAGTTCAAGAGGAAATTGAACACCTGCAGGAGGTAAGGGCTTGTACATTTGAACTGAAGAGAAAGGAACAGGTTTTGGTATTGTGACAAGAGCTGAAGATTTTGAAGATGTTTGTGGTGGTGAAGTGTCATCATCTTTGAGAATTAGCCTTCTCCTCTTTGTTTGAGGAGGGGCTGATGATGTTTTGGATGGAACAGTGGTGGTGGATGTAGTGACAGTGGTTTGTGATTGACTAACAGTTGTTGAAACAACTGGTGTTCCAACCACTGTTGTCATTACAGCAGATGTTTTAACAACTACTGTCTTCTGCCTTTTGACAGGAGGTGATTTTGTTTTTGGTGGTAATGGTGGTAAAGCAGTGGATTTGGTGTGTGTTGAAGTGGGAGCAGATGTTGAAACCACTGAAGTACTGACTGTAGTTGATACAACAGGAGTTACAACAGCTGTTTTAGGTGGTGGTTTTGGAGCAGACTTTGAACGTCTGGTTGGAATGGATTTGGGTAGCCTTACTCTTCTTGTAGGCTTCTTCTTTTCATCAACAAGATTTTCATCATCTTTTGATCCTGAAGTACCCTGATCCGGATAATCTACCTTGGCTTTCTTTTTGGCCTCTCTATCCCTTTTTACACTTGCAACTGCTTCTGCCAGTGCATTTGTGGTCACATCAATTTTCTTGCTTCCATCTGGCAGAGGGATTTGTTTGGTCATGTTTGCATTTTCTGGTTCAATGTAGAGACCATCCTCTATTCCCTTCTTTTTCCACTCCTGAATTTTCTCCCCCTTTTTGGCATTATCTGGGGGAAGTTGATCAATGAAGAAAAATGTTGCAGGAGCAGTGCCAGTAGTGTGCAGGATCTGAGTTTTGAGAGCCTTTAGATCAGCCTGAGTGGTCTTGAACCTTGACTCCATTGCATTTCTCAGCTGTAGGATATGTTTTTCATGTTGCTGATCTGCTAGTTGTGCTTGATGATGGAGAAAAGGTTGAAATAAGTTCCAAAGCTCATTTGTAGCAGGTGCCTGTTGTGGAGCAGGTGCTTGAGATGGAACAGCAGTTGATTGTACCTTTTGTACTTGTAACTACTGTTGTAGCATATCTTTGAGTTCTGCAACAGAGTTATCAAGCTTTTCAACACGATCCGTCAATTTCTGGTACTTTAAACCATCACCCAATTTAATGGGATCATCTGATTTCCCACTAGCAGTGGTTTTATCAGTGGTAGAAGTAGGGAGTATACTCCAAACATTAACCACTGATGCCCCTTTGTCTTGGTACCGGGGTCTTCTTCCTTCAACACTTGAGAACCTTTTGATGTTGCCAGTAGGATAAATAAATCCACTGGTGGTTGGCAGAGGTGCTATAAAAGGAATTGCCTCCAAGGAAGTCTTATTGATGTAACCACTGTCCAACTGTAAACCAGTGGGTTCAACAGTTGTAGTGGCTGCTTCACTTGGATTACCACCAAGAGTTACTTGTAACTCAAGGGGTCTAACCTCCTCAGGTTGTGTTGGTGGGTTAGCAAAGATTGATACATCAGACCCAGTCAGTTGTTGAGGTATATTCTCATTGATAGGGGATTGAGAAGGACTGGTTAGTGCCTGGTTCAAATCAATTGCATCCAACAGTAGTTTAGTTGGTGGGGGAATTGTGGATGTGATGTTTGGTGAAGAAAGAGGATTTGCTCCAGGAATTGAGCTGTGGATGATGGAAACGAGTGTTTCCAGAGCATCATGATGTGGTGTCCCAATGTGTACAACCTGATCTTTTTGTGAAGAATCAGGAGGAGTTTCGGTTATGGGTTGAGATATTTGTACCAACTGCTGTGAGGAAGTAGCAGCAGTGGTGTCTTGTGACATTTGTGTTGTCACAGGCAGGAGCTCTGGTATCTCATCCTCCAGAGTTGCCTTTTTGATGGGTTTTCGGGGTTTTTGAGTTTTTCTTTTTGGCTTTTTGGTGATTGTAGGTGTTGGTTTCAAAGCAGTTGTGCTGCCACTTTGATCACCTTGAGCAGTGGGCTCAGCAGCAGATACCTGAGGAGCAGTTGTAACTGCTAAATTCTGCTCAGGCACCTCTGCTTGTGTTTTGCAAGGTGTTAACATTCTTGAAAAAGTTTCAGTTGTTAAACTGTATATTTGAGTAGAATCACCTTGGTTTATTGCAGCTAAATAATTCTTACTGAATTTCTTTTCAAAATAGTAACTTAAAAACCGTGGAAACAGTAAGAATGATTTTGTTTCAACATTATTAACCAAATCTTTAAAAATTTCCCGAGAATAGTTAAAATTTTCTTCTTGAAGAATTGCATATCCCAGATTTTGAATCTTTAAAGGGATTTCATTGAAAGAAGTGGTTTTATTTGAAACACATAGTAGGAGGGTATGAAATAAAAATATGGTTGCAGAAGGAAAATAACCTTTTTGTAAGGTAAGTTTCTTCATCATTGTGGCTTCATACCCTCTTTCAATGAAGTCAGTTTATAACTCGTTTTTAGTGAAAGAAATTTTACCTTCCTGATCATCGAGTTGAAAGACCTCTGAAATGGATTGTGGCGTGATTTGGACAGCTTTACCCTTTATAGAAGAGTGTATGGTGATTGCAATGTCTCCTTGTTTTTCAAGGGTTGCATTCTTCCAAAACTCCCTTTGGGTCTTCAAATAGATTGGTGCATCGACGGTGAACAAAGTTTTGTACTTTGATTTTGCCATGGTGTCAATGATGGAATCGAAAACATTGGTGGTTCCTGGTTTTGTGAGAAGACCCAGGAGATTGTGAGATGGTTATATGGGATTTCAGTGGAGATTGCCTTTTGAGAGGCTGTTTTCGATGATGATTTGGAAGTGGGTTTTGTGGATGGCTTCGATTTTGTCATTTTTGAAGAGAATGATTGAAGAAATTTGTGAAAAATGAGATGAAAAACTGCTTTGAGAAGAGAATTTTTTAAGAATTCAATTCGACAGTAAAACCCTGTTTTGGTGGTGAGTGGGGGATTTTTATAGGGAAGAAAGTGAATGCTGACGTGGCAGCCGTTACAAAAGGTCTGACCACTATGTACTGCCCACGTGACAACCCCTGGTGAAAGTGAAGGACAGTACTTTTATGAAAGTGACTGATGAAAGCAGTGGTAGTAGAGCAGTGGATGATTTTCACTATCAGTGGATAGCATATCAGTGGTTAAGACACTACTTTTAAACAACAGAGTTTATCAAAGGAATGAGAGAACAGGGGTTGACTTTCAGCAGTGGACAGGCTTTTGAAGTAGAGCAGACTTTTGAACAATCAATGGTTAATGGCAGACTTTTAAGGATTTTTAATGAAAAATTCATTTTTAGCTATTTTTAAGGATGGATTTTTGATTTTTTGAAAACATTTTGATGCTTTTATGCATAGAAAAACAAGATTTTGCTTGTTATTCCATGTTTAGCATCCCAATTCTATAGACCAAGCTTTCAAAAGTGGTTGTATCAAGTGCTTTTGTGAGCACATCTGCTAGCTGGACTTTAGTTGGGACATGATGCAGAGAAATCAAACCTTTTTCATAGCAATCCCTCACAAAGTGATGTCTGATGTCGATGTGTTTGGTGGTTGAATGAGAAACTGGATTTTTGATGATATTTTCTGCTGCCTGGCTGTCCAACATGAGTGGTGTCTTTAAGGCAGTGATACCAAAATCCAGCAACTGATTTTGAAGCCACAGGAGTTGGGCTGTACAGCTTGCAGCAGCAATGTATTCAGCCTCAGCAGTGGATGTTGAAACTGCTGCTTGCTTTTTGCTTTGCCAAGAAACCAAGCAATCACCTAGAAACTGGCACCCTCCTGATGTGGACTTCCTTGTGGTGTTACATCCAGCAAAGTCACTGTTTGAAAAGCCTGAAAGCTTGATATTCCCATTAGCTGGATAGCAGATACCAAGTGTGGGAGCACATTTTATGTATCTGAATATCCTTTTTACAGCAACGAGATTTGATTTTCTGGGAGCTGATTGACTTCTTGCACAAACACATGTTGCAAACATGATGTCTGGTCTAGATGCAGTTAGGTACAATAAAGACCCAATCATGTTTCTATATAAAGTTTGGTCAATCAGCTCATCCTTTTCATCAGACATGACAAGCTTATTTGTTGCCATGGGTGTGCTGCATGGTTTACAATCATTCATATCAAATTTTGTCAAAAGTTCTTTAGCATATTTGCTTTGAAGAATGAAAGTTCCATTTTGCATTTGCTGAACTTGGAGACCAAGAAAGCATTGCAGCTCACCCATTACACTCATTTCAAACTCAGCTGTCATGAGTTCTCTAAACTCTTCACACATTGAGTTACATGTGCTTCCAAAAATAATGTCATCCACATAAATCTAGACAATCATTAAATCCTTCCCTCTCCATTTTAGAACCAGTGTTTTATCAATGGTACCTCTTTTGAAACCATTTGAGAGAAGGAAGTTGGAAAGAGTTTCATACCAGGCCCTTGGTGCTTGTTTCAGGCCATACAAGGCTTTGTTTAGCCTGTAGACATGATCTGGATAAAATGGATCCTCAAAACCTGGAGGTTGACAAACATATACCTCTTCTTGAATTGTACCATAGAGGAAAGCACTTTTGATATCCATTTGAAACACCTTCATGTTGTGGTTGACAGCAAAGGCCAGGAACAGTGTAATGGCTTCCAATCTTGCAACAGGGGCGAATGTTTCATCATAATCAATCCCCTCTTCCTGTCTGTAACCTTGAACCACAAGCCTGGCTTTATTCTTGACAACAATACCCCTTTCATCAGTTTTGTTCTTGAAGACCCACTTTGTGCCAATGGGACTAACCTCTTCTGGCAGTGGTACAAGCTCCCATACTTGTTGTCTTTTAAACTGTTGGAGCTCCTCTTGCATGGCTTCTACCCAGCTATTGTCTTTCAGTGCCTCTTGGTACTTGACTGGCTGATGGAGTGATAGAAAACCGGCAAAAAGACAAATGTTTTGGGTTTGGCTTCTTGTGAGCACCCCTTCATTGATGTTGCCAATGATTTGATCAGGTGGATGAGATCTCAAGAAGATTAAATCTCCTTGGTATGGTATGATGGCATTTGTTGGTGAAGGCTGCAAATGTGTATCATCTGAGCTAACCACTGCTGGGGACTTTGATGATCCAGCAGTGGCTTCAAAAGGTGGTGGAATAGGAGGTAATGAAGTGGACACCTGCTGACTTTTGTCCACTGTTTGGGGACTTTTGTCAGCAGTGTTTGAGGATATGGAAGCAGTGGTTGATGGGCTACTTTGGTCAACAACTGTTGAGGTAGCAGTGGTTGAGCTTTGACAACTGTTTTGAACAGCTGATGCTTTTCCCTTTGTGGCAGACCTTTGAGGGATGATGATTTCATACCCATAGTCTGGTGTTGTATCCTCTGATGGACCTGCACTGTTAGTCTTGACAGCAGTATTTTCAAAAGTGAATTTTTCAAGATCAAACAGATCTGCAGGATTTGCTGGGATTTTCATTGATGAAAGTTCATTGAACTTAACATTCAAAGTCTCCTCCACTGCCTTGGTCCGTGTATTGAACACTTTGTAGGCCTTGGCAGTGGTTGAGTATCCCAGATGATAACCACAATCAATTTTGGCTGCAAATTTTGAAATGGAATCTTTTAAGTTCAAAATAAAGCATGGGCAGCCAAACACCTTGAAATATGAGATCAGTGGTTTAATTTTATACAGAATTTCATAAGCAGTCTTTTTGTGCCTGGGGTTTATTAAAACTCTGTTCTGGACATAGCAAGCAGTGTTTACTACCTCTGCCCAGAAAGTTAATGGCAAACCTGAATCTGCAAGCATAGTTCTGGCAGCCTCAATTAAAGTTCTGTTCTTTCTTTCAACAACCCCATTTTTCTCTGGTGTTCTAGGGATGTTGTACTGCCTTACAATCCCTTTCTTCACACAGAAGGCATCCAACTCCTTATTTTTTAATTCTGTGCCATTGTCACTCCTGAAGCTTTTCACTGGAAGGTCAAATTGCTTTTCAACCTGTGTCACAAAGTCTTGCAAAATGCCTGCAGTCTCATCTTTTGAGTGTAAAAAGAAAGTCCATGTAAACCTAGAAAAGTCATCAACAATAACCAAACAATATCTTTTCTTTTTGAGGCTCATGACTTGAACTGGGCCAAACAAATCCATGTGTAGCATTTGCAAACACTGGGTTGTTTTGGACTCTTCAATGGACTTGTAAGAACTTTTATGCTGTTTTCCTTTTAAACAGGAAATGCAATGTTCAGGACATGAAAACAATTTTTGTGGTAGGCCTCTCACCAAACCATTTTTTGAAATTTCAGTGATTGTCTTAAGATTTGTGTGCCCCAGCCTTCTGTGCCAAAGTTCTGTCTCTTTGTTAGAGGCAGCTGAGAACAGACAGGCATCAGCTCTGGGACACTCTTTTGACATATCAACAACATAAACATTGCCACTTCTTTGAGCAACAAGTTTTGTTTGACCAGTTTTGATTATTGCTTCAATCTTTTTGACCATTTCTGGTCCAACAATCCTACAACAATCTTTTGTGAAGAATGACCCAAACCCTTTGTCACTCATTTGGGACACACTCAGAAGGTTGAATTTTAGATTGTCTATCAGATTGACATTTTCAAATTTTACATTTCCAGACTGCACTGTACCAGACCCCAGAACTTTCCCTTTACTATTATTTCCAAAGGATATATCACCCCCTCCATGGATTTTAAAGTCTTTGAGGAGGGCTTTACATCATGTCATGTGCCTGGAGCCTCCACTATCTACATACCAAAGACTATCAAAACATGCATAAGCTCCCTGCACATGAAGTAAAAGGATTAGTTCATTAGGGTCTCCAAAGCCAGCAGGGCTTTGGATGGGGTCTCAACAGTGTCTGGGATGGATGCAGAATGATGGACAGTGGTTAGGTCAGGGGTTTGGACTGTTTTAGGACAGTGTTTCTCTAACCACTATTGTGGGTCCTGACCAATCACCTGCTGGTAACCAAAAGGATGCCTGTTCACTCTGGGTTTAGAGGGCCTTTTGTAGGTCTCATAAACGTGTGGAATCCTTTGGTAAGGCTGTTTTTCCTTGCCTTTTCTAAATTGATTGGCAGGGGGTGCATCAGTAACCTGAACATCTCTTTTGACAGATGTTTGGTTCAGCTATTTTGTGACAGCTGTTTGAACTGGCACAAACAGTGGTTGTTTCTTGGTGAATTTGACAGATGTTGATGATGATGATGGACTCAAGGATGTTTTAGCAATGTACTCATTCTTTTTCACATCAAAGTTTTTGAGATACACACATGCTTGAGTTTTGTGGTTTGTTTTACCACAAACAATGCAACTTTCAGCTGAAACAATGACACTTGTTCTGTTTAAATCATAAGCTTTTAAGTGGAAACAATCTTTTGTTAGATGATTCCTTTTCTCACAGAATTCACAAAACAAGTTATCAATTTTTTCTTTCTTCTTTCTCTTTTCAGACTCCTTTGCAGTAGAGGTTTTAACCACTGCTGGGATGTCCTTGAGAGGTATGACTTTAGCTTTTGGAGCTTTAACACCATCAGTTGATATAAAGTCCACTGGCTTGAAATTTTCAAGAATATCACACTCATCAGACCATTTTGGTTTAAACTGATAGTCTTCAAGTTCCTCAAAAGTAGAGGATCCCATTGGTCTGTCAAGTGTGATTTTGTTACCAAGTTTGTCAGTGATTTTCACTTCTTGGCCATTCTTGTTTGTGGGTATGAACTCAGTGGTTACATCAGTGGTTTGAACAGATTTTGCAAAAGCAGTGGTTTCATCATCATGTTTTCTATAACCAACACCAAATTTCACATTGCTTTTTATCTATTTTTCAAGCATAACCTCATACCATTTGCATGATTCCACCCATCTCTCACATGTGATCTGGGTGGACTCTAACTCCTTTTTGCAAACTTGGTATTTTTCTACCATAGTTTGGAGTTGAGTTTTGGTTATGCTTTGTTCTTCTTTCAGACTGCTGATCTTTTTTTCCTTTTCAGTCAATTTGTTTTTAAGTTCTTTTAAAGATCTTTCAAATTTGACTTCATCAGTTAAGATTTTATCCCGAAGGTTTTCATTCACCTCTTTGATGTTAGCAAAAGCAATAATGCAATTGTCAGAACATAGTTTTTCTAGAACTTGAGGAGATACCTTGGCAGCAGCCATCATTTCACAATCACATTGATGATTCTCTTCATCATCAGCTCTCACCTTCTTTTCACCAGCCTTTTCTTCCTTCTCTTCTTCTTTTTCCTCTTCGGACCATGGATTTGTCATTGGTTCAATCAGGGTACCTGAACTTTCTTCCAACAGTAGTTCACCAGCCATAGCAGTAACCACTGCTTCAGTCACCTCATCCACTGTTTCAATACTCAGTTGTTCCTCTTCAGTTTCAACCCACTCCTGTATTGACTCTAATGCCATCAAACAAAATTCATTATGAGAAGAATCATTAGAAGCATAGAGTGCAAAATTTTCATCACTAAGGTCTTCAGGCATACTGCTCCAGTCAACAAACCCTTGAGTGAAAAAACTTTGTTGATCTGGTTGTACTGGTGCTGGAGCAGTGGTTTGAGGTGCAGCCTGCACTTGTGCCTGGGGAACAGGGGTTTGAACATATTAGATCTGTGGAACAGTAGTTTGGACATAGTGCACTGGCACAGGGGCAGCAGCATAGTGAGCAGTGTTCACTTGAGCTGCTGGGGTATACTGGGCATAGTGCACAGTGCCTTGATTTTGAGGTCTAGGATTTGAGCTAGGGTGAGTGATTATGGGACCACTAGTTTGACTCCTGCATTCCCTAGCGAAATGTCCCAACCTATTACACTTGTAGCACTTGATTTTCGATTTATCCAACCCAACCCTTAGATTCCCATGCAAACCTGGGAATTTTCGCCCTGTTCTTTTGTAAAATTTGCTAGTTCTAACACTTAGCAAAGCCAGTTGGTACAGGATGTCCATTTCCTCTAAATCAGTGGGATCAAAATGCTGTAAGTCATTTAGTTCAAAACTTAGATTGTCTGACATCTGGTTTTCGTTTGCAGTGAATGCATAACTTGCAGAGTGAGGATCAGGGTTGTTAAAGTTTGCACCAGCAGTTATGTCAATGAAGTGATCAAAACCCTGATCCTTACCACTGCTCCCAGATTCTTCTTGACCCAGAAGAGCAGTGTTACCGAATGTATAATCATCAACGGTTTTTCGTGACTCTTGTAACTTCCTTTTCTGGTTCAACTCCCTTTCGTAGGTCAGGAGTCGACCATGGAGTTGGGTCAAGGTCAGATCCTTGAACTCAGGTGAGTTTCGGGTGACAAAAGCTATGGTGTCCCATTTTTCTGGCAGTGACCTGAGGAACCTGCTATTTTGAGTTGAGTTTGTAAAAGTGGTATTAACAAGCCTCAGTTCACTGATGAGACAACTGAAACGCTCAAATTGTTGCGTCAGTGATTCACCTCTAACATGACAAAATGTTTCATACTGTTGGTTCAGGATTTCCCTATTGTTTTCTATGACTTCTTCGGTTCCCCCAAATTGTTCCTTAAGTGCGTCCCATAACTCTTTGGCACTGTTACAGTGTAAAAGTCCAGCATATATCTCATTGGGCAGCGCTGATGCTATGATGCTAAACGCTTTAGCATCTAGTTCGAACTTTTGATAGTCGGTTTCGGTATAATTTTCAACTGGTTTTGGAACGAACTTTTTAGCATCTTCAGCGCTTGGCACTGTGGGAACATGGGGACCAAAGACAACAGACCTCCAACAACCTGTGCTTTGTTGAGCGAGGATGTGACCCATCCTCCTCTGCCAGATGTTGTACTCATTTCTTTTTAGCATAGGTGGTTTAAAAAGAGAGCCGATGTTGTTTTTATCATCCTGAGATTGTGACGTCATTCTTGTTGTTTTACAGACACTGAAAAATCAACTTTAATGGTGATTAATCCTTGCTCTGTTTTTCAACGAACGAACAAACGATCAGTATCAACTGTTATGAGCCGAACTATTTATGTCAAAATGATTGTTAATCAAATTTGATTGTCCAAGCTCTGATACCAATTGTTGGATCTGAGTTTGTTTCTGATTGTATTTTGTGTTTGTAATTAAAATGAAAATGGATGAGTGTGCAGCGGAATTATGATGAAAACAAACTTTGCATACAATCAAACGAGAGTAATACTTTGATCAAACATCTTTTCACAATGAATCGGAAGATTGAATTTATTTCAATAACGATTACAATGATTGATGAATGAATGCAAACTCCCCCTCAGCCAGAGCTCAGTTGTTTGTTCGTGCAAAGAAGACAATGATGCAAAAGAGCTAATAGAACAGTACAAAGTACTGAACTATTTATAGGCACTAGCAAACCACTGAGCATCTTAGCTGACGTCACCATGAAAGTGACATCTAACCTCCTAACAAACTCTAACCTCTGATCTATACAAATACTGCTATGTTAACTACTGCTATTACATTACTTTACAAGACAGACTATAGATCAGCTGCTACAACTTTCCACTGCTGTGAACCCAGCAGTACTTGTCCGGATCAGCAGTGCTTGACTCAAGGCAGTAGATAGAATCAGCAGGGCTTTAGTGTTTCATCAGGTCTTTACTTGAACAGCAGTTGTAGGTCAGCACTTTGTAAGATCAGCAGATAGGAGGTCAGCAGATATGAAATCACTTTCAAGGGGAGAGATTTGTATGTAAACATCTGCTTATTCTAGATCCACTGCTCTGATCCAGTTTTGGCTTTAATTATCTGTTCCTCTGATAGGGTTCAATCCCAACACTAACTCGCACGAAATTCAGAATATACGGGCCGTATAACATTATACGGCCCGTATAAAAGGTGTCGTATACATTATATACAACCTGACAAAAATCTTATTCTCACATGGTGTATACTAGCCGTATAAGGTTATACGTCCCGTAAAAAATAAAGTCAACTGCCAAAGGCTATCCCTATACGGCCGGCCCGTATACATCATTTAAATAAAATAACTTATAAGGGTTCTGTGTTCAAGTGTTTAAGAAATTAATTATACATGACTACATGAGGATACGACCAATAACATATAAATTTATGTATATAATGTCATATTACATGAGGATACGACCAATAACATATAAATTTATGTATACAATCTCATATACAAAGAGAAGGACATTTACATATTTAATTGAGTTTGATTGTAATATTATTTGGATTGAACGTTATAACTAATATTATTCTATCTATATGACTATATACACTTTATTTGAACATTATAACTAATATAGTTCTATCTATATGACTATATACACTTTTATATATAATACGCTTCAAGATCATTGATAAAGAATGTTAAAAATGTTTAATTTTTTGTATATGGGTTCGTTACAAATATCTTAAATTCATATACAAACCCTAACATATAAAACTAAAAGAGGAATATAGAAAAGAAAATAAATATACAATAGTGCATATATATCATAAAATGATTATTTAAGCTAATACATCATGCATATATGTATCGTTACTATAAAACACATAAAAACTATCGTCTTACTTTTACAACTTCTAAGTGTTTCATAATCATATGTACCTAATTTTTTTTTTTCTAATCGGGATATAAAATAATCATACATCATATCCATGCATATTTAATTGTATCTTGATAAGGCCACCCGGGGCGCCCCGTTTTCAGAAAATGTCCATGTGTTGATGTCCGTTATACACCACCGTCACTCCCAAAGTTCATGCGTGGAAATTGTAACACGTGCTCGTGATCACGCGTGGAGAAAGATAAATTTGAACGTTGATTTTTGAACGTTATATTTGACCGTTTGGATTAAAAAAAAAAACTTAAACACTATATATATATCACCTATTTTAACCGTTTCAACACACAAAAAAACACCGACATTCTACATATTTCACCCACACAAAAACATAAATTTATACCACTTTCTTGGGTAAAAAATGGAATTTCCAACGGATTCGTTTCCGATAGACACCGATAGCAATACGTCTTCCGACAATGATACGCTTGAATTTTTCGAGAAGGTGTATAACGAACTTGAAGCAACTTCGAGCCGTCCAAAGAAGAAAATGGTGGATCGTGATCGTATACATGCCAACAAAGTGTTAATGAAGGATTTTTTTGTGGAAAATTTGGTTTACAATCGGTTTTGTTTACCAAAAGATTTATTTTTAAAGATTGTTGGAGACATCGAAGCAAGCGAAGAATGGTTTCAAGAACGTTACGACGGGATGGGCAAACGAAGTTTCACGCCGATACAAAAATGCACATCCGCCATTCGCCAACCAGCGACATGTAACCCTCCCGATCAATATGATGAATACTTAGCTATGTCGGACAGAACTTCACGTGAATGTTTGCAATTCTTTTGTAACGCGATCATTAAATTGTATGCCAAAGAGTTTCTACGTAAACCAACGAGACACGACATCGCACGTATTTACGCATGTATCATATTGCACAATATGCTAATAAAAGAAGATGGACGTGCAATATCTCCAGATTGGGTGCCGGATCCTCCTACACAAGTTTCGTTCCCGAAAATGTCCAACAAGACTTGCGCAATGAAGAAATTCACTTTCGGTTGAGATATGATTTAATTGAACTTGTAGGTTCTTTAGGTTTGGAATTTCCGGATTCGGACGAGGAGTGGGTTTTTTTTGTATCGTTTTATTTTTATATGTTTATTTTTAAGTTGTAACCTAAAATATTTCTAGAAATATTATTTTTTATTTTAATGAAATTTATAATTTTATTGTTTTATTGTTAATTTATAATTTAAAAATAAAAAAACATCACTAGTGATAAGCATTTCCACTAAAATCCATCACTACTGATGGAATGAAGCTCGATGATGTGGGGAAAGTTGATTGGATGTTGCGAGTGATGGAATTCCATCACTAGTGGAGCGCTCTGTAGAATAAGGTTATACGGGTCGTATAAGGTTATATGTCCAGTATAGAATAAAATCAACTGACAAATGCTAACCTTATACGGCCTATATACACCATTTAAATAAAATAACTTATAAGGGTTTTGTGTACAAAGTGTTTTAGAAATTAATTATACATGACTACATGAGGATACGACCAATAACATATAAATTTATGTATATAATGTCATATTACATGAGGATCCGACCAATAACATATAAATCTATGTATACAATGTCATATACGAAGAGAAGGAAATTTACATATTTAATTGAGTTTGACTGTAATATTATTTGGATTGAACATTATAACTAATATTATTCTATTCTATATGACTATATACACTTTATTTGAACATTATAACAAATATCTATATCTATACTCTATACTATATAATAAAAGAAACCTGTTTTGGGACACTTGTCATTCTCTCATTTAATTGATTAAAATTATTAATAATACTAATAATAATAATATTTAATCTAAATTAATACAAATTTTTATTATTAATAATATTTAATCAAATCTAATCTAATACAAATTTTTATTATCAATAATATTTAATCAAATCTAATAAGAATTCATATGAATTTCAAAGTTGATATTAACTTTCAAATAATTAAAAAAAAAATCCAAGCATCACAAATAAATTATCATACTCTTCTCGGCAAGGTTTGATCAGTTTGTGTGTGCTTTAAACTTCTCTCCTTATTTATTGGTAAATCCCATTATCATGTTAATCGATTTTTTATGATTTTTTGGAACCGTAATTTGGCAGTTGTTTTTCATTTAGATGAGAATCACTGGTATTTTTTTATATAATTACTAGGTTGGAACCCCGTGTGTTACACGGGTTGAATAAATATAATTTTCATGGCCGACCCTTAGAATTCATGTACCATTTCGAGCTTGAAAAAACGTGTCCTTAAGCCTTAACGAAATTGGGTATTGGGCTAACTAAACGTCTAAATATAATACCAATTGGCTAATAACTAATCTAAACCATAAAAATAGTTTTGTAAGTGGGTCCGCCCTTCGAAATATCGGGCCTTGGCGGTGGTCCTCCCCGTCCACCTTGAGGGCCGGCCATGATAATTTTATATCCTAAGTAATAAAATAGTTACATCTTTTAAAAACTCGTGTATTGCACGATTTGAAAACACATATTTTACACGAATAATGTAATCCGTTAACACATTTAGTCATCAAAGATGTGTTTTCTAACAAAATAAACTTTGAGATACTATTTACTTATTATAGCATCTCACTTTATTTTTTATTAGGTTTGAGAGTTGTGTATTACATGAGTTATAACATTTTACTTTGTTTTTTTTTATTTATTATTAGGTTAGAAACTTACATATTACCTGATGTTCGATAATCAGCAGAAAAAAGAAAAGAAATATTTTAGTAAAAAATATTAAATATACAAGAGATAAGTTGGATATTTCATTGGAGTGTAAAACGGGATAATGGGACCCTTTATTAGAAATATGATTCTAAATATACCACTTGTATAAAAAAAATATATATACGTTCTAGATGTATTGAATAAATCATTTTAACAAAACAGTTGAGTAAAATAAATATTTTTATTTTAATATGTGATTATCAGTTATCCTTGTCGTTATCACCAAAATATAAAAACACATAAAACTATCAATTAAATAAAATCTTTATGTTTATAAATATTGAAAACGTTAATGTATTTTTTAGAATTTAATAATTAATATATGATTATAATAAGTAATATATTATTATCAGTTATCTTTGTCTTTATCATTAAAATCTCTTCTACAAATTTTAAATTTAATATTATCAATAATTGACTTTTCATAATAAAATTTAAAAAAATAATTAAGACCGCCTCATAGAACGCCATGTGTCCTTTACATGGTTTCTTTTATTATATAGTAAAGATTACTCCAGCACATAATACATGGACAACAATGAATCTATAAACCTGTTTTGAGACACTTATCATTCTCTCATTTAATTGATTAAAATTATTAGTAATACTAATAATAATAATATTTAATCTAAATTAATACAAATTTTTAAATAATTCCAAAGTTGATATTAACTTTTAAATAATTAAAAAAAATCCACCTAACATCACAAATGTTTCTATTAAATTCGATTAATTAATTTGTTCAACAATCACTATTATCTTTATCATTCAGTACGGTTAACCGATTTATCATCATACAACCTCCCACCTATTCAATCATATGATTTTTCAATCTTATATTAACTAAATAAATAAAGATTAATATTCAATCTTATCCTACTTTAAATATAAAAAAATCCGTTAGTTCATATTAATATTCAATTTTATCCTACTTTAAATATAAAAAAATCCGTTAGTTTTTTTAAATATATATTTTTTTATTAGAGAAAAATGCCCGGATAGTCCCTGTGGTTTCGCCTTTTTTCACCTATAGTCCCCATCTTTCTAAAACTACTTGAATAGTCCCCAAGTATAGAGGAATGCACATTTGATATCTATTTGATACACCTTGATGTTGTGGTTGACAGCAAAGGCCAGGAATAATCTGATAGCTTCAAGTCTTGCTACAGGGGCAAATGTTTCATCATAGTCATTGCCCTCTTCCTGTCTGAACCCTTGAACCACAAGCCTGGCTTTATTCTTGACAACAATACCCCTTTAATCAGTTTTATTTTTGAAGACCCATTTTGTGCCAATAGGACTTACACCCTCTGGCAAGGGTACAAGCTCCCAAACTTGTTGTCTTCTAAACTGTTGGAGCTCCTCTTGCATGGCTTCGACCCAGCTGTTGTCTTTTAGTGCCTCTTGGTACTTGACTGGCTGATGGAGAGATAGGAAACCCAGCAAAAAGACAAATGTTTTGGGATTGACTTCTTGTGAGCACCCCTTCATTGATGTTGCCAATGATTTGGTCAGGTGGATGAGATTTCAAGAAGATAAGATCTCCTTGGTATGGAACAATGGCATTAAGTGGGGAGGACCTGATAACCGGGATGGATTTTAGAAATTGATCTTATACGAGAAGATGTAAAAAAGTCAAATACACGCTTCTAAAAATAGGTAGGGTCTATTAGGCTCAATGCCGAACGATCTATCAGAGTTAGAAGTAATATTCGCTACAGGATTGAAAAAGACTTGATTTACTTCTTCGATAAAATGGTCTTGACGATCTGACCGTAAAAAGAGTCATTAGGATGAAAGTGGTGTGAATAAAAAAAAAAAGAAAAAAAAAAGAAAAACTTCAGTCTCACAGTGTTTTTCTTGTTATATGGCCAGTTTTTGCGAGATAAGCTAACGGTGAAACCCTATAGTTAGTCACATCTTTGTAAATAAACAACCTACCTTTAAACCTCACCTACCCACAATAAAAGTCCTCTTGATCTGTATAAATTTCTAACAATTAGGTGGAGATTTGATTGACGTACAAGCTTATAGTAGTAATGCTACATAGTCTGGTTTTGAGAGTTCACTAAAAATTACATACATATTATCCGAGAGAAGAGTGAATTCAGTGAGTGGTATTGTTTTTGCATAATTAATTACTTAAAAGTAAGAAAATTTTGATTAAGTATTCTCGGTTACTCGTTTCATTTTCTTGATTTATTAACCTTTTGAACGTTGTAAGTCTTGTGAAATATTTGTATTCAAAAATTTTGTAATTCATATTTAAAATTGTTTGATGCATACGTTATTGTTTAATAATTTAAGTTTGATTTGTGTTTAGGATTTTTGCTTAGGGACAAGCAAAAGGTTAAGTGTGGGGATATTTGATGTGTAGTAAAATACACATATTTGTCCTGTGTGAAATGTATAATTATTGTATGGTTTTTATTTGTTTTTATTTAGTTTTATGTTTGTTTTATTTTATTTTGTGTTTTGCCAGGTCCTGGTGCAAATGGAGCGAAAACGAGCAATAAAGAAATAACCAGCCAGTTGGGCAGAGTGAGGCGCCAGTGACTGAATTAAAATTCACCGCTATTTTTCGTGATTGGGTCGAGCCCACTAATCTCTATATTATTACTATTATCTAAGTGATATATTATAATATTTGGAGGTGGACAATAAAAAAATAAAAGCTGCCATATTTATGGTTGTGGATGATTAGTGGACGAACGAAAATATAAAGAAAGAAAGAAGGGGTAGATATTTAAACATATAGGGGTTTCTTTTTGGTCTGCCATATTTTTGAAGGAATAAAAGGGGTGGCACGTTGATGCGTGTGAAGTGTCGTATATTTTAAGTGTATATTTTAAGCCCTTTTTAACACTTATTTTAGCCAAGTTTTAAATTTATAAAACACGATATTTCACTAACACTAAACACACATATGGGCAAGTGCACCCATCGTTGAGTGTAGTATAGCGTTGGTAAGATACCGAGGTCGTCCAAGGACACAAGAGCTTTTAATACCGGTTTATCCTCAACGTCTAACCAAAATAAAAGTTTAGAAAAATGTTTTAAACTAAGAAAAAAATAAAAGCTAACTAAAATGCTGAAAATAAAAATAAAATAAAAACAGATAGACAAGATGAATCACTTGGTTCCGACTCGTATCTAGTATAACCTTTGATTATTTCCGCACTTTTGCACATAATTAAGAGATTATCTTAGTTATTGTAGTAGGCCCCTCTTTTGAAGGTGACGTTACCCTCACCCCAGTAGTTTGAGTCAGCAGGGATACAATCCTAAAGGGGTGGATTATTGGAAGATAATGAATTAAGTTATTAATGCAGTATTGTGGTAGGCCCCGCTTTTGGCGGTGACGTTACCCTCGACTAAGTAGTCTGAGTCAGCAGGGATACAGTCCTAAATAGCCGGGTTATAGTATTAATAGTAGTTAACTTATGAGGGGATCAAAGAGTTTGGACCCCCGCCATCCAATACCGTGAAGTATTGAAGGAGGTCCTACTAAATTTGACCCAGGTCCATTGCAGGACCTCTAAACGCTGAACAATGGCAAGACCTTTACCAAACCGTTCCCTTAACCCCCTACCAGGTAGCCAACATACCTCCATATAGACCGTGGGGATATGAATGGTGAAAATCCTTTATTTTATATAGACAGTAAAATAATGCCAAGACACCACGGACAAACGATAAGGAAAGATCACCTTCAACATAAGTAACTAGTTATTAAAGTCATTAATACAAAACCAAATAAAAAGTATTATACTAGACACTTTGTCTTCACCAAGTGATGTAAGAGACTTAGGCAAACATGGCCTTGATTGTCAAGAACTCTTACGATCAATCTTGGATCCCGAGACGACTCACACACTCTATGATGGACAATGGATGATGGTGGTGGATGATGGTGTTGTGATGGTGGTGGGTGGTGGATGAAGTGTGAGAGAGGTGGTGCCAAGGGATGAGTTGCAATAAAACCAAGCACTCCTATTTATAGGCTGAACAGAAGCCTGGGCACGGCCCCGTGTTCGCTGGGCACGGCCCCGTGCCCGTCTGACACTCTCTCTCTTCATTAATTGTAATTCGCAATTACAATTAATGCGCCTGCAGTACTTTCGGCACGCCCCCCGTGTCCGCTGAGCACGGCCCGTGGTGGGCAATAGAAGCTTCTATAGGTTTGTCTTTTCTGCTGCTTCTTGGGCACGGCCCCGTGCTGGCTGAGCACGGGGCGTGTTCAGCCTTCTGTTTTCTCTATTTTGCTTTGGAAGGTGCCGTTGAGGGTTCGGGCAATCCACTAATGTTCCTTTTCTTGTATTTATGTTGGATTTAGCTGTCTTTTTGCTTCTTTTGCGTTTTTGAGCTCATTTAATCCTGAAAATACAAAAGGAAGACAAAAACACTCTTTTTCCAATATTAGTACTAAAAAAGGGTTAGTTTTATGCCTCATTTGATGTAATTTATATGTTGCATTTTACACACATCAAATACCCCCACACTTGAACTTTTGCTTGTCCTCAAGCAAAACTCTTTAATATTTGGCTTACACTCCCAAATGGAATAGGTAGAAGAGAAGGTTTTGGGCTTGTCATAGAGTGTCGGGATTTCCAAGATCTTTTTGGGGTTTTATTTTTATTTATTTACACTCCTATTCGTAATGATTTAATTAGAACTGTTCATAAAAGAAATTACTTATTTGGGCATAACATGCCTTTTTTAAAATTCTATTTATATACAAGTTCACATACCTCGCGGGGAAATCACTCACACTCGGCCGAAGGTGTATTTTTAGTGAATCACTCGAGAGCGGCACGGAACTTATTCCTACCATAGGCTTGCCAAAAAAATCAATCCTCCTCCTTTTTAACTTTTATACCTTTGTAGATATCAAGAGGACTTTGTGGGTTAAGGGTTGGCTAGGGTTAAAGGTAGGTGGTTGGGTTAGTGGTTAGTAGAAAAAGGGCTAAAAAGCGTAACAAGTGTCGGTTTTCGTATTTTTGCAACTTTTTATTTTTGATGAAGCTTTTATTCAAACAAAGTTATTTTTGATTACTTTGTTTGTTTATTTTCTTTTTGCTTCATTTTTTTTTTTTTTTCACGAAGAACCGAACTTGTTACTAAAATAAAGGGTTAAAAATGAAAAAGGTTTTGGTGGGTGAAAGGGTTTTTTTGTTTTGGGTGATGAAACGAAAAGGTTTAGGCTCAAAGGGGCTAACTAGGGGGATTTTTGGGTAGGTGGTAAAAGAAAAAGAAAAATAATGGTGTAGAAAAAAAATGTTAGTCCTAATGCCTCCATCATTTACTTACTCGGGTTTAAGTTGATAAGGACCGGGAATGTATTGTTATGGCAAGTTCTAGAGTCGTAAGAACCAAGCGGCTATTCACACAAGAAACGAAAAATGAGCATTTAGTCAAATGATATGGAATTGTGTGCTCAATAAAGGCTCAAAACTCACTTTTGTGGGAATGGGTTTTTATGTGATCAAGTATATATAATCAAAATTTAAATAAGTTTGTCATGCCTTTTCATAATTTTCTTATGTTGGTTCTTTTTATCACTACGCTATCGGTTGTAAATTTGTAAAAATATAACCTTTTTGAGAGCTTGAATTTCCCGAGTTAAACCTAGACAAGTAAAAATGAAATTTTTGAAAAAATTTTTGGGGTGATTAGCGGTTCCAATAGAGTTTTGTGTAAGGCTTGTATTTAGGACATGCAAAATTCAAGGTTTTAGCATCCCCCCCACACTTAAATTACACATTGTCCTCAATGTGTCCCAAAAATAAATTTTTAGGTTGATTAGATGTGTAAAATAGTGTTTAAAAAGCAAAGATTTGTGTTACTGGGCACTGAACACGGCCCCGTGTTATCCGGGCACGGCCCCGTGTTCAAGTGCCAGTAACAAAATTGAAATAAGAGAAACAGAAGTCTGGACACGGGGGCGTGTTGGGTGAACACGGCCCGTGTCCAGTTACCTGTACTGGGCGTTTTCTGCAGGTGGTTCGACACGGGGCCGTGTTGGTTGGGCACGGCCCGTGTTGAACCTTCTGGAAGGGAGAAAATTGTCGGGTTGCCTCGTTCTTGTGCATGGGATCATTTTTCTCGTTCCCCTTTTCATCCTTTACCACCATGAGTGTGTTTTATTCATTACAAACCATCCAAACATTAAAACCATCATTTCATTTCATCATAGAGAGAACTTACATAATCCTAAATTAAACTAGAATTAAAACTTAACTAGATAGGTCAGCAAGTACACGAGGTTATCATAAGGAGTTCTACTAATTTAGGAAAATTTCGAGAATGATTTCCCGATAGAGTAGGACTTTTAGCCGAACGAGTTCCTTCCTAAACTTTGTTTAAAGCCATTCTTCGATCTCCCTAGGGAGGAAGAATGCGGCTTCGTTTTCTTCTGCTGTTGGTGGTTGAGGGGGAACATTCACCGGGACTCCTTGCACCACTCTTCGAGGAAGCTCTTAGTACATGGCGTACCATTCAGCTGGAATGACAACTTCGGGCACCATGTTCCACGCCCTTTGGGTTATTATGGGCACCAAAGGCGGGGAAGCGAGAAGGTTCAACCTCTGGTGCAAGAGGTTTACTTCATGGAGACAGCCTTCCAGCCCCACAGTAAGATGGTTGATACGGTCGACCAATGCTTCTTCCACTCCCGTCATTTCATCAATAGCCTCCCTTAGAGCGTAAACATAGTTTACAAGAGAGTCTTCTGCTGTTGACGATCTCCTCCCTTGTCGGTTATTCCTTGAAGATGATCCGCTTGTTCTGCTTGCCATTTTCTGTGAAGAAAACCGAAGGAAACTAAATTTTTACAAAACAGAGCCCCTGGACACGGCCCCGTGCTCGTTGAGCACGGCCCCGTGTTCATTTGTCTGCAGGATTTTTGGCTAAAGACTCTTGGAGTTTTAAATTATTTTTATGATTTTTATCTGGGTTTTAAGCTCGGATAATTTAAAGTAAAGTTATTCAACTAACTTTAGCCCAGAATCTTTAGCAAATAATCTTACAAACTTCACATAGAGGATTGGAATCAAAGGATTTCCAAGCTTCCATGGAGGAACTTTTGAAAAATTTTGAAAGAGGAGGAAATGAATAAAAGTGGAAAGGACAAGAGGGTCCCTTGGAACCTTCTTTTGACACTTACCTAGGATGGTATGAGTGAAAATTCCAGAGATCTCTGTCAATTGAAGTGGTCAAAATGAGCAGGAATCAGGCTGCATTTAAAGAAAACGACAGCGCCCTGGGCACGGCCCCGTGTTGACTGGACACGGCCCCGTGTTCAGAGAAAATCCTGACACATTTTGTCCGTATTCTGACCAAATCAGCAGAGAATCTTTTTAGTGAGCACGGGGGCGTGTTGACCTGGGCACGGCCCCGTGTCTGGAGGCTGCTTTATGGAGTTTTGCTAATTCAAGGATCTCCCCGATATCGGGTGGTTCCTTACTGGTTGGAACAACCCCAAAGTGCCTAATATACCTTAATTGTCCTAGACTAAGGCGAGAACGCAAGAGGTTGTCGGTGAGGGTAATTCCTATTTTCATTCTAGGTGGACAAGTCCAACCCTTTTCCGGGCTCTTGTTAAAGAAGGTATATGCCGAATCGCTCAGGTCTATGTATGCACCGAACGAAGTCGATGGAGAGTCCTTCATGGCACAATCGACACAGGGACGACTATCGTCCAAGTCTTTGCTAGGTAAGAAGGTATTTTCGGGAGCAACGAGGTTGTCGGAATGCGGTTCCAACATTTCTTCATGGGTATCGTCTTGGGGCGGATCAATAAAATCCTTCCTAAGCTCTTCTATCCATTTCAGAATTAGCTCTTCTAGTTGAAATAATTCGCTAAGGAACATTTCCCCTAGAATATCTGGCTGGGCGCATTCGAGGGAGAAATAGTGCTTATTTTTACTTTCGCCCCTCTTAAGGTTATGAAAAGATCGTGGGTCCATGTAGTGGGGCCTATAATTTAGGAAGTAGCATTTTACTTCTTCATGTTCGCCACCACATAATTGACACCACGTACCATAAGAGTGCCGAAAGTAAAAATAATTACTATCACTCATGTTTATGTCAGAAATTACCAACCGTCGGGATCTAACGGTTCTGTTTTCAGTAACTGAAACTTGGGCACGGGGGCGTGTTGAGTGGACACGGCCCCGTGTTCAGCTTACTGTCTGATGCAAAACAGGATTGCCAGTTCCAATGATTGAGCACGTGGGCGTGTTCAGCGGGCACGGCCCGTGCTGAGCTCTGCAGAAGCTGAAAAAACTAAGAAAAATCCTAAAAAAAAAATAAAAAAAAAGAAAAATAAAAGATGATTAGGCCGTTGATTCCTAACTTTCTTAAAATCCTTGTGTCCCCGGCAACGGCGCCAAAAACTTGATGCGTGTGAAGTGTCGTATATTTTAGGTGTATATTTTAAGCCCTTTTTAACACTTATTTTAGCCAAGTTTTAAATTTATAAAACACGATATTTCACTAACACTAAACACACATATGGGCAAGTGCACCCATCGTTGAGTGTAGTATAGCGTTGGTAAGATACCGAGGTCGTCCAAGGACACAAGAGCTTTTAATACCGGTTTATCCTCAACGTCTAACCAAAATAAAAGTTTAGAAAAATGTTTTAAACTAAGAAAAAAATAAAAGCTAACTAAAATGCTGAAAATAAAAATAAAATAAAAACAGATAGACAAGATGAATCACTTGGTTCCGACTCGTATCTAGTATAACCTTTGATTATTTCCGCACTTTTGCACATAATTAAGAGATTATCTTAGTTATTGTAGTAGGCCCCTCTTTTGAAGGTGACGTTACCCTCACCCCAGTAGTTTGAGTCAGCAGGGATACAATCCTAAAGGGGTGGATTATTGGAAGATAATGAATTAAGTTATTAATGCAGTATTGTGGTAGGCCCCGCTTTTGGCGGTGACGTTACCCTCGACTAAGTAGTCTGAGTCAGCAGGGATACAGTCCTAAATAGCCGGGTTATAGTATTAATAGTAGTTAACTTATGAGGGGATCAAAGAGTTTGGACCCCCGCCATCCAATACCATGAAGTATTGAAGGAGGTCCTACTAAATTTGACCCAGGTCCATTGCAGGACCTCTAAACGCTGAACAATGGCAAGACCTTTACCAAACCGTTCCCTTAACCCCCTACCAGGTAGCCAACATACCTCCATATAGACCGTGGGGATATGAATGGTGAAAATCCTTTATTTTATATAGACAGTAAAATAATGCCAAGACACCACGGACAAACGATAAGGAAAGATCACCTTCAACATAAGTAACTAGTTATTAAAGTCATTAATACAAAACCAAATAAAAAGTATTATACTAGACACTTTGTCTTCACCAAGTGATGTAAGAGACTTAGGCAAACATGGCCTTGATTGTCAAGAACTCTTACGATCAATCTTGGATCCCGAGACGACTCACACACTCTATGATGGACAATGGATGATGGTGGTGGATGATGGTGTTGTGATGGTGGTGGGTGGTGGATGAAGTGTGAGAGAGGTGGTGCCAAGGGATGAGTTGCAATAAAACCAAGCACTCCTATTTATAGGCTGAACAGAAGCCTGGGCACGGCCCCGTGTTCGCTGGGCACGGCCCCGTGCCCGTCTGACACTCTCTCTCTTCATTAATTGTAATTCGCAATTACAATTAATGCGCCTGCAGTACTTTCGGCACGCCCCCCGTGTCCGCTGAGCACGGCCCGTGGTGGGCAATAGAAGCTTCTATAGGTTTGTCTTTTCTGCTGCTTCTTGGGCACGGCCCCGTGCTGGCTGAGCACGGGGCGTGTTCAGCCTTCTGTTTTCTCTATTTTGCTTTGGAAGGTGCCGTTGAGGGTTCGGGCAATCCACTAATGTTCCTTTTCTTGTATTTATGTTGGATTTAGCTGTCTTTTTGCTTCTTTTGCGTTTTTGAGCTCATTTAATCCTGAAAATACAAAAGGAAGACAAAAACACTCTTTTTCCAATATTAGTACTAAAAAAGGGTTAGTTTTATGCCTCATTTGATGTAATTTATATGTTGCATTTTACACACATCACACGTATTCAAAGAAGAGGCGACAAAACAGAAGTTAGGCCAGAAACGTAGTAGCGCACCGCTACATTCAAACAAGTAACGGTGCGCTAGCCCTTTATGCTCAGTGGACGAGTTAGGTCGTAAAAGTGGTAGCGCACCGCTACATTCAAACAAGTAACGGTGCGCTACTGATGAACAGGAGCCAAAAATTGTACCTATAAATACCCATGCAATCTAACTCGTAAAACACACCTTCTCAACTCGAAACATCACCTCTAAGACTGTTATCAGTCGACCTTAGGCGCCTAGGAGCGATCTTGAAGTCCCTCGAAGCTCTAGGGAGTCGTGGAAGCTTTCAGTTCGAGTCCTAGGTGATCCGGGTTCGGTAACCTTTCGTTTGTAAGTTTAATTTGTCTTGTATAATGTTTGTATTTATTTTCAAACTTTGTGTATTTGTATTTATTTAATAATATGTGTAGCTAAACTTTGAAACTATCTAGATTGTGATGAATGCTTGTTAATATGTAATTTTACCTGGTATTGTGTGATTATGGTTTGTTCTTGTTAAGTAAATAATTTAAGTTATATGTTTTGGTGTTTATGAATGTTTTAACTTGATTTTTACTTTGATCATTAGTTTCACATTAATTCTAGTGAAAGTAATTTCATCAAATGAATTATGCCATAGAAATAATGCTCAAGAATTAATCCGGTTTTAATGTTCAACTATTTTTAACGCCGTAAGGTATAAAAATATTAATAGATCAAATATAGTGTATTACTAAAATTGAGTTTTGTAAGAAATCATTTTAGTTAAATTGTCACTAATTTATCTATTAAACCAAACCAAGTTTTCTTAAATTGTTTAGACTTATAACTATTAAGAAGTAATTTTTCAAACACTTATCAAAGAACACTAGACAACTGTAAGGTAGTCTAGTAAATCGGTAATAAAAATAAACCTTCAAAGTCACATAGTTGTATTCCCGAGAATGATTAGGAATCCTACGTTGTCTTTAAAGGTTTAATATCTAAAGATCCCGGTTTCATATCACACAATTACCCGGTAGAAAGCATATTATTAACAAGTGGGATTCCAACCTAGATAGTCCTTTATTATTATTAAACTTTTGTCTTAATGTGTTTTTTAGTTTATGTTTATTAATTAGTTTTTAATTAATTTTCTTTTCAAGTAAAACCCCCCTTTAAATCAAAAAATACAAAAATATAATAAATGTTTATTGTGATGTCAATTTTGGGGTAAATAAATTAATTAACGTAATTCATCAGAGTTCCTTTGGGTTCGATACTCGGACTTGCATCAGCTATACTACACTGATCGGTACACTGCCGGATGTGTGGTTTAGGTTTAGATCGAGTCTAAGTTTATAAATTTAAAACTTAGAGTGTCTAGTTTAAAGGTTATTTTTAAAGTTTGTCTTTTTGTACATTATTTGTAAAAAGTTTATTTTTGAGTCAAACTTTATTTAACCATTTTTTTTAGCTGTTTTTATTCAACCGCTTTCGACACATCAAAGACCTAGAATGGTACATCAAAGTATGTAACTAAGAATACTATATAATTATCATAAACTAAAAAAAAATCCTTCAACCGACCCCATGCCCCATCCGCAGCGCTCTTGCCGTCAACGTGGCACTCCTATGACGGCCCAAACTTGGTCCACAACACATAGCCTGGAAATTAATATAATACTACTTAGTGAGCTTCATTCTAATCCTAAAATAATACAAAATTAAATCATCAAGTTGACAACTATAGACACTTAATAATTTCAATGACCAAACCATTTAATAGCCTTGACCCATCTATACCTTGTATATTCAAACCAGTGTTCATTTCCTGCAATAGAGAAAACAAAAATTAATCTTTTATTCTAAAATTCAGCATTGAAGAATCTTACCAAGCCAGTTGCAAACAAAAACTTCTCTAGAACATAAAAGCATCTTAACACCATCTTCAAAAAGTTCTAGAAGCCAGACTTCCAGGTTTTTCATTGTCTTCCCACCAACCTGTAAACACGAGACTTTCTTCTGACCAGAAACAATTTTCTCCCAATAAAATAATCAAATACTATGTAGCACAGGAACGGGTATGGGGAACAACAAAACTCAAAAATCCAAGATACGGGTACGACAAAGGTATGACAAAAAAATATAAAAAAATAAAAATATAATAACAAATGTAATCAAATATTCTTTAATACATATAAACGTTAAAAAAGTTAAAGTTCCAATAATTTAAATATGAAAAATACACCTAAAACAGAAGAACAAAAAGTAAAAAACCATATTTTGTTGAAAATGGACAGCAGCAACGGCTGAGAAATCGGTGTGGGTGAAAAAGTAAGATATGGACTTAAGTAAACGGAATGCGGGATTGAGAAAAAAAAGCTCGTGAAATAAAGTATGAACACGAAATAACTTACCTCTATTTGAATCCACACGAAATTAACTAAATACGAAAAAAAAGCTCGTGAAATAAAGTATGAAGTATGAACACCGGTAACTCTTCGAACCCAACAGTAGGCTCAACCACTGTTGTAACTCAACAGTGGTTTATCTCACTGTTTTAACCCAACAGTGGTTTAACTCACTGTTTTAACCCAACAGTGGTTTTAACCACTATTTTAACACAACAGTGGTTTTAACCACTATTTTAACACAACAGTGGTTTAACTCAATGTTTTAACCCAACTGTGGTTTCAACCACTGTTTTAACCCAACAGTGGTTCAACGCACTGTTTTAACCCAACAGTGGTTCAACGCACTGTTTTAACCCAACAGTGGTTTAACTCACTGTTTTAACCCAACAGTGTTTTAACTCACTGTTTTAACCTAACAGTGTTTTGAAACCACTTTTGGGTTAAAACAGTGGTTTCCTTTGAGATGCTACCTTATTAAACAAAAGAAAAATTATACCAATCCACTGTTTTGGGTTAAAACAGTGTTTTGCAACCACTGTTTTCAGAGCTTCAACTCGCAATCTGGTCCAACAGTGGTTTCAAACCATAGTTTTAACCCAACAGTGGTTTCAACCACTATTATATCCTACAAACACAAGCCCATTAGTATGAGGAGGGCAAGGGCTGACACACGCTAAAACAGCTAGCTATTTGTTTCCACTTTCAAAATGCTAAATATCAAATGGGTCAAATCTGCATTATGATCCATCCATTTAGGGCACCCTGTGAGGTTACCTGCAAAAAAGTGTGTTCATAACTTTAACTATGGTTTCTTATATCAGGTCAAAAAGATCTTATATGGCATAAATCCTATATTGTTATGATTAAACTCATGCACGCACTATTACGAATTAAAATCCTTCACTATCAGGTATAAGTAAATGAGACATTACTGCATGAATGATATATGTTATCAATTGCCAATTTCATTTAGGAGTCACCCGGCCAAGAGCCGCCATTAAAATTTCTCGCTCGGAATTGAACTTTTCAGCGAAGTATTGGAACAAAACCTCATCGAAATCCCTCCCTCCTAAACAACGATCAAAAGAATGAGCGAATATCTTTAGTTGACCTTTCTTGAAGCCTGCTATGCAGACCTGCATGCTAGCATGTCTAACGTCAACAAAGGCTACATTGAGCTGCTCGTTTTGAGGCAAATCGGTTTTGTATATTCCATAGGTAGAGCAGTTGCGGTTGTTTCATGCCTCAACCGTAACTTTAAATACATCACGAAGACAACTTCTTTCATCAAAATTAAGCAGATAAGCATAGTTTCTCATCCATTTAAAATAAGCACCCCTTTAGTAGTTTTTTTGTAGTGCATACCTATTGCAAGAGACACCGGATGGATATCATAACGTTCTGCAATGGAAATGTATGCCTGCAGAATTTTGTTGGATCATAAAGTAATGCAACATATTTGACCATCAACAGAAAAAAGAAACTGATATGTATTTAATAGGTAAGGTACTAAATATGATTATAGAACTATATTATTTCAATAATAAGTCAACCGTTTTCCATAAGTAATTTAGGAGGTTTTGAGCATTTAATGAACTTTGGATGGATGTCTATCCATGTTAACTTTTATTTTAAATCTTTTAACTCAACATGTCTGACCGATTATTAATAATACACAACCCAAATCGACCCTAATGTATCATTTAAACCAAATAAATAACACAACACCTGAACGGATATTATCCTTGGATAAGCGGGATTCTTTTCAGCAGCTTGTAGGAACTTCATGACCCCATATGGCGTTTCATTACTGACACCAATGAATCTGATCTACACAAAATCAGACCACCCATCGTTACGTAATGTTAACTTTGTGCACAAATGATTACTAAGGGTGACTTGATTGACAGGATTACCGACCTTACCGGCATCAACTGCTCTTCCTAGAGCATCAAGTTGTTCTTCAAAACTAACATGATTATATTGACTGGCAGGATCATAATTAGTTTCCCCAAACATCGGAACATAACTGCAAGAAATTCAGGACGTAATTCAGAAGAAATTGTTATGAAATTATATTGATGTAGGTATTTAAAGGGAATATATACGAACCGGTCAGGCCAGTGCACTTGATAAAGATCAATATAGTCAGTCAGCGCGCGTAGCAAGCTGCATGATTCTCCAGTATACAAAAACTAATCAACTGAATATTTGCCAATGCATGTATACAACGAAAAAAATGCACCATTAACATACAAATGCAAACAGTGTACACGGGTATTCTTGTGAAACAAGTGCAGTGTCAGATTTAGTAGTAAAGTGAACTAACCTATTGTCGATAGCCTCTTTTATATTCCTGCTATCAAAACTTGTTGGGCCGCCTCGAATCCAAATCATTTGCCCTGCTATCCAAACTTCTCCATGGATTCTGGTATTGCAAATTCAAAAAGTTCATTGTTAGCTTCCCCACGTGCTGCAGGCGCAGCCACAGTGACTCTAACATCATCAGCATTCACTCCTTAGAAGTTTTAGTTGGACGCATGTTATTAGGTATTTCTTATCGAATTTTTCCTACGTACGACTTGCTGATGAAAAAAGATTTACTTGTAATTGCTGACCGCTGAGCACGGTCTTCCACTTCAATCGCCACCTGGACAAGTCCTCCCTCTAACTGAGAAATGCACGGTGGTACAGGAGCATCCTGTAGCATTTAACCAAACAAAATTTATAGAGAACCATTTATACGGGTTTGATTAAGATTTCCAGTATTTCTAAACCTTACCAATCAGTAATCATAAGTTCGTAAGTGTATCTAAGTTGTGTCTGATAAAACATGAACTTAAAATCAATCACCTTAGCAACAGCATAGACACCAAATAAACCAGTATCTTTATATTCGTGTGTACCTGTCGTCCAATGTCTTCAGCAGTAGGACTGCTTCCATCAATGTGGAGAAGCAATGAAGATTTAAGCTGCAAATAGTTGCAAACAATTATTTAACAAACAGTTGCAAACAGTTATTTAACAAACTTCAATACATATGCATGAAGAGTCATTGTCATTTGTCAATTACCTGAAGTAGGATCATAAAACCTTTCAATGAGGGAAACCAATGTGCTTTTTCCAGAACCACTGCTTCCAACTAAATACGCATAACTCCAAAAACAAAATCCAAAGAAGTTGAGAAATTTAAACGCTAGACTTGCCCGCATGTACTTCTCCAAGGCATCTTTATACCTTCCCTGACTGTGAAATTCATTCCCCTGGCAAAATGAAAACAAAAATTGTAATTTATTGTTTAGGATATGGCAATAATTTACACCAACAAACTGTTAAGATAACACCGAATTTGAATAGAGTTATTAAGATAGCAATAAGTTATAAGCATCACTACATAAGCATCTGTACACTGACTCAAACATCATAATTCATTCAATCAAACCACTAACTGAAACATCAATTCAATAAGCACTACATTTACAACTAAAACCACTCATAGAATCCACCACAAAAATATGAAAATTCCCTAAATAGTTTCAACAATGCATGCCCAAATACCACCTTCAACCCTAAATTTTTTTAACTTTTCTACAGTCTATTACATGATAATGCATGCTACACAATTAGCAACCCTATAACAAACAATTAATCACAAGAATCTAGAACCAATTCATCAAAATAATATCAAAATTCCCTAAATATTTAAATAACTGCACTACATCTAGATCTTTCAACTACAACTCTAAGCACTCATAAAATCTAGAACCAATTAACCACAATAATATGATAACTACCTGCAGATCTCTCTGTTGGGCAACATATTCTGTTCAATCGTTAATCATATATACCTCGCAAATCGTCACAAACGTCATAGCCGATCCTTCAACTGGAAGTATCTGCTGACACTTAACCCACCTTCACAATTAACAAACAAACCAATCACATTACCAATCAACACACACACACACACTAATTATCAAAACAAACAGAAAACCCAAACCCCATCAAAACCCCCAAATCAAACAACATACCCAGTAAAATCTCCACACAAGAAGACCTGATTGCCTCCATGAAACCAAACAAACTGCGTATGAACCATCTTGGACCAAAATTCACCTCAACCTAACACTGTAAAAGTATGAATTTGAGTAAAAATGTAAAGTTGATCAAGTGGGTGTACAAAATACCCAAAACAAAATACCTGTTATTTGCATAAGCTGATAAGAACCCCTTTAAAAGCAACCATCTGTATCACCACTGCCATCGCCAAAACTTCTCCATTGAAACGAAATATCAAGATTAAGAACATATAAGAAACGAAAAATCAAAAACTTACCAAGATTGCAGAATAAGCGAGCAGACGATTAAAAATGAGAGAGAAGCAACTTCTGATTACAAATTTCCGGTGTAAAATGACCCGTGTGTAGTTGAACATCATCTTGTCTCAAAGACGAAACCCAGATCTTCCACCAAGTCTGGAAAATGACAACCTAGATCCGATTCAAATAACATATAACAGAGATGGTAAAAAGAAAAGTACCGAGAGCAGTCATACATGTCGAGCTGGTGTCGGATCTACAGAGATTCAACACTCAGAATGCATAGATCTTGAAGCGAGTGGAAAGAAACCCTAGAATCATTGAACAACAAAATGAAAATCATACAGATCTATATATATATCAACAAAATGAAACCCTAGAATCGTTGAACAACAAATTGAAAATCAACGATTCAAAATGAAAAGGTACCTGGAATCGCGATCTGGTTTTTGAATCGCCAGAGAGAAGAGAGAGAAGAGGGAAAAGAAATCTGGATTGAGAAGCAGACAAAAGGATTAAATAAAGAAGGGGAAGGCACTGTTGGGCGGGAAAAAGGGCATTCAGGGGCTCTCTGGTGTTGACACGTGGCCCAAATCACCTTTCATTTATTATATATAATAGATTTTATTATTTAATATATAAAAGAGTAAATTTCAAAGTTCGTCCTTTATGTATGTCTAAAATATCAAAGTATGTCCTTTATCTTTAATAACCTCAGAAAACATACTTAATGTTTGAAAAACCAATCAGGTTATGTCCTTTACCCTAAACCTAGTTTGTTTTCCCAGTTAATTCAGGTCATGTGAGAAGCACATGAGGGTATATTGGTCCTTTTACCCTAAATACTAAAAAAATATAAAAAATTCAGATCTCTCTCTCTCTCTCTCTCTCTCTGAACGCAGATCTCTCTCTCTCTCTCTCTCTCGCTGAACGCAGATCTTTATTTCATCATCATCTGCACACTCAGCCAATTCATATCTAAACAAAACAACACACAAAATCAAAAACCCAAATCAAGATAAGTCTTTCTCACACTCCATCTTACCTTGCACAATTCATCTTCAAAAACCCAAATCTGCACACTGTTAAAAACAAGGTATCAAAACTGATTATGTATTAATAGTCTGATTACACAACTGTTGTAATCAAAATATACAGATTCAAATATGGCAGAAACACGTCTGCTTGAACAGCTGCAATCAAATCAAGACACAGCAGATCATCTACTTGCGACACAATATAAAGCACAAACAGCCGCTGATGATTGGCGGCTGTACACAGCAGCACAAGTATAACAGATGCTGATTATCTTCTTCCTGATGTGAGACGACTGCAAGCGAACAACAGCAACGCTGGATGGCTCTCGAACAACTGGAACAATCCTTTTTGTTCGGGGCATGCTTGATCTTGAATAAGTCTTTCTCATCACGACCGCTGCACAAACCCCACCACCGCACCTCCACCACCGCCCAACCCCCAACCCCAACCCCAACCTGCATATTCAGATCTGAATACGTACAGATCTGAACACCACCACAAAATTCAAACCCTAATCTACATTTAAGCTACTAACCCCAAACAAACCCCAAATCTGGATTCAATTTTAATGGTGACAGAAGAGTTGACGAACAGAGTTTGTTTCCCAAGTGGAAAGAGAAAGAACGGGTGAGTGATGAGTGAGAGATTATTGTGGAGTAGAGGTAACTGGCGAGAGCCGGCTCGGAATAGGCGTCGCGCCGAGCTTCAGCTTTGATTTGGTTCCAGACCCACTCGTCTTCGTTTTCTCCGCCGGTAATGGTAATGCCGCCGTTGGCGGTGGTTGGTGGAGATGGTGATGATGACATTGTGGTTTGTGGTGTGGGCCGTGTGGCGTCTTGAACCAGCATATTTGAGAAAACCCCTAATCTGCAGGTGTGTGTTGAGAGAGTGAGAGAGCTGGTGTGTGTTGAGAGAGAGAGAGAGAGGTGTTTATGTGTGAGAGAGTGAGAGCTGATGTGTGTTGTGAGAGAGAGAGAGAGAGCTGTATGTATATACATATTTTTTTTATTATTTATTTTAGTATTTAGGGTAAAATGACCAATATACCCTCATGTGCTTATCACATGACCTGAATTAACTGGGAAAACAAACCAGGTTTAGGGTAAATGACATAACCTGATTGGTTTTTCAAACATTAAGTATGTTTTCTGAGGTTATTAAAGATAAATGACATACTTTGATATTTTAGACATACATAAAGGACGAACTTTGAAATTTACTCTATATAAAATTACATTTCTTCAACCCGTGCAATAAAGGGGGCTTTTAAAAAGATAATGTTTTATTATTTGGTATATAAAATTCATTTATTCAACCCGTGTAATACAAATATTATTCTATCTATATGACTATATTCACTTTTATATATAATACGCATCAAGATCATTGATAAAGAATGTTAAAAATGTTTAATTTTTTGTATATGGGTTCGTTACAAATATCTTAAATTCCTATACAAACCCTAACATATAAAACTAAAAGAACAATATAGAAAATAAAATAAATATACAATAGTACATATATCATAAAATGATTATTTAAGCTAATATATCATGCATATATGTATCGTTACTATAAAACACATAAAAACTATCGTCTTACTTTTACAACTTCTAAGTGTTTCATAATCATATGTACCTAATTTTTTTTCTAATCGGGATATAAAATAATAATCATACATCTTATCCATGCATATTTAATTGTATCAAGATAAGACATATTTTATATCCTATTCATCATAATCGTATTATAAAAGTCACCAAAGTGTTGAATTCGATTATTAAATTACCGCTTCTATCATTAACAATGATGACACAATTTACTAGTTGGCCAACAAAATTTCGACAATTTTTAACTCATATTCAATGGAAAAACATTATATTATTATTATTTAATTAACAAATTTTGGATTTATCTACTTTGTAATCATCACGGGCATTACTTAATTGATCTTTCTTATGGCAGCATCATTTTAAGCCACTAACTATATTTTAGTTTTAACTTTTTTAATACGTTTGTTATATTTTATCACCGACTTACTTTGGAGATGTAGATTTATTCATTTGTTTATTAATATAAATAGTTTTCCTTGGCTCATATTGCTTTGAAATCTAAATGTGTCCTTTCCTTCAAATCTAGCCACATCGTAACTATTATATTATTATTTAGATTAGATTCATTCATTCATATTTAATTATAAAAGTTTGTTACCATTAATCAAGTTAATTTAATTGACATGAAAACCAATGAGTAACGGCTTGTTGTGCAATTAAAAATCAACTAGTTATAAGTTGTAATCATTAAAACAATTTAACATATGTTCTTTAATATATAAAGATATAAGATAAATAATATAATTAATATTAATATTCTTATTAATTACTAAACCACATAATCAAAAAGTCTATAAAGTTTTAATGGTAAAATTTAACATAATTAATTACTAAACCACATAATCAAAAAGTCTATAAAGTTTTAATGGTAAACTTTAACAGAATAAGAATCTTGTGCATTGAACATTCAAAAAACATGTAAAATATATTTTTCGTAGTAAATATAAACATAGTTGACCTTTAGCTTTGCATGAAAAGAAATTTAGCTAGCCCTTGTTGTTTATAGTAATTGACCAATAAGTCCTATATATTTAGAAATCTTGCAAGAAAATTGTAACACCTTATTTTTCATGTAATGATATTATTATCGTTATTGAAAATTTAATAAAATATGTATTGAGTTAACACCCTTATTATTAGGGGTGTTCAAGATCGGATTATCTGGTTTTCGGATATCTGAAAACCGGATATCCGAAAATTTTGGATAGTGAATATTGATATCCGAATTTATAAAAAAAAAAATCAAAAAATCTGTTTCATATATAGATTAAAACTAAACTTATATTCAATTTTCTAAATTTCTAACATTTAAAACTAAAAACAATCATAAATTCACACGAATACAATTATTTACTACTTTTTTTACTAATTATTACAATACTTCAAACTAAATATAATGCCCATATACTATATATATAGGGAAAAGATCAAATAGGAAGATTAATTTTGCTAGGAAGGATAGGAAGCAATAAGGGGATGACATGTGGTAACAATTAAAATAAAGAAAAAGGGTATTTTAGTCAATCCAACCCTTTCTTCTTCATTTTTCAAAACCCAGTAACTTCAAAACCCACCATTTTCAAAACCCACCATCTTCAACCATTTCTTCACTTTCTATCTCAATAATCACTACATTATAGTGTGATTTTCATCACCAATCAATGATTCAAACACCCGATCAACGTGTTCTTCAGCTTTTTTGAAGAAAACCCAGTTTAAATTCATACAAAATCTCGTTTTTTCCGGTGATTTTGAAGATAATTACTCGATTCGTTTCGATTCGAGAGCTGATAAGTGTTTCAATCATTCAAAATTCGTCAATTGTTGAAGAAATCACTTCGATCCAGGTAACAAATTCTTTAATTTCATTTTTACGAACTGGGTTTTTGATTTAGTCATTGCGTTTTACGATCTTGGCGGGGGTCCGGGGGCGGCAGCCCCTGGCGGGGTCCAAGGGGCAGAGCCCCTGGCTGGGGTTGAGCTCGGAAATTTTTTTTTTTCGATTAAATTGCTGTACTAAAAACGCATCAGAAAATTTAATTTTCCAGAAATTGGCTCATTTCGAAGACAGTAATTCGTAGACAATTCAGACAGTTCACAGACAATTCACAGACAGTTCTCAGACAGTTTTATGTGTCCATTGCGTTTTAGAAATAAGAGAGTTTTATGTGTTTTCTAGCTATGGCGTTTTAGAAAAAACACATTTTTAAGTGTTTTTAGTTATTGCGTTTTAGGTAAAACACATTTTTAAAGTGTTTTTAGTCATTGCGTTTTAGGTAGAACATATTTTTAGGTGTTTTCAGTCCATTGCGTTTTAGAATGAGTAATTTTTAAGTGTTTTCTGGCCATTGCGTTTTACAAATAAGACATTTCTTTGTGTTTTTTGTGCATTGCGTTTTAGGTAAAACACATTTTTATGTGTTTTTGGTGCATTGCGTTTTAGGTAAAACACATTTTTATGGGTTTTTAGTCCATTGCGTTTTATAAAGTACATTTTCTTTTAAGTTTTTAGGCTATTGCGTTTTAGAAATAAAACATTTCTTTGTGTTTTCTGGCCATTGCGTTTTACAAATAAGTCATTTCTTTGTGTTTTTGGTGCATTGCGTTTTAGAAAAATGTCATTTTTAAGGTTTTTTTTTCATTGCGTTTTACAATACTGGGGGTTTTTCTATTGCGTTTTACGCAACTGGGTTTAAATTTTTTTTTTCAAAATATAGCAATAGTATACTCGTTTTAAAGATAAAAAAACGCTCGTTTTTTTGGTGCAATTTTTATAAAAAAATAATGTCGTATGAAAGAGTTATTAACGTTTAAAAAATGGGGGGGAATTGGAGGAGAGAGAAACTATTGGCTTACTTGACTAGAATGCCCCTGAAAAAAGTCACGCGCCTCTTTTCTTACTTTCAATTTCCCTGATTTAATCTTAGCCCTTGATTAACTTAATGGATGGTCAAGATCACTTCCTAGCCTTCCTAGCCAAATTAACTTCCTATTGTATCTCCACCCATATATATATATATATATTTATAAAAATTAATTAGTTTTCGGATATCGGATAATCGGATTATCCGAAATTTTTGAAATTCATATCCGAATCCGAAAATTTGGATTATCCGGTTTTCGTATATCCGAAATTTCGGATATCCGAAAAATTTCAGATATTTCGAATATCCGAAATTTCGGATATTTCGGATGTAATGATATTTTTATCGTTATTTAAAATTTATTTATTATGTATTGAGTTATGAAAGAAGGATGTATTTTGTCATTACTTAAAACGATAAACATGAATAGAAGGAATATAGCATAATTTGGGTCATGACATGACTAATGTAATTTTGATCCTTCCTAGTATTACTCGTAACTCTTAAGTACCATACCTGCTCACAAACAATAAAAAAAACTAGTTTCGTAGATTACCTGTAATGTTAATAATACTTCTTTCATGTATCATTCTGTAAATATTCAGAATGATCATTATGGACAAAAATACGATAAGTCTTGTAATATGAATTCATAAAAATTCCTTTTGTTTTAATACATTAGTTATCAAAACTTCACTTCTTTCTGACTATCATTTAGAAAACTAGTTTGTGTTCCTTTTAAATGTTTCTACTAGTGAATATTGTTATGTATCACTTACATTATATATACAATTATAAACTACATGTCAAATGAACCAAACATGCTAAAAGTAATTAATGTATTTTTTTAGTATTCATATCATTTTAAAATCTTTTATGAATGTTTTTTTTTTTTTTTGCTTTTCAATCATATTAAATACATCAATTTAGATTCATAAATATATACAAGCGTGTTGACCCATAATCCATTTTTGAGTCTTGTCCAATCAACCGAAAGTTAGCGTTAAAAGTCTAAAAAAAAAGTCTCAAACCATAAAAAGACCCAAACTATTTGCACACCTTAGCAGGCTATCTACACACTTAGGGTTTACATACGCTGCGTAGAGACCTCTACACAGCGTATAGGGTTACTTCTATACGCTGCGTATATGTCTCTACGCAGCGTATGTAAGGGGCAGGTAAACGACCGGACAGTCAAACCTAGTACCATGTCAAATCAGTCTGACATATGCTGTGTATAGATCGCTACGCAGGGTATAGAAGTAACCTTATACGCTGCGTATAGATCTATACGCAGCGTATGTGAGACTGATTTGACACTGATACGATGTTGTCTAGGCACGTGAATAAAGCAATACTGGGAGTAGAGAGCTATACGCTGCGTGTTTCAGTAAATTTAAAAGTCTATTTATCCATGCATCTCTGCTTCCCTTCGACTTCATCTCTGCTTTCTTTTCATCTTCTTCTTCAGTAAACAATTTATACCCAAACCAAAATCATTTGTTCTGTTTTTTGTTCAATATTGTTAAAATGTCATCATTTCGGAACGAGAATTATTTCGGTAATAACTATTCTAACGACACATGGGGAGCAACTGATGCCAATGAGGAGGAGGTTGTGTCTGGAGTCCCTGTTGATCAAAAAACACAGTTGCCAGACTTGAACAAAACTCCCACTCCACCTGTTGATCAACCAAATTACCCGGCACATCAAGTGTATCCGGATTACAGATACGTGTATGAATCTCCGTACGTGCAACAAAGGGGATACGGTGCTGAGAATGCACCTGTTGATGAACCATATTACCCGACGCAACAATCGTATCCGGGTTACGGTAGATACGGGGGTGAAGGTGGATATGGAGGTTACGGTGGATACGGGGGTGAAGGTGGATACGGGAGTGAAGGTGGATACGGTGGATACAGGGGTGAAGGTGGATACAGTGGATACGATAGATATGGGGGTGAAGGTGGATACTGTGGATACGGATGTTACGGTGGATACGAAGAATAAGGTGGATACGGTTATGAACCTCTACCCCGGGTGATCCGTTTCAAATAAATGAGGTATCACAATAATATTTGTATTATTTTTATAATAATTATTATTATTGTTAGAATTATATTGTTATTGTTATTATTATTATTATTATTATTGTTTTTGTTATTATTATTGTTGTTGTTATTATTATTATTATTATTATTTTATTATTAATATTATTATTATTATTGTTATTATTATTATAGTTAAAAATGTTATAATTATTATTATTATTATTATTGTTGTTGTTATTATTATTGTTGTTGTTATTATTATTATTATTATTTTTATTATTTTATTATTATTATTATTGTTATTATTATTATTGTTAAAAATTATATAACTATTGACAACATTATAATTATTATAATAAAAATTATTATTATTATTATTGTTGTTAAAAATATTATAATTATAATTATTATTATTTTGTTATTATTATTATTATTATGAAAAATTATTTAACTATTGACAACATTATAATTATTATAATAAAAAATAATTATTACTATTCTTATTATTGTTAAAAATATTATTATTATTATTGTTGTTAATATTGTTGTTATTATTATTAACGTAACTTTTTTTAGCGTTTCATGTCTCTAACTGATTTGAAGAATTGGGTACAAGAAATGGAAAAGGATAATGGTTACGTAATTGTTACCCGCCGATCGAAAAATATTGGCGGTACTACTGGGATGGTATGGCTTGTGTGTGACCGTAGTGGTGAGCACCGTAGTAAAGCAACAGTTAGGAAAGCTGGTAGCAAAAAAATCGGTTGGCCATTTTCATTACTCGCCATCCGGGACGTGACGAATGACACGTGGGAGTTAAAAGTGGACAACGCGTACCATAACCACGAACCTACGATGAGTCTGTTGGGCCACGCTTTTGTGCGAAGATTTACTAAAGTCGAATACAAGCTAGTGGAGCAGCTAACTGCTCAAAACATGGAGCCACGTATCATATTTCAAACCCTAAGAAAGCAGTTCCCCGACAGCCTGCATGTTTAGAAAGACGTGCAAAATGCGGTACAAAAAATTAGAGCGACACTGATGGACGGAAAGACTCCTATGCAGGCACTGGAAAGCGTGCTGCATGACAACCGTACGGGCCTCGTAAGGCGCGTAGGTCCGTTACGCGCGTCAAATCCGTAACAAGTAAAAAATATATTGTTTTTTTATCCTCATTTAGTCGATGTCGTCTGATTATTATTTACTGACTGGTTTCCTTTTGTGCAGGTATTTGCACAAAATGATTTCCACTTCGATCGCTACTCGAAACAAAAGCCGGGAGTGGTGTACCAGTGGTGACTTGTATTTTTTGTATTGCCTCTTATACAAGAGGCCGTGCGCTCTCGCCTACGGGTTGGCGCAGTACTTCGCCTCTGCGCATCATCGACAGGAGCGCGGACTGCTATACGGCGACGCCTACGTGACTATGATAGCCCTTTCGTTGGGCTATCATCTGGAGAATGACCGCCACCATGTAGGCCCGACGAAACATCCGAAGCGGATGGGGATGAACACATTATCCGGAATGCACGTTACCATAGATTTCCCATGCGGGAAGCGGTTAAAGAATCAGAACGGCGAGCAATACCAGCTTACACAGCTGCCGGCACAGTTCCCTCCAGTATTTCCCCCGCGCGATCCGGAGGTGCCGGAGCCGCATGAGCCGGCCGCCGTCATTCCGGAGCCACCACATCCGGAGGTTTAACCCTATACGCTGCGTATTGACCTATACGCTGCGTAGAAAGACCTTGTTTTCTGTGCAATGATTGGTTATTAGGCACTGAGATCCATGGTTTATCTACGTAGCGTATAGGTCAATACGCAGCGTATAGGGTTACGCAGCGTATAGGTCAATACGCAGCGTAGAGGGTTAACCCTATACGCTGCGTATTGACCTATACGCTGCGTAGATAAACCCTAATTTTGCTAGGGTATTGGCACACCCCATAAAAATTAGCCTCTTCAGCCGACTCAACCAAACCAACCCAACCTGACCGCTTCCGTTTGCCTTTTCCCAAAACTTTAGTTAGCAGTTCAGCCCAAAACTTTCGTCAAACCGGCCAGACCGTGAACAGCATCCTAATTCACACTCATACTTTTAGCCAAAAGTTGCAAACTGAAAAACTCAAAAGGGTAGTAATTGGAGATCATTATAACCTTAAGTCCTTTAATAAAATAATACTTGCACACTAAAAAAGTAGTCATCCAATAAAACCGAGTACATGATTATGCATAAGAGGGACCCAACACACAACACGCCCTTCATATATATATATATATATCATCTCTTGATCAATACAAAGTGCAGCCTGTGATATGCACACCAACTGTTTGTATAAATTCCCAAGTGACTTGGGACACTTTGATTAAGAAATGGATGGAGTGGAAGCTACCTGAAGCTTCAGAATCTGCATAAACTGGTTTTGTTTGCGGGGATTCTGTCGGTTTCGGTCTGCTTTCGGTTATATCTGTCATTGAAGATCATTCATTGCAACAAATTTGGCTTAAAAACAAGGTTCTTTAAGCTTCTTGATTTATTTATTTTTTTGTATATGAGTTTTAGATTGTTTGTTGATTTGCTAGTTTGATGTTATATATATATATATATATCTTGTTTCATTAGATTATTCACAACACAAAGGTTTTTAGGTGAGTTTATATTCATTTGTTGATGATAATGGAATCAAATGAACAGGAATTTGATGGGTTAGGAGGTTTGTGTTGATCTGTAAAAGAAAGTTAAATGATTTCCAAATCTGAACCAAATTATTGAGATTTTAGATTTACCCATATGTCCAAAAACAGTTTTCTTTCTTTTTAATTTATGTAATCAAATAATTTTGATCAACAGTATGCACTGGCAGAAACTTTGTACTTTCTTGTTGTGTAAAGAAATAAGAACAAAATATTGCCACAGAAATTTTCTTAGTGTTTACACTGATTAAAAATTATGGATCATCCACTTACCCACTGGGAATCTTTTCAAAAGTGGGACTTCTTTTTTTGTAATAATTTCATCTCTGGTCAAAATATCTATGTCCACTTTTGACAATTGAAACATATGGATCCTCAAAGGTTTTAGTTTTGGAAATATGTAGGTTAATGTAACAATTTACTTATCCAAAACCATCAATGGTGGCCTAGTGGTAAGCGTTTGAGTCCTTCTATGTGTTCGAATCCAGCTTCCACTAGCCTTTTGCCTTTAACCCCTTGAAGGCCACTAACTTTTATATAGAGGGGCCGAAAGTTTTAAAGAAAAAAATTACCGGGGGGGGGGGGGGGGGGGGGGGGGGGGGGATCAGTACTTATAAAACTTTCGGAAATTTTGGGTAAAATTTACACTTCGAAGCGTAAAAAGGTTTACTTATCCAAAACTTTCTAGGGTGGTATAGTGGTAAGCGTCAGATTCCCTCTATTAGAGGTCTCATGTTCGAATCCAGCTTCCACTAGTTTTCTGTCTTTAACCCCCTTGAAGGCCACCAGCCTAGCGCAAGCTGTGTTTTACCCGGTCCCATTGGTTAGCAACATATTAGTAGGTGCCATGAGTTTTCAAACGTTTTCTCATGGTTAAAAAAAAACAAGGTTTACTTATCCAAAACAAGCATCTCACATGGCTACATGGGTATGTATCATTTCATATAAAGATTTTATGCCACTTAAAGGGAGATCAATGGGTTGTGTTTGTGGTCCATCTTGTTGATTAATTTGGTCCACGATGACAGCATGCCATCCTTTACCTGCTATTTTGTTGTGTTTCAAGTATGGTCCTAGAAAGAGACTCATTTGACCTTATTTAATACAGATACAATGCTCCAAAAGAAAACTTGATCACGGGTCCCTTAATTATTTGTGGCATATGTTACATAATGTAGTTATCAATCATTTTCTTTACCAAAACTTTAGCATAATAACAACTTTCCCCCTTGATTCAACATATCTTAAACCGTGTCTTTCGTTTCATAACATTTATTTGATGGTGGACATCGCGAGATGTCAAGTTAGTTTTATTTGTTTATACTTACGCGTAGATTTGTTCGGGTGATTGATGTTGACTAGTTATAAAAGTGGACTCATTCCTAATCTCCTATGCACTTGTTATGTTGGCAGTTACATGAATTGGTGAATCTTTAGTATAATATAATAACTTTGTGGGTGTTAACTGAAGTGTAGAAAAGATGGTGCATTTCTCGTCTTTGTTGAGCGGATTTTCACCGAAAAACGGGAAGAAAAGGAGGATTAATCTTGGAAGAGAAGCTACTATTGCTTTGGCCAAAGAAGCAAGGAAAAACGGGTTGTTATTAACGTCTCCTGGTAACGTTAGTGCCAAATGGTCTGATAATTATGTTTCCGCCTATTCTAAGGGCGGAAATAAAGGAATTAATCAAGATTGTTTCATTGTATGGGAGGTAAATCATTTCATTAAGCCCATATCTTTTTTTTTTGAATAAAGAGTAATATGCCATTTTCAACCAAAAGGTTTGAGCGACTTTCGTCCAAAGGTTTGATTTTCCGCATCCGGATCCAAAAGGTTTGATTTTCCGCATCCGGATCCAAAAGGTTTGAAATCTTGCCATTTTCATCTGACTCGTTAACTCCATCCAATTTTCTCCGTTAAGTCAAGGGTATTTCCGTCTATTTTTGTTATCTTAAAGGACAATTCGGTCTTTTTCATGGGTATTCGTTCTTTTTACATAAAGTGAAAAAGACTGAATTGCCCTTTAAGTTAACAAAAAAGACGGAAATATCCCTGACTTAACGGAGAAAAATGGATAGAGTTAACGAGCCGGATGAAAATGGCAAGATTTTGAACCTTTTGGATCCAGATACGGGAAAACAAACCTTTGGACGAAAGTCGCAAAACTAGTCAAACCCTTAAGGACGAAAATGACATTGTACTCTTTAATAAAAGATTATATATTTATAAAGATCATGAATTTATATTAGTTTGAATGTTGGTTAATTTGTAGGGGTTTGGAGGGAAGGAAGATGTGATGTTTTGTGGTGTTTTTGACGGGCACGGGCCGTGGGGGCATCTCGTGGGAAAACGAGTGAAGAAAGTAATGCCGGCTTATTTGCTTCATTACTGGCAGGAAGCTATGGCGCAATGTTCGATTTTGATGAATGGGGAGTTGTTTAAAAATGCGAACTTTGACCAGTTTGGTATGTGGAAGAAATCTTTCTTGAAGGCTTGTTCTACAGTTGATTATGATCTTGAGCTTCATCCTGTAATTGATTCCCTATACAGCGGTACAGCTGCGTTGACTATCATTCGCGAGGTAATTGACTATAAATCTGTATTTAAAATTTTAAATTCAATATGATTGAAACAAGTTGGTTTGAGTTTCAAAGTCAAATTGAGATGTCACAATTACTTGTTCATTCATGAACATGCCGCTTTGTGTAATGTATTTTTTTGCTAAAATCTCAAACATAAGATATTTTTTTAGCTGAAAGGGAAACGGGTCAAATGGGTTGATAGATTAATTTGTCATTTTTAAATAAAGAAAATTGTGTTTTATGTCATAACTTAAACCGTTTGGGTATTTTATGCCAAAATTTATTAGTTAAACGGTAAGTGGTGATCATTTTTTTGTAGTTTAAATGTAACTGTTTTATACACATATATATTTGGTTATAAAGAATACTAAAATATGAAGAAAAAATTACAAGAAAATAAAATACGTCAATTTTTTTCGGGTTAAACGGGTTGTGTTCGTATCAACCTATGAATATGCGTGTTGTGTTTGGATTCATGTGTCCAACATGATTGTTGGGTTCAACCCATCAACCTGAGAACATGACCCGTTTAGCATTTCTAGTTGTTAGTCATCCAAATGAACGTTTAATGCATAGAGCTTCCAAAAATCATTTTATTGAAGATCATTAGATTATTATTCTAGTAATACAGTTCTTAATCCTATTTCATTTCAGTCAACCGATATCATTTTGCTTTTAAACGAAAATAAATAAACTTCTTTCATGATCATGATTCACAGGGGGATCTTATTGTGTTAGCAAATGTTGGTGACTCTCGAGCCGTTCTAGGGACAACTTCAGACGATGGAAGCCTTGTAGCTGTGCAGCTTAGTGTAGACTTCAAACCGAATTTACCTCGTATGCACCCTCCTACATAACCAAATTATATGGAATCTAATTAAGTAAATACATATTTTTTGCCACTTACACTATTTTTATCCTTGATATAGAGGAAGCCGAGAGGATACATCAGTCAGGAGGGCGTGTGTGTGAAGCAGAAGATGAGCCAGGAGTGTCCAGGATTCGTGCTTCGATTGATGAGGAACCGGAAGGACCAGGGCTGGCTCTTTCAAGAGCCTTTGGTGACTTCTTTGTTAAAGATTTTGGTCTTATTTCTGAGCCAGATGTAATACAAAGAACCATAACTGCACGCGATCATTTTGTTATCTTGGCGACCGATGGGGTATGATCGTAACTATTACTAGGGTGTAAATGAACCGAGCCTGCTTGTTTCAAACTTTGTATCCAAAGCTTGGACCCGGCTAGGACTCGGCTAGTTTATTATTAATTTAATCATTTTTATATACGCTTATAATTATATATTATTATATATATACAAACAGACACCCACACACATATATAACATATACTATTTAGTCATTTTTTTAACCGGGGTTAGTTTTTTGGACTAAAATGACACGTTTCGAGAATGGTCAGGGAGGAAAATAGTACAATTTTGAAAATTGACTTGAAATGGCAAAAGTAGACAACCCACAGGGGCGTAAATGACACTTAACTCTTATATATATATAATAATAACTACTATGTGTATATAATTTTGTGTTAAATAAAATTATTATATCATATAAACAAGAGGAGAGTTTAGGCTCACGAACCTAGTCAAGCTCGACAGATGATGCTTTGGACCGCGCTCAATTATTAATGAAGCTTCAAATAAAGCTCGAGCTCGTTTTAGTTAGGTTTGATTCGAGCTTTTTGTGAGCCCATCTTGACTAGCTTATGAGTGGTTCAGCTTATTTACACCCAAAACCTTTACATCATACATGTCATTGTCATACATATCTAATTTTGATCCTAAATATGCAGGTATGGGATGTTGTCTCAAATGAAAAGGCAGTTGAGATTGTTTCAGCCGGAAAGGAGGAATCGGCGAAAAAGTTGGTGGAGTATGCAGCCGCTCAGTGGAAGCGTAAGCGGCCAGGATACGCGGCTGATGACATATCGGTTGTCTGCCTATTTCTCCACAATCCATGATCATCTTCTCCATGAATGTTGGCATATGGTGATAAGCAATGTCTCATTGCTGTTAGTCTATATATTGTATGTAACTGTGATAATATCAGCTAATCCTTATGTTTTTCTCTAAGTAAGATATATTTCTTCGTTTATATGGTCTTATTTCTTCGTTTCGTCGATCTGCAGATCTTCACTTCTCCGTTTAAATTGGTAGCGGCTTGTTTCTTCTTCGTTTCATTGATTTCTACGTTTCTTCGATGTTTGTCCCCGTACACAAAGCCCCAAGAAAGATCTAAGTAATAGACTCTCTCTCTCTCTCTCTCTCTATATATATATATATATATATATTTAAAATAAATAAGTAAAACGAGCTGAATTCGAGCTCAATTTTCAGTAAAGTTATGTAATTCAAGACGAGCCCTAGCTGGCTCGTTTAGGATTAGAGCCAAGCTCAAGCTGACACTGGCTTGACTTGGTTCGGCTCGCTAAGAAAACTCCTCGTGTCGTCGTATACGACAACCTTCCTTCCATGTGTGCTGTTCTAGATGGCAGGGCGATCAACTTCAATTGTCGAAGTTGATATATCGCGATAACTATCTACAAGATAAATTCTGAAAACTAATGATATAACTAATGATATAATTTAGTATGACATGGTCTGAAAACTAATGGTATAATTTAGTATCATGATCTAGATCAACTGGATTATTTGAAATTATTGAAACCATATGCATCATTCTTCCAGGAGGATACAAATGGTGGTTTTCCAATATATTAGATTGTTCACCATTTTCAACTGAATCAGCTATAATCATTATCTTGCATTTGAAGTCCTTTCTCAAGTTCGTACAAAAGTTCGCCTTTGGTTATGTGTTTGAATTTGGATCTCTCCTCTTCGTCTGTGTCATCCTAACCTGACCCGGACCCAGACCCATCGCTAGAAGAACAGTGATCTATGTTGTTTGGCTCATGGTCTCGAAGGCTGGTATCAGTTGCAAGAGACTCGTGGTTCTTTTCAAGTACGCGCGATGTTTTAGAAAACTTATTGGTTGGTGTGGTGCCGACAGCACGACGACGTGCACCCATGCATGACCATGCCGGTAGAGTTGATCAGGTTCTAACTACCGCTTGAGCCACATTTTGAGCACGTTTCATGACAACCTACATTTTTAAAACAATGAACTTATGAATGATTTGATGCGGGTTAAGTTTTATGTCTAACGGGTCAAAGTGGTAATACAATATCTTAACCTCATTCTCTCATAGTAGCTTGGTGGCAAAATAGGTGGGCCTGGTGGGCTGGGTAACGGGTCAAGCAGGTTGGCTCAAAAAGTGTAAGCTTTTGGTACATGCGGGTTAGGTTGACCCAGAATAGTTTTTGTCCTAATTTCATAGGTCATTACAAAGGATTTTATATTATTGCATAGAATGAGATTAAGAAAATTTTACATGTTATCATTAGGCACATTAGGCACCATTGGCCCGTTTGTTTTGTTAAGATCATTGACCCATTTGTTTTGTTAAGAGATGAAATCATGACCCAAATTGACCATTTATAAGTAATGGGTCAAACTTCATTTTTAATATAAAGAGGCCAATTATTCCTTATCAGGATATTCTTTCTATGAAAATTTTGGTGGTAGGTTGTTGAGGTACATGAACAATACACACCCGGTGCAAATCTGATGCATGAAATAGATGATAAATCTTTCTGTTCTCAAAGATTGTATGTTAAGAGTGCAGCAGTACCACCACCAAGTGAATGGCCAACAATCTGAAAAAAAATATAAGCTTATTAGTTATTAGAACACTCATTTATATAGTGGAGCGAGGCTGAGTTACACAGCCATAAGGCATATACTTGTTGAATTCAATAAAAAAAAGTATTACAGCGTGCAAAATGCAGTTAGTAATATTTTGCGGATTGCATGATTCCTAAATGACAGCACAGTGTTTAATATGTAAAATGTAGTCAACAACCGCAAATAGTGTTTCAACTCTGCAACGATTTCAGGTCCTTTGGGCTGTATACTATTTTCCCCTGCGTATACGCTAGCTACTTGTACATTACCCTCAATCAACATTGAGCACATTAAGACATGTTCAGACCTAAAAATCAAAAATGTCATTTGGAAGAAAATACAATGAAAACAGCATATGAGTACATAGTTCATACGTTAAACCACCAATCAACATGTTATCCAAAACTTACTTATTTCCCACCATTCATCATGTCAAAGTAATACAATCATAATATAAGAACTTAGCAATTCCTAAAGAACTACTTTTCACTTCAAAGTGGATGTGAAGTGTGAAATGAATGAATCTTTTAGAAAACTTTTATAACTACATAGAAGTTAGTGACATGTAGTGTAAATCCATCTTGTCAAACGGCCTTCGGGCACACACCTACGACCCTAGGCCCTCAAACCGGGCGAAGCGCAGGGAAAACGCCTTGTTGTCATCCGGGCGCTCCAGCGACATGTGGGCATTCCGGCAAGATTCCGGCCAAATCTGAAATTTCCAGAAAAATACCAAGTTCTGGCCAAACTGATTTGAAACCTCCAAAAATGGCGTGGAGCCAGTCTAAACTAGCCCTAAACAAACCTAGAACCCCCATAAATGGTATGTTTATGCTATACGCCTTGCTTATCTCTAGCCCTCGCTTTTAAGCACCTTGCGCCTTTGACAACAATGGTGTAAATACAGAAATGTGTCTAAAATTGTGACAAACTCATATCAATTTCATGCATTAAAAGTCATATATTCTCTTTTATCCTATTAATGAACCTAAATTTTACAGTCGTCTTCTCCAAATCATGCAATCACTAAAAGCACAGGTACTATTAGATAGTATAAACTGTATACATCCTAGGTATTGATATGTATTTGTTTGTATATCTATGTACCTTAGTGTAATATTTGTATCTATATATTGTTCTTGTAACGTTAGTTTATTCAATGAAACATTAACATTCACAATTGAGTCATGGTATCAACCTACCCGATAAGTGATTGAGTTTCCTTATCCCTTCCCCTCCCAATGGTTCCACTTTCTTCTAAACCCTACTGCTTTAATATGCGTGCTCAAAAATAAGGGGACAAACCTATTGTGGAATTTAGTCGTGCCTTCAAGGCCATATGTGACCAACTCCGTGTAATTAGACATTCTGTTGATGCTATGGACAACTTCGTTGGTTCTTATGCGGGCTTGGACCGGCTTTTGAAAGCTTCTCGACATCTACTCATTCAGTACGTCCCATTTCTAACTTTGTTGATCTTTTGGCAAGTGCAAAAAGCCATGAGCTTTTCATGAAAAATCTTCATGGAACCCCTACTACACCTACTGTAGCATTTTTGGCCGAAGGACCTCATGTCCGTCTACCATCTGGCGGCCCGTCCTATTGGCCCAATAGGGCTCAGGCCCATTACTGGCCAAATCGACCTTCATTTAACATATACAGGGGCTCGGGTCGTAATATGGGTCACAGTAATCGGAACCCAACATGTCAACTGTGTCGCATAACAGGTCACTATATATATCACAGTGCTTTCAACTCGCCTCATTTGCTGCATTGACTTCTCTGACTCCGCATCAGTTGGCTCACGCCTTCCATGCTCAATGCCACATAAACTCCACTGTTCCCGACTGGACATCTGACACGCGAGCCACCACTCACATGCTACCAAATAGTTATTCTCTTCAGAACTCAACTCCAACCTAAGGTAATTAAAATGTTTATTTTGGTAATAGTCAAGCGCTTCCTATAACTCATATTGGATAAACAAAAATACTGGGTGATCTTGCTCTTAACAATGTTCCGGTAATGGTCAAGCGCTTCCTATAACTCATATTGCAAACTACAAGCCAACATAGAAAAAAGAGTAAACTTCTGTTTTGCTCCCTATGGTTCGGTCGTTTTAATGGTTTTGCTCCAATCCTTTAAAAATAGTCATTTTACTCCTTGATGTTTCAGTTTTGTCGCCAGCTTCATTATCACGTCTACATTGAACTCCAAACAAACAAACATGGGAAAATTACCTTTTGAGTCCTTGTGTTTTAGGGGTTTTAACCACTTGAGTCCAAAATCAAAATGTTTAATGACATGAGTCCTTACAGCCACTTTTCTTAACCATTTGAGTCCAATTTTTTTAATTATGTTTTAATTTTTTGTTAGTTTTTTATTAAAAGACTAAAATGCCCCTGCATATTATTATATTATTATTATCTTACACACACTCACACACACTGATTACTCTCTCTCTCTCTTTCTTCCTCATCTTTCTCTCTCTCTCTCTCTCAATCACACCACCACCACCACCACACCACATCACCACCATCACGATCACCGCTGCAACACTTATCTTCGGCACCACCACCACCGCACCACCACCACCACCACCATCACCACTGCACCTCCACCACCGCACCATCACCATTGCGCCTCCACCACCGCACCACCACCACCACCACCATCACCACTGCACCTCCACCACCGCACCATCACCACTGCGCCTCCACCACTGCGCCTCCACCACCGCACCATCACCACCGCACCATCACCTCCGCACGAAACCCTAACGCCACTATCACTGAAACGGATTATGAGTGTTAGCCATGAAGTTGAAGCGGAGCAATCGGAAAAAAAGATGGGTTCTCACTGAAACTCGATCTAGGGTTCTCATCTTCATCAGATTGGTTCTAATCTTCATCAGATGGGTTTGCCATGATCGATCTAGGGTTTGCCGCCACCACTGAAACCCTAACCCCATCATCTTCATCAGATGGGTTTTTATCTTTGCTTTTTAGAGTTTTGAGATTTGTAATATAAATTGCTTATGTTTGTGTATGTATATCTTCAAGTTCTGTTGATTTGCTTTTGAAAAACTGGATGATGAGTGTTTCTATTATTGATTTAATGTTTTGGACTCGTGATTTGGGATGAATGTTTGGGAATTTGGGTGACGGCAATGGGATGGTGGCGGCAGTGGGGCGTCACTGATGGTGGAGGGATCTCGGCAGTGGGGGTGAGACGGTGGTGGTAGGTGTTTGGAGGTGGAGGTAGTGGGATGGTGGTATCAATGGGGCGACACTGGTGGAGGAGGGTTTCTAGATCCAAACCGTGATTTTGGTGGGGATGATGGTGGGGCAGTGATGGAGATGGTGGCGGTGCGGTGGTGTTTATAAAGAGAGAAAAGTGTGTGAAAATGAGAGAGAGTGTGTGTGTTGGTGAGTGTGTGTGTGTGTGTTTTATTATATATAGGTACGGGATTAGGAGAAAACGGGGAAAAGTGTGAGAACGGTGAGAACAGATCCTGGCCGGCCACGTGGTATAGCGCGCTAAATTATGTGAAGGGGTACGATTGTCATTGTCCACGTCCCGCTAAATAATGGCTTTATGATTCCGTTCCAAACAAAATTTCAATAGAAATGACGTTTTTATCGTTATGCTAGTTTTCGATGGTGTTTTTTTTTAAAAAACATTTTTTTTCAAAATGCGTTTATGTGTCAATGGTGTTCTATCGATATCCAACCGATATGACTTTTTATGTTTTTTACTTGTTTTAATTTAGTTTTTTAACCTCTTTTTTTAATGTTATTTATGTTTCAATGGTTAATATTTGCTAATTATTCAAATCATGGCTTTTTCATTAACATGTTTTATTTTATTTTTTATTATGGATTACTAGTCATGGCGTTTTCATTGATTTCTCACATATTTGCACAAATATTAACGAAAATCACACAACGAAACATGTAGATGCAATAATCTAAAAAGCATAACACATTAGTCAACATTAAAATTATACAATCCATGCGGTTTAAGCTAATCTACATATAGAGTCATCCTTTCTTGTATTCTCTTGTCCCCTGTTTGATACAATTCATTTATTCTTTTCCCCCCTAAATTCAAGAATTTTCTTACGGATTTGGTCACTTGTGTTCTGTTTTCCTTTTCGCTATGAAGCAGGATTGTTACAATGTATTTCATCCTCAGTTCATTTAGCTGTCTTTGCTGTAGTTAATTTGGGGCATCTTCTTTTGCCAAACCACATGTCCAACCAGCTATCTGCCCCATATATGTTTCCATATGCCTCATTGCAAAAACCCCACAGTCGACCACGTTAGACTTTGTCCTCCATTCCATCTTTGTCTGACAAGGGGCGCCGACTTCATGATCTTATGCTTTGGTTGTTTTTTAAGATGCAGGTATAGTTTGCAAAAGCATCGTGCTGCAGTTTCACATTTTTTGCATATATTAGTATGGCGTTTTGTCAACATAGTTTCTACATACAAAGTTTTTAAGATACTTACCAATTTTTTCACCCATCCAGCATACTTTTTTTTATGCTGAGTTTATCCTCCTTAGCGTTGTTATCCAATACATCAACTCTTTCATGTTTTATGTTGAAGCAGACAAAATAGTAATCTCTTGCCCATATTATTGGCATGAAGACCAGTTCATAATCTTTGATGTTTCTATATTTCTGGTCTCCTTTGAAACGGGCGTTTTTCAAAACCGTTGCCATGTTTCTGTTGAATTCTTTGTATCGAAAACTGTCTTTCGTTGTTTCGTCGTACGCGGGACGATTCTGTAATATTCAGTACCACATTTTAAACAACAAAACAATGTCCTAATATAATTTCATCAATTAAATATAGCAAAAGAGTTAGCAGCATTATTTCTGTGCAAAATAACCTTGAGGGTGATTCTGGAGCCTTGTATATTTCTTCATAGTTTAGGATATGCGTCCAACATTGAATAATACCGATGTGTGCATCAAATCCCGGTCTCATGCTCTCAAAAAACACCCTTATGAGTTTAAACTCTCCTCCCATCTTGAACACGACAATCCTAAAAAAACATCGTATGGCGTTTTAGTTATACAAACTCATTCTATTATAAGACATGGTGTTTTGAGCATTTTTACATGCATATTCAAGTAAACATGATAAATGCAAAGTTTGGCGTTTTATTTGAGAGAAGTGTACATACTCGTATTCACCACATCCAGTGAAGATGTATGTGGAAATGTTGGTTTCATGGTTCTTCCTTGGTTCATTTATAACCACTTGCCTCCTTACATAAGGTGACAAACATGCACTGTTCATTTTTGTATCTCTCTTCTCCTTTTCTCCCACACTCTTTTCGTTTATATTTTCATCTTCTTCTTCATCTTGATCAACTTCTTTATTACCAGGCAGCTATTCAGGGTTTAAAATTGTATTTTCTTGCATCAACCTTGTGATGTTTGGAGTTTTGTCCTCATCACCCTTCTCCTGCACATCTGACCTGTTTGGCATTTTTGGTGGTGATGCGTTGATGGCGTTTTCATCTTGGGGTTTATTGGGTGTCTCTTCTTCTTCAAAAGTTTGCAAGAGTTCTTCCCACTTGCAAATGGTGGCTCCTCACATGGTGTTTTATCAAACACTGCACCTTGTTGGTCAACACTTTTGTTCACCATCTCCCCTTCAATTTTTTCTAGTTCAGTGATGAACGCTTGACTGTATTGTGTTTCTGTTGGGGGATGTTTGGTGTTTTATCAAATACAAGCATTTTTAGGGTCTCTTCAGCAGGTTGCAGATGTTTTTTTATTGATTTAATCACTTCATCAACCATCCTTGGACAATCTAGACCTTCTTTTATTTCAATCATTTGTTTTAGATCTTGTCCCGGCAGTTCCGAAACCTCAGCAATATTCTTTTTAATTATTTTCCCCATTGTATCTGGAAATGTGATATTCAAGTGTCTTGAAATCACAATCCCATCTTTCAATATCGTTTTCGTTTATATTTTCATCTGAGAATATATAATTCTCATCATCATCATATATGGGGACTGTTGTAGTAGTTGAGGATTCGGCATTTTGTTCTCCGACCATATCCCCTTCTCCTTCTCCTTCCCTTTCTCTTTCCCCTTCCCCTTCCCTTTCTCTTTCCTCTTCTCCATTTCCTTCTCCTTCATTTTCAACTTCATTAGCGTTTTCATCAACTGTTTCCACTTCAATGGCGTTTTGTATTCCAGCCATCTCCTCCACCCATTCTTCTTCATTTTCACCTCCTACTTCCACTTCCTTTTCACCTTCAACTTCTTTTTCAACCTCACCTTCTTTTTTACCTTTTTCTCCCTCAGCTGCCATTTCCTTGGCGTTTTCATCAACAAATTTTGACATGTTCTCCAACAATGTCAGACATTGTGAGTATTTAATGTGTACCAAGAGGCTGTTTGGATATTCAATCTTTGACTGTTTTAACAATGTGCTCATTTTATTGTAACAGTATTCTAATTCTTTGTATGTCCTATCCAATTTATCAGCCATTGCCTGTTAAAGAAAAAAAAAGGATTTTATTAATCTTGGCGTTTTGTGGTTTTTATTAAATTTATTATTTGAATAACATACCTCTTCAGTTTCATTGTTTTGTTGTTCTTCATCAGCAACAATGTCTTCATACTGTGTTACTCCTCTAGCAACAATGTCTTCATACTGTGTTACTCCTCTGATCAGAGCATGGTTCCCTTATGCAGAAACTTCAAACATCATTCTCGGCTTTCTATATCCTCATTCACCATCCATTGAAGCGAAGCCTCTTCATCCTCATTCTCTTCATTCTTATCCTCATCACTGATGTGCATGGCGTTTTGCATATCAGGGTGGAGCCCAACATAATCATAATGATCATCATGCCCTAAACCATCATCATCATCAACCTCATCATCATCATTATCAGCATGCTCATCAACATTGTCAACATCATCTTCATCTTCATTCTAAACATCATCACCATCAGCTTCTTCATCAACAACAACCTGCATTTTTTTTTGTTTTCTTGGGTGTGGCTTCCTTAGCCTTTTTAACTGTTTTCTTTTTTACTTCTTTGCCAACATGGCGTTTTGCCATTGCACTCTCAAAAAAGTCAAGAGTATTTGTTGTAACCCACTCAATTGGGTATCCTTCTTTTCGGTCCCATTTTTTTTTTCTATTGCAAGCATCGTTCACCAAGGCAAGCTGTAACAAAATTGATTTTCAAATGATAGATGTTTTTGCCGTTTAATGACACACAAATGATATATGTTATATAGGGAAATTTTATTCTTACCGCAAGTATGATCAACGGCCCTGTGTAATGCTTTGTTGGAGACCATGCGGGTTTGGCGTTTATCAAGCATTGGATGATATAACCACGCCAGTTCAGTTGGTTTATTTGAACATTTGGGTTAACGTTGTGCAAGAACTGTCTGTTGACGACCGCATTATCACTTGCATGCCCAATTATAATGAAGAATGCTACAAGGAAACTTAGGCACAAGTTTCTCCCGAAGCTACGCATCACAGGCAAAATGTCATCAAAGTAGAGCTTCACACTTGGTCTGTTAATCCAGTCAAACCCTTCAAACTAGGATGTCCACTCAGCCACTACGTGGTCTTTAGTTATTGGCCTTTTTTTCATATGCACGAGCACCCTTCCATTTGGTATACTCGTTAAAGAGTTTATCAATTCTTCATTGATATGTATGGTATGGTTGCCAATATTTAGGTTGTTTGTCTTTTCATTGTAATTTTCAACCAACCAGTACCCAAGCATTGCCGGTACGTTGTCTATTTTCAAGTTTAGTGCAATACCAAACCCCATTTGCTCTACTGCCTGTGTTTGATTTTAGTTTAAATTTATAAACCAACCAGTCAAGTTTGTAGGTTTTACTCTTGACAAAACCCTAGCTCCACTGAACTCATAATATGGTTCTTCCTCAACCTCAACATCCTGACTTAAGGTCTTCTTCTTATTGGCGTTCTGGGCCTTGCCTGTGCGCACATTTATTCTCACTCTCAACCTCCCCTCGCCTATAAAACATGATTAATATTCATGGCATTTTAGTTTTTTATGGCGTTTAATAACATAAATGATACATGTTATTCATAAGTCAATTATAGATCATACATGTCGTTGAACAAGACAATAACATATGATACATGACGTTTATAACACAAATCATACATGTTTTGGCGTTTAGTAACAAATCTATCAATTGATGCATGTTTTGGTGTTTAATAACAAACGAATGATATATGTTTTTCAATAAGACAATCACGGATGATACATGACGTTTAATAACACAAATGATATATGTAAAATTTCGTTCTCATACATTTCAACATTATTAAACAAACGATGCAAATTTTGGCGTTTAGTAACAAAGTATCAAACTGTATTACAACATCATAAAAAGTAACAATCTGTACCATGTTCTCTTGTTTTCTTCTTTCGTTGCTCGTTGGGTTTTTGGCGTTTTGGAGCAGAAAAAACCTTACCCTTCCACACTCTTAGAAACTGCAAATTTATTGTTAAAATTAGAACGCCAAAAACATCATAAACTAGCACAATGTAAATCGAAGTTAACTCCCTATTTTTTTGCCTCTGGATCTGGTTTGATCTTTCGACGCCATAATATTTGTTGTTTCGCGTTTTCCGTAGGAGTCGAGGAGGTTTCTCTGGGGAAGTATATATGTTTCGGTCACATTTGATGTGTTTTTGTAGATGTACATTTACCTCTTTGCCCTTATTGAAGCGCGTGCACTTTAAAAAGTTTATGTTATTTACGAAAACGCCATCGTGCAATCTCAGCCAAAAATTGTTTTGATCTGACGATCCATAACCGTTCTCACTGTTCTCACACTTCTCACCATTTTCCCTAAATCCTGACTCTATATATATATATATAGGAGAAGGATCCGTTAGGAAATATATATATATAGGAGAAGGATCCGTTAAGAACCACCCTTTATTACGAGAACCGCGAGAACCAAGTGTGAACACAACCAAAAAATACCTAAAAAATAAAAAAAAAACACTCAAATTTTTTTTTTCTTTTTTTTACTATTTTTTATAAAAAAGAATTGCTGTATTTCGTCAGCAAAAAAAAATTCGAGTAACAATTATTCATGCACATGTGCATATGTATCATTTCTTTGACAAATTCCGTAATACGTTACTAATATCAGACAACTGCACTTTCATTTACACTATCATTAATACACTACTTTTTACATTAATAGTATTAGAAATTCACATGTGCATTTATATGTATGAACTTGTTATAACATTAACAACACTAAAAATGCACACGTGCATCTATGTATGAACATGTTATAACGTGTTTAATATACCAGTTTGAATACACTTTCCCTTTCATCTATCATACCATCCATAATACACTACCATTATCTCCTACCATCCGTAATACAATACCATTGCCTCCTACCATCTATAATACAATACCATTACCAATATTTCACTTTATTACATGTACATCAACACCCTTTATACAATCCAAACAATATATTACATCATAAAGTGACAAATATAATCAAACAATCAACCACTAGATATAACTAAGCAAAACACATGTTTATGGGCCTACTTCATCATTTAAAATCACAAACTTGTTGTACCAAAACACGTTATATCATGGTTATACATAATGATTAACATGTGCATTCTTAATATTGGTAATGTAAAAAGTAGTGTATTGCGGATTGTAATGTAAATGAAAGTTTATTTTTTTTACTACTGGTAATATATTACGAAATTTGTCCAAGAAATAATACATATGCACATGTGCATCCATAACTGTTACTCAAAAAAAAGTTTTTTTTTTGTTGTAACGAAATATAGCGATTTTTATTAGAAAAATCTTTAAAAAAAATTGTGTGGTTTTTGAATTTTTTAAGGTGTTTTTTTGTGTTCACATTGGTTCTTATGGTTCTCGCAATAAGGGTGGTTCTCAAATGAACCCTACCATATATATATATTTATATTAAAAGTTTATACATTAAAGACTTGTTCTTATACTCATGTGCATATAAGACTTGTATTTTGTGTGTAAATGACCAAATTTCTCTTATAGTTAACAGACTTGGTGGATGATATTAGAAACTTGGACTCATATGGTTAAGAAAAGTGGTTGTAGGGACTTAGGGCGTTAAACATTTTAATTTTGAACTCAAGTGGTTAAAACCCCTAAAACACAGGGACCCAAAAAGTAATTTTCCCAACAAACATTAATTAAAAGCAATTAGTTATTATGAACTATGATATTATGTAATAATGCCACATTTATTTCTTTTAAGTATCATAAGTTCAACAATATAACTCATTTTCTTTTATAACCTACAATATATAAAAACCGTTAATATTAATACTAGTGGGGAACCCGCGCGTTGCAGCGGGGTCGTCAATACGGGACGGGAACATAATTCAAACCTTAAAGCGATTAAAAAAATCGTATACAAGTGTGTATATAAATAAAAGCACTCGCGCTTCGCTGCGGGGTAACACTCACCCACAGTGAGTGTTTGTGTCATACAGTTACACATTCTTAATAAATAAACACTATTTGCGAATGCCTATTAGAAACTGCTCGTTAAGAACTTACATAACAACGATACTGCCTTAAAAATCCATATTGCAATATAATTTTAACAAACCCTTTTTTAAATCATAAGTGCAATACCATATACAGTATTGGCAATAGCCTACTATGTCCATAGCATCTTAACAAAAATACATCTGAAAAGCTATTGATCAAGAAACCCTTGAACAGAAAACATTATGAACTCCAATGTTAAACTTTAACCAGAGGCGGTTGTTTTCATGAGGAATTGCTAAAAAGAGAGAGTTTCTTAGATGTACGAGCCCCTGTCATATGAATTTGGAAGCCTTTTTAAGCACGTTAAATCATTCTTAGTGTGTTAAATCTTTAGTGAGCCAGTATTACAATAACTATATCATAAGTAGAGCATATCATACAGGTCAGCTCTTCCAGCCGGTCTTGCTTATCGGCCTTTACAAAGACATTTGATGCAAATCCTTCCAGATAAAGATGATTATCAGGGCCCCAACTGGAGTGACTTCTTAACCTGTAGCTGAACAACCAATCTAGATGATGACCACAAAACAAAACTCACTACACAGAGAAAACAAAATTACACCTAATGCCTACATAGAACACCACTTTAACTTACTGTAAATATACAAAGAATAATCAGTAGCTACTACCAGCATGGTTTTGAAAGGCGCGCCTGAGGCACAAGGACTTGCGCTTCAGGCTACATAAGGCGAGTGTTGCACATAAAGCGCTGGTGAGGAGCACTTTTTAGGCAAAAAATTATCATAAGACACGGTTGAGAGGCGCGCCTCATGCTATATACTTTGTTAAAGTAGTTATGAAGACCCGTTTTTCAGTTAACAATGAAGAAAACGTTGAATGGGGTGTATGATCAAAATATCTTCAATGAAAATCTAATCAGGTTTGGGTCAAATGGGAAAATTCAACATGGTTCGAGTTGGGATGACCTATAAACACTATTATGAGTGTTCATAAACCACCAAAACCGGCCAAACAGCCAAGACCGAAGAACGCCGGCCGGTTAGGCCAGTGTTAAATATATATTGTGTCCTAGGCCAGTGTTAAATATATATTGTGTGGACATTGTTTGGTTTTAACAGTTTGACGGTTTGGTTTACGCTTTGGAGCTTGGAACCGGCTGTGTAAACTGAACCGACATTTATGATTAATATTTTTTTTCAACTTTTATTATATTCATGATCAATGCTTAACATTTTTTAAAGTTAAATCTCAGATTATGCTTAAATTTTTTTTTACTAAAACTGCTAAACCATCAAAACTAAACTGTAAAACCGTATAAACCAGCCAGTCCTACCAACCTAACCAATCCGGCCGGTTAGGTTCTTTTTTCCAATCTTTAGTTCGTGACATACCTTTCAGAGATCGAGCGTTAAAAACACAAGGCTTGAATTCAGTTCTTAAAGTTTGATATTTATATAGAATGTAGCCCATATTGTGAGAAAACATAAACGAGTAGTATAGAAATAAAGGCTTGAAACATACTTCTAATCTGGTTATCATGACGGTCTGGCCATGTCGTTTACCATCTAATTTTCCCTGTTTATCAAGCAGACCATTAAATTATTTCAAAGAGCTAAACACTTTCATGATATAAGGGTTGCAACTTCACATACCTCCCATATCTTCACATATTTTGGCCGTCCTGCTTGCGGTGTATTTGATGCCACTGAAGAATCTATGCTTGGCTCCTACACAATCAAATTAAAAAGTTAACATGGTTACATGACTTGCATCATAGTTGACATAAACATAGTTCATGGATAGTTCAATAGTTACATGACCGCTTTTATTTACCTGGATTATATATACAAAACAAAGATTCCGTCACATGTATTGGGTCATGATTGTCTGATGCATCATTCCATGTTCAAAAACTTTGGTTGCATCCTTGTCTTCTATCCTTAGGAGGTCCATTAGCAAAAGATTTTAGTTTCAAGCATCTAGGCCTTGGGGTGGTGGCTTTGCTCGTCTTTGTTGACTTCTGTTTTGAAAGGCATTGATGTTAGTATAGTTCTGTATGATGCTTTTTAAGTTGGATGGGTTGTCGAACTCTAGTTGGTGTTTCGTTGCGGTTGAAGTTGTTGGTGTTTTGAAATATGAACATGGTCATGGTCATGCCATTGTATAGACCATGTGCTTATCTCAAAACACAACCTTTTCAACCATGTGCTATTCACATACCCATTTCATTCAGGTATGGACCTATTGTCTAATTCTTACTTCACATAACTCCTACAGGCCTCTACCGTATAATTAAATTTTCTAATTCTTACTTCACATAACTCTTACACACCTCTACCATATAATTAAAATTGTTAAAAGTGAGTAGTTTATTGTTGCTTCTTTTTTTTTAACCAAAAATAATGTCAAGGTGCACAGCCAAAACACATGAAATTCAAGATCAAGAATAGTAATGTAAAGTCGATTATTCGGTTAATACTTGCTACCATTACCGGGCAAATACTCTCTAAAAAAGAAATAAAAAGCACAACCATACTCCTAATTTTCATTTATTTCAATGTTTATTATATCTTCTGACCCTAAAGCTGGTATCTAGCATTTGAAACACAAAGATCCGGTTTTTGAAACCCAATTTTGATTAGTTTAACAGTTTGTTGTTGCTAAATATCATTGTTTTTAATTCATAATATAGGTTTTTTTTAGAAAAAATAGATTTTTTAGACAATTTGTGACTAAATCCTTGACAGTTTACTGTTATTAAATATGGTCATTTGTGTTTTTTTAATCAACCCTTTTTACAACGGAACTTATCTTGTACCAAACCCGTTTTCAAACAAACCTTTATTGACCTGAAAGAAATTGAACCAATTATTAGTTAGCCTATTATGATCCGAACCGATTTTGACCCGTTACCCTACCAGCCAACATCAAAAGAATTATCATAGAGAAAAATAAATAATGGTTCCATAAGGATGTAGTTCAGATGACATTTCAATTCCTAAGATTGTTCACCATATACATATACACCATATATATTTACTAAAAGAAAACAATAAAAGAACTAAGAAATTAAAAGTTACCTTGAATGCTTAACACAAACTTAGAAAACCCATAAGCACCTGCAATAGAACAAATTAAGTGTCCATTAATCTTCATTTATTTTTGCTATCTCGCATTTAAAACACAAAAATCTGGAATTTAAAACTCCAGGCGCTAAAACTGGTATCTCGCATTTAAAACACAATGATCCGGATTTTGAAGCTAACACATTCTGCCTCTGCGGCTTTTGTTAATATACATTTATTGATTTTATAAAGAATATATTAGGCTACCACACGTCTAATTTAAAAAGTTAAAACCACCAGCTACACCCTCATCCTACATCACAGATCTGTATCATAGTACAACAAAACATGAAACCTGAGGGTTCCAATCTACCAAACCAAAGAAAAGATGCAAAGCACATCTAATCTAAAGCTATCTTTTTTTTAAGAAAACCCCAAAGCTAAATTCCCTTCCAAATCAATTTGAAAACAAAAAAGACAAAACCAACAGCAAAACCTAAAATCAAATTCAAATACAAACACTAAAGGCTTTAATATGCACACCATTTTATCAAACAGGTTGCTTAACCAGGCTATTAATTAAGAAGCATTTTATCAAAAGAGGATATTGATTACCTCAAATAGAAAAGCATGTAAATGATTATTAATAAGTATAAAAAATAAAGGGCTGAAGCAAAACCCTAACCATACATGTGTCGCCAGAACCCAAAACTGTCGACCTTCTGATGCCTAATCGAACCACCACCGTCAAACACCCTCCTCTCCTCGCCGGTTCTTGATTTGAATCAACGATTTGTGCCTGATTTCAATGACGACTTCTTAATATAGTCGATTGCTAGAAACGGACGGGCCATTGAAGCAAAAACGATTGGATTGCATAAACTGATGATCGCATTTAATAGAGAATGGCTGAATTGTAAGAATCATTGGAACCTTATTGAATGGGGTCAAATATGGGAGCAGAGGATGAAAATTGGGGATATTAGCCCTGACTTTTGATATCGCGTCTTACAAATTATGGGGGAAATTACAATTTTAGACATGGGAGATGCTTTATATAGGTTTATAGATTATAGATAATTTGTACTAAAAATTACCACATTTGTAATATAATCAATATCAATAAAGGTGTACCTAGAATGCACCAATCAATGTCTTAATCTTGATAGGATGATGAGAGAAAAAGTGTATCTCTGGTGTTTTTAAAAAAGTTTTTTATATAACTATTAATAAACCATGACTATCACTAATGATCCATGATTATGATCATAAATCATTGTAGGTTAATAACTCTTGGTATTCTCTTTGCTAAAGGCATCTAAAGGGAAATTGTAAAGTCCCTTTAACTTATACCAATTACTTCCATCAAGTAAATGTTAGGAACTTGTAGTTGTGTCATATTGGTAACGTTGCTCAAATGATCCGTTGGGCCACATGAACAGGTTATTTCGAACACTTTGACCTTCTTCTGCTGAAAGTGACCGGTCTAGATTTGTCATCTTGTTTATTGATCATGTCTTTAACCTTTTGTCTTTCACTTATGAGACTTCTTACTTGCCTCAATCTTCGTGCCTTACAGTTGTTTTGCTTACGGGAAGATTACTGATCCTTGTTCGTTTCTGGAGACGCACTGCCTTATTGGCTTTGTGTTTATTCACCCGGTGACAAGGGGATGTCTCCTCATTGTCTAATGTTGTATAGATTATTTATCCCATTCCATCATTACACGAGAGGTAGTGGGTTGTAACCCACCCTATCATCAAGAGGAGATGAGAATAAGACTACAATGAATTGGAGAGAGAATCAATCTTAGTGGGCCTCACCGGTTAAATGTAATTAATTCTATAGAGTAGGTGTAACTAGCACCACCCACACCACCGGAACATTGGATGACTAGTCGGATAAATGAAGTACATACCAAGGGGCTTTTGCTTGTGTGATAGAGGCTTTTGCTTCTTAGGGAGAATACCAGTGTTCAATTCATGTCATCAGGTAAGTTAGTATTAATTTGGTGCAATCTAAGTGTATGAGTATAGTATCGTTCGCCGTTAGAAAAAAGCAAATAGAGTATGGTGCAATTATAAATTCCCATATATTATCTATATATTACAAGAAAACATAAGCCAATCTTAATTGGATCATAATTCATAGAATATTGAAGGCACAACATTCCAATATTATTTCATACTTGAACACATGAAAATGACCTAAACCAGACATACCCATAAATAAACCATGTTGAACGGTATTTTAAGATTTATGATTGAATGTCCATTCCGAACAATGCAAAATGACCAAGTTAAACATAAGCATTAGGGTTTTCCAAGAGAAATGCTTCAATGGCTTTAAAGACACCAAAAGCTTTCTCTTTTCCCTCTTTGATATTCTCTTCTTTGATCTCAAAGCCTTCTTTGATATGAAACTTGCTTGTGTTGTTGCCAATGCACCCACCACTCGGGCTCGATTCAAACGCCATATTATACGAAATCGACTCGATCTTATCCATGGCTAGCTCACCACCTTCGATCAATGTATATGCATATACCATCTTATCCTCATCCAATGCGTCAACTTTGTGCTTCACGTATGTCGCGTGACCATCTGCATTTCAAATGAAAGATCTCTTTACAATATTACATAGTCATTAAATCATTTTGTTCAGTTTTGAAGCTTATTGATAGAACAATCTGTTTAGGGTTTTGTGTGATTAGGTTTGTTGAATACACTACTACACAAGATATATGCAACCAAAGAAATGGTCACAAATTAATTTAGCACTGATTTGTAACCGAAATCACAATGATTGCAAACATAGTGACTGATTTGCGACTGAAGTGGCAGCAGTTGCTGTAGAAGTTACACCAATAAGTAGCTAAACAAAGCAACCCCACCCATTTCGGTAACAAAACAGTCACAAAATTTGTCATAGTTTCGTCTCGGTCGCAAACATAGCGACAATAAAAGTAGCTAAATATTTGACCGTTACATTTCAGTCACAAAACTAGAATTGTGGTAGTGATATGTTGAAACAGGATGTGACCAAAGATCATAAGTTGTTTCGTTGTGATTTAGTGAATGTTCAAGAAAATGCAGATGTGTGTACATATTTAATAGTGTATGAATAAATGAATTAAACTTAACCTAGGGCAAAGTTGATCTGCTTGATGCTTCCGGGACCTCCGTCACCTTCAATGGTGTCGATACTTTTGATCCCGAGCGGTGTGATCTTAGGATAAAGGTTATGGGCATCAAGGATCAAGGCCTTAAACAGTCTCGCTGCTGGAACCGGGCTGGTGAACTCGTCGGTAAAGGTGGTTACATTCACACCCATGGCTAGCTACTTTGTTTTGTATGGTTTTATGGAATGAGAATGAATGAAGTACTTGAATTATATTATATAGAGGAAGTAACATTGGTATTAAGTTACTTTTTTGTAATATTTCTCTATATTATTGAAAAACTTATGAACTAATGCAGCTTGTTATTATAAATAGCCGAAAAATATGGTTGAAGTATAGGATTGATAATTGATAGAAACATGTGGTTGCATGATGTTTCTCTATTTATTTCTTAGCAACTGTGGCAACTTCCCACATAATATCTATTTCAACATTTATAGATGACTTTTTTATGATAATTTTTTCACTGATTAATAAAAGTTAAATAAATAGTTTCATGATATATTAAAATATTTATTTGGGTAGAAAGACTATCAAGTAATTTTGACTATCTATTAAATAATTAATGACTAAGAGTAAATGGGTGAAATTGAAAAAAAAAAAAAAAAAAGAGTCAGCGTGAGTTAGTTTGAGGGTATTCTAATCCATCCAAGTCAATAGTTTCTCTCTCCACCAATTCTTCATCGGTTTTAAAACGTTAATAACTTTTTCATACAACAATATTTTTTATAAAAATTGCACCATAAAAACGAGCGTTTTTTATCTTTAAAACGATCACAATATTGCTATACTTTTGATTTTTTTTAGAAAACCCAGATGCGTAAAACTGGATAGAACAACACACTATAACCCAGGTTCTAAAACGCAATCGGGTTTCATATGGTCGTGTTTATGTTTTAACATGGTCATGTCTCTATTCTGACATGATCATGTTTATGTTTTAGCATGATTATGTTCTTTGCACTCAAATTCTGAAAATGTACACTCCATGTCTAAAACTCAATGGGTTTCACATGGTGATGTTTCTCTTTTAACATGGTCATGCCTCTGTTCCAACATCCATGTTCTAAAATGCAATGGGTTTTAATATGGTCATGTTTATGTTTTAACATGATCATGTCTTTATTCCAACATGATCATGCTTCCCTTTTAACATGATTATGTTCTTTGATGTTCTTTTACACTCCAGTTCTATAACGCAATGAAACCCAAAATCAAGATTTTACACTACAGATTCTAAAAGCAATGGAGTTTTAACATGGCCATGTCTATGTTTTAACATGGTCATGCTTTTGTTCCAACATGACCACGCTTCTATTTTAGCATGATCATGTTCTTTGCACTACAGGTTTTAAAAAGCAATGGAGTTTTAACATGGTCATGCTTTTGTTCCAACATGACCATGCTTCTATTTTAGCATGATCATGTTCTTTACACTCCAGGTTGTAAGACGCAATGAAACCCAAAATTAATATTTTGCACTACAGGTTCTAAAAAGCAATGAAGTTTTAACATAGGATCTAAAAAGCAATGTAGTTTTAACATGGATATGCCTTATTTCCAACATGATCATGCCTCTATCTTAGCATGATCATGTTCTTTGCACTGCAGGTTCTAAAACACAATATGTTTTAACATGGTCATGCCTTTGCTCCAACATGATCATGCTTCTATTTTAGCATGGCCATGCCTCTGCTTTAACATCCAGAAGAACAAAAATGAAAAGAACTCTAACTAAAACATAATGAGGTGAAAAACGCAATTGAGGTTTAATAACCTAAAATGCAATGAAAATAAAAAAATAACAGAACTTACAAAAGAACTCCGATTAACGACAGTGGACGGAGAAAGAACTCCGATTCACCGTGGGAAACTTGTTGCGGTGGCGGTGGGTGGTGGCGGTGGATGGTGGAATGGTGGTTTCAGATCTGAAAAAAACCCAACAGGTGGTTGAAGGTGGTTGTGGTGGTTTCAAATCTAGTTTCCGGCAAGATGGTGGCGATCGTAGGTGGTGGTGGCGTTGGTTGTGATGTCGTAGTTTATGGTTTTGAAAATGGTGGATTTGAGTATACGGGGATAAGAAATGACTTGCAGATGCTAGGTTTTTTTTAAAGATGGTGAGTTTGACTAAAATGCCCCTTCTTATGTTTTTACATATTTGCCACATGTCCTCTTATTGTTTCCTATCCTTCCCACCAAAACTAAACTTCCTATTTGATCTTTTCCCTAAATAAATAATATTCTATAAACTTTTCAGATTATCATACATTTACACACCATTACGCTCTATCATTGGTAAATATTCATAAAAAAGTCTCGTTAACTAACATCTTTTGATTATGTAGTTATACCGATAACTTGTGAGTTAATGAACATAATAGACATTACATCTTAATTGTTCTTGTTTAGCATTTTTAGAATTGCTAACTTATACACATCAGCTAAACCTACTCCTAAATTTATATTAATGGTCACTATGGGATTAAAACCCTAAACCACTTAAAAATGTACGCATTAGTATATGTGAAAGGTAATATTATGAACTATTTTCTCATTACTGAATTCTGATGTATGATAGGCTTTTATACACAATACAAACTACTGCCAGCTATACACAACTAACTAATAACCATAACCAACTAACATCTGGCTATGTATGTATGTGTGTGTATATATATATATATATATATATATATGCATATATGCTAATATGTCCCCTCAACCTGAACGGGAAGCATCCATGTGAAGCTTAGACCGTAGACTGTCAAAACGATCACCAGACAGTCCTTTGGTCAAAAGATCTGTAATCTGAATCATAGTAGAAACATATCGAACATGTAAAACACCTGCCAAAACCATGTCACGAATAAAATGCAAGTAAATCTCTAAGTGTTTGGTGCGCTGATGAAACACCGGATTGACTGCAAGATATGTAGCTCCAATGTTGTCACACCAAAGAGACCATAGAAAAGTCATCGTAATATGTAACTCATGTAGTATAGATGCAATCTATCGTAACTCAGCAGCAATATAAGCAAGAGCACCGTACCCAGTCTAAGTAATTGTATGTTGTTTCTTGGAACTCTAACTGATAAGGTTGGGCCCAAGAAAAACACAATAACCTGTGGTGGAACGTCGGTCATTGGGACAACCAGCCCAGTCAACATCACTATAAGCATGTAAATCAACACAACTAAACCGGCATATGCATAACCCATGAGAGATGGTACCCTTAAGGTACCGTAAAATCCGCTTAACAACGACCAAGTGTCGATCAACAGGTATCTGAAGAAACTGCGACACCTTACTAACCACACAAGCAATCTCTGGTCGAGTCAATACAAAATACTATAATGCACCAACAGTACTCCGATACATAGTAGGATCAGATAAAGGATCACCAGTGTGCCGAGAAAGTTGTCTACCAGAAGAGACAAGAGTAGATAACGGACGACAATCGACAAGGCCAATGCGCTGTAATAAATCAAGTAGCTCTGCTGAGACATGTATAAGACATCCTCATAAAAGGTAGCCGGAATACCTAGAAAATATGACAATTGTCCCAAATCCTTAAACAAAAACTAAGAATGAAAGCGCCCAATCAATCCAGTAAGGAAATCAAAAGAGCTCTCAGTAATAATAATGTCATCAACATAGATCAAGACATAACAGAGTATCAAATCCTGACTGTAAACAAAGAGAGATACATCCGAAATACACTTAGAGAAACCACTAGCAAATAGAGCCGTGGATAGCTTGGAAAACCAAGCTCTAGGAGCCTACTTCAGGCCATAGAGAGCCATCTGTAGACAACAGACATAATGTGGTCTAGATAAGTCAACAAAGCCTGGAGGTTGTGTCCTATTCATGGTCTCAGAAATATACCCATGTAAAAACACATTGTTGACATCAACCTGACGAATAGACCATCCTCGAGAGAAAGCGACTGAAAGAACAAGTCGAATAGCAGTAGGTTTGACTACATGACTAAAATTCTCAATGTAGTCAATAGCCCCAGTCTGATGAAAGCCCTTAGCAACAATCTAGGCTTTGTAGCGACTCACAGAACCATCAAGATTATGCTTAATCTAATAAACCCTGTGACAACCCGAACTTTCAAGGTTAGTGTTATTTAATCTCGTGATCCTGATTTCCTCATGATCCCTCTTTTTACGTTCTGTGCTATTATAAAATTTAAACGCTAAACTTGTTAAATGTATAAACGTAGTTGAGTATGACCGGGTGCGTAGTGGGCTATTTTAAATGACTTTGTTACATGATCGGGCCTCACACTTGGGCCTGAGGCCGCCCACTCCTCTTGGCTTGCACATCCCCTTTGCATTCTCGGCCCATGCTACCCGAAGCCCAACCTGAACCGCATACCTCTTATTTGAAGCACGTTTGTGCATGTACGTATTCATTATTTCAAAAAGGCATTCAAGGCAGCAAACCCTAAGCCCCTTCGATGACAGCTCTTCTCTCCATAAACCCTTTTGAATTGCAAACATCAGCTACCTTAGTTGCCACCATCCCACTCCTATCGATAGGTATGGTCGCTTTGTCATTTATGTATTTCACATGATTGATTAACCTAGAGAATGTGGTGTGAACTTGTATGTAATTAATAAGAGTTTTGTGATCACGTGGAATGTTATTGACATGTATTATTAGAACACGATTTGGGGTTTAGTCCATAGATGGATCGATGTTGATTGAATAAGGAAGGGGTTAATCATTTACCATGTTATGATTTCATGAAAGGAAATAGTTATGAAATTTAGGGTGGGGCCCTATAATCATCGAACAGGAACATGTTGACCAGGCAATTCCCTAGTCAATCGCATAATTAGGTTACCTAAATCCCATGTGCACACCACTCATGCAAAATAGTCACACACTTCCACAATAATATCGCACAAGCTATGGTGAATCATACAATTTAGTTGGGCCAATTAACATGCTGGTGGTTTGCATTGTTTATGTATGATGGTGGTTTATGTTAATTGTATAGTGCGATATGAACCAATGAACTAGGGCGACACAGGAACATGTATGTAAGATTTAGATAACAAAGATTGCTTGAGTAGGTAAAATCCTTGTTGAGTTAATGAACTGTTATCATAAATCAAGAAGTTAATATGCTAGTTGATGTGAATTGGGTATCGAATTATCAAGGGATATGGTGTGTAATATGAAAATTGCTTGATGGTTTGATTAAATGGCTATATGTGTTTGACATTAAAAAGGGGTTATGAGGTTACTTGATCTTGAATATATGAATGGAATTATGATAGATGTTTATATTAAATAGGATGATACTTGTTATGACTTGAATTCGAAGGGTGAGGATAAAACAGTTGGTTAAGGGAGGTAGTGATTTAATTGTGAATTTGATTAAATGGGCGTCAAGGGCCGGGGTTACATGGGCATTCCTTTAGGCTGTAATGGGCACCGCACATGTCTTTGGGCTGCGTGGTTTTAGTGGGCCAAGGAATTTAGTGGATCGCATAGTCCAACTTGAGTCGCACACTCTTAAATTAGTCGCACATTATAAAGGTTGGGCCAGGAAGCAATGGGCTGCACACTGGTGGGCTCGCACACTTAAACGGGAATCGCACACTTGCATGATGAATAAAGTGGGCTTTAGGTTGTTATATGTTGTACGTGTTTATGACAGGGATGTGTATGTGGTGATAAATGATTGCTATGTGATGTGAGATACTGTTTACTACTTGTAACCTACTAGAATGCATGGTATAATCATATGCAAACCGATTGTTACAAAGGAAGTTATGGTCTGTGTGTAGCACGATTCCTTGTTACGATTTGCTTGACGCTATGTGCACTACTTGTACGCTACTTGTGTAAATGTGGAATATGTGACTTATGTGCATACAAACTGATTATCTTTGGTGACCACGGTAGGGTTTGGTTGACCAACTTGGAACGGGTAAAGTTACTTAACAATCCGAGCAATGTAAGGTGAGTTCATTCCTCTTGAGCATGCGTCCCGGTGGGTGGGACAGTCATTGGGTGTGAACTAATGTAAGGTAAAGTAACTTAACAATCCGAGCAATGATAGGTTTTCGGGTAAATCAGTTGGGTATTCCTGAGAGAAATACGTCTTATGGGTAAAATCTGGAATGTTGATAATATACTCATCCTATCACCTTTAAGTTCCATCTTGTTTGTTACCTGAGAGGTAACGGAGTTCTAGGTTTGGCACCCTCACCCCGTACCTGAGAGGACGGGTGTGAACTAATGACTCAGTCATGCCCAATGCTTTGATAGGAGCATTGGGGAACGGGCAAAATAAATCTGGAGCCGTCTTGTATTCGAGGTATTATCAACATTATAATCAATGAACTAAACTAAACATTTGGTAACCAACTTTTTCGCAAAACTATGAACTCACAAACGTTGTCTGATACACTTGTGTGCATGCTCGCAGGTTATAGATATGTGGAATGTGGAACTTGCTGTCTGGGATGCTGGAGTGGTCATGGGTAGAGATACATGAAATCGCGAGATAAGTCTAATGGTTTTCGTACATATGGTTTATGGAACACTTAACAAATGATTTATTCTTCCGCTGAACACGATGAATTACATTTAATGTTTTGTAAGACTTTATGTTAATAAATGAAAGTTTTTATTTCAAATCTTGTTATGAGTTCAATGTGATTGGTGGCTAATGTGCTAAAAGTGGTCTAATTAAACTAACTAATTTTACCCTAAATCTAGACACTCTAAGCTTTAAATTTATAAACTTAGACTCGATCTAAAACTAAAACCGCACAACCGGCAAGTGTACCGATCAATGTAGTATAGCTAAAGTAAGTCCGAGTATCGAACCCACGAGACTCTAATGATTACGCTAAGACTCTATTTAGACTACGACTGACACGACTTAACTAATTTTGTTTATTTGATGAAGGGGGGTTTCTAAAAATCCTAAATAAAATATTAAAATAATGCTAAATAACTAGACACGAACTTGGACGAAGACTAGAACCAGTGGCGATGAAGACTACCTAGGCTAGACGCAAGTTTAACTCAGAATGGATTTCTATTCGATAGTTTTGAGGTATGGAACTGGGATCTTTAAATGCTAAACCTATTAAGATACCAACTAAGCCCCTCAATCCCTCTCAAGGTGATTCTTGTGGCACTACCTAGGTTATTACGCTTACCGGTTTTTCGATTTCCTCACAGTCCTCTAACTTCTTGAAAGTGCCTAATTAAGACGATCTACCTCACAGCGCGAAAGTCTAAGGCAACTATGGGTTTTAATCTTGGCTTAATAGACAAGAGAATGGGTAGGGAACTAGACCAATTTCTTAGACCTAGCTATAAACCAAACCGAGACCTATTAATAACCTCGAGCCTCACAGCGACAAGATTAGCAGAATACTTGATTTTATTAAATTACCGATTATTACTTCTAAGGTTAGTTACGTAATTTCACCTTAAAGAGTTAAAGATTTATTATGTGATATAGACACTCACCTAAATCAAGAACCCTAGCACAACCCTATTATGTGATATAGACTGTCACCAAGGATTATACGAAGCAATAAATAGCGATGAAACAAATATCAAGTATGCATATACACCACGTTAAAATTCCATAGCCTTTACAATACAAGAAAATCCATAAACCACGCCAAAAACCGAATAAAAATCCAAACTTTATTTAAATTATTGTCATGCCTAGGTAGTTAAAGGTTTTTAGCCGGAAAACATCATCAAGAACAGAATCAAAATCAAAATATTATCTGAATTCATCGTGTCACAAAGTTAAACGAACGAAAACGTAAGATAAAGGATGATTAAACCCGAATCTCACTCCCGAACGCTCCCGAAGTATACCCGAATGATTCCAAGCTTCCAAGATGCTCCACAGCCTCTGATTATCGCCCCAGAAACTCAAATTCGTCGATTGTCCTCGGCTGATTCCGTGCGTCTGATGTTATAATATAGTTGCCGGCTTGCCGCCTCCAAGTTAATGATATCATTCTTTAAATATTGATAAAGGGCCCAATGTCACTAAAATCATGAAATTCGCTGGGCTACGGTCCAATAAGGTCTCTTGCGTCCTTCTTTTTTTTTTTTGGTAGCCTCCTTCCCAATTAATTACATAGATGGCCATAATAATAATAATAATACTATGGAACAACTTCCTATTAGTATTCTATTCTTAAAAATATGGCAGCCTCTTAGAATGATGATGAATGATGATGCCGCCTTTTTCTCATGATGATATCAATGCATATTATATATTTTTTTTTCTTTTACTTCTTCAACAATAATATATGCCTCCAATAATAATTTAGAGATAGGGGGCTCGACTCACTTGAGAAAAACAGTGACAATTTTAATTCGGTCCTTGACACCCCACTCTGCCCAACTGGCTGGTTATTTCCATATTATTCGCTTTTACTCCATTTGCACCAGTACCTGACCCAACACAAAATAATATAATATAATACTAAAACTAAATAAAAACAAATAAAACATATACAATAATTATACAATTCACACGGGACAATTATGTGTATTTTACCCCACATCAGTGGCTAGATCCTGGTATGTCACACGCCTCGCGGGGGTTTCCGTATGTGGTATTTTGGGGGTGTGACAGTTTGGTATCAGAGCCACTGGTTATAGTGAACTTGGTTTTAAAAATGTTTTTTTATAAAACCAGACTATAACCGAACAGTTCTGAATACGTGAATACGACCATGACACTCAGCTCCAGATTGCAAGGTTCGTCTTTTTCATCTGCTGCATACCTTATATGACTAGTACACATTTGCTTATGATGTAGCGTACGAACACACACTCGTCACTATAGCATGATTACATGATTTGTTTGCTTACATTATGATGCGTTGTTGGCATGTCATAGTCTTTGGATTTCTATGATCTTATATTTTGATAACCTCCGGTTGACATCTGAGTTTGAAGAACCATTTGACATGAGTTAGGAGGAACTGAGATGAGCATGCAAATCACAATATTATTGTGGGTGCACACATAATAATAATGTGGGGTGCATGTGAGTCCCAGTGAGGCTTAACAAGTGAAAAAGGGGTTCTGTTCCGTTATTCAATCAGTGAGAAACACAACAAATCTATAGAAGTCACAGCAGTGGTTGTCTCATACTCGAAAGTGATCTTTTCACTCCCCTCTGAATCCTTATGAACCTCGATGCTATCGAGTATCACCCGAACACTCATCTGAACGCCTATCGAACTGTGTAGAATGTTAGGTGCTAGTACGAACGTCCCTGAGTTGGATGTCGCAGCGTCGAATGATTGGTCGATACCTTCCTCACTTCCCTTCGTTTGCTGGAACTCAATGTATTGACGTCTTAGATCCCGAAGTACGATCACTTCTACAACACTCTCGTAACATACCAAGTATTACTCAATTAACTTGCTAGATCGATGGACAAGAGGATCAGCGTAGTACTTTACTGGTCCCAGTATTTGGACAACCCTGATTACCGGTAACGAATACCAGCGGATTGACTTCAATAGAATCCCTAACCCTAGTCAGCGACTTATGGGAGTCAACTCTTACGAATCAATCGGGACATAAACGATGACAACTGACTATAGTGTGGAATGCGTAACTACTAGCACAATGGGTAGTGCCTTAGGATGTGGCACGGAATGTGAAAATACGGACCCTTTTGGGGAAAGCTCGCAGGACTCCGTTACGAGCAACGACATTAGAGGCAACAGTCACGACGACACCAAGGTATTCGTAATCGTAGCCTACAGTATGGAAATGAAGGTGACTTCGGCAAGGATTGACTGTTAAGTCAAAATGTCAAACAATCAAGGGAATAATGACCGTATTGGGAATCCTCGTAACAGTAACAACAACGCTGGGTGCTCGTGGAAGGGCATTTAGGATTGGCGTGGGCAACGCCATGTATAATAGCAACATGGTAGCTTGTATGCTTTTGGTAACTAATCGCTTCGTCTCTGTTCTGGTTAACCCTGATGCCTCTTGAAGCCAGACACGTTGTAGAAGTGGCTGATGGCAGGCCAATTGAAGTCTCACACGTTCACTTAAGGTGCAAACTCAATCTTGTAGGTCGCGTGTTCGACATTTACCTTCTCCCTGCTACCGTTTGAAGCTTTGGTGTAGTCGATAGTATGGACCGGAGGTCCAAGCCTCAAGCAGAGATCTTCTGTAAGAAGGAAATCTCTTGTATATATCTCTATGGTGGAGATTCACTGATTGTCAGTATCACTTCGGCGGTGGGGAGCCCAGAAGTGTTTCAACGACCCTACTACCCTATCATTGGTTACCAATGCACAGCCGAAGAACGTCCAGGTTTTCCTATCATTGATTTCTGGCACCTCTTATTGTCTTGCACCTGGAGGGTTGCAAGAACTGTCCAATCAACTTCAGGAACTACTGGATGGGAGTTTTATCAATCTAGCTCCCCGTCTTGAGGAGCCCGAGCTCCATTTGTGAAAAGGAAAGACGAGTCCTTTCGTACGTGTATCGACTACCGTAAGCCCAGCAAGGTGATAGTTGGAAACCGTCACACTCTACCTCATATCGACGACCTGCTTGACCAGCTGCAAGGATCAAACTTTTATTCGGGAATCGACTTAAGAACGGGCTATTATCTGATGGAATACCAGAAGAGGATGTTCCTAAATCGGCATTTCGGTTGCAGTACGACCACTACAATTTTCTGTTTATGTCATTCGGGTTATCCCACACACCAGCAGCTTATGGACCACATGAATCGTATGTGTAAACCTCATCCTGTCAAATTCGCCAATCGTGTTTATTGATGACGCTTTGAATCACTCCCAGGAGAAGGGAACACCATGAGTGGTACTTGTATCTTATCTTAGAGCTCCTAGGGGAGGAGCAACTCCACACGAAGTCTACCTAAGTGTGACTTCAGGATTCGAGAAGTACACTTTCTTGGTCACGTAGTCAACGAATTGGGAATACACGTAGATCTTGCTAAGATCCATTTTATTAGAAAATGATGGACACCAAAGATTCCTTCGGGGATACAACAATTCATTGGTTTCGCTAGATACTATCGCAGATTCATTGTGGGATTTTAGAAGATTGCACAGCCTTAACTTCTTTAGCACAACGGGGTGCTGTGAACTCATGGGAGATAAAACAGAAGAACATCTTTTCAGCTCTTGAAACCCAACCCTGCAATGCACTGAGCATTTCTTCTATCTGGGGGTATTGATGATCTAGCGGTATACCATGATGGTTCGAATCGGAGACCCAGTTACATGCCGACGCAACACGAGAAAATGATAACGCACGTAGTGGATTTACGAAGGAGGATTGCATGAGTCACAATCTGTGGTGGAAGCCATGGTCTGTGGATTTATGTTGGAGGCGTTACTTGGACGATACCGAATGCACTACTTAGACCGATCACAAAGGCCTCCCGTGTACCCTTGTTTCGAAAGAGCTAAACATGTGGTGGCATCACTGGATGGAACTCTCGAGCGGTTACGACTATGGAACCTAAACACGTATGAGCATACAGCTCACCATCGACTCTAGCCTACCCGACCAGATTCGCCCTGTTCAAACCGAAGCACTAAAGGAAGAGAATTTTCAAGTTGGGTCCATGCGGGGCATGGAGGAGCAACTTTTGGCAAGTTGGACGATATTCGCTACTTCATGGAATGCATATGATCTCCATTATACTGCAACCGTAGGGAACTTGAGTGGAGCAAAGCACACCGGCCTCGATGTTCTAGTCGTCTGGGTCTTGATATGAGATGCTAGGACTTATAAATCTTGCACTGGCGACCGGGCATGAAGGCCCACGTAGCCGAGTAGGTGAACGATGTTTGACTTGTGCGAAAGTCAAGGTGGAATATCAGAAACCCTCAGGCCTACTTCAGCAACCAGAGATACCCACGTGGAAATGGGAGCAGATTGCTATGGATTTCGTCACTGGGTTGCCAAGAACTCAGGGCGGAAACGATACTATTTGGGTGATCGTTGATCGTCTCACGAAGTCAGCGCATTTTCTAGCAATCAAGGAAACGGATAAGTTCTCATAGCTTGCAGCGATTTATCTTAAAGAAGTGGTTTCTAGGCACAGGGTGCCAACTTCCATCATCTCAGATCGAGGTCCGCGTTTCATTAACGATTTAGGGCAGTCGATGCATAGGTTATTCGGTTCACGTCTCGATATGAGTACTGCTTATCACCCACAGACGGATGGTCAGAGCGAGCGAACCATCCAGACACTTGAAGACATGCTGCATGCATGTGTGATCGATTTTGGGAAAGGGTGGGAGAAACATTTGCCGTTGATAGAGTTCTCCTACAACAACAGCTACCATACCTATATTCAGGCAGCCCCATTAGAAGCATTGTATGGGCGAAAATGTCTTTCTCCTCTCTGTTGGGCTGAGGTGGGTGACAGCCAGATCACGGGTCCTGAACTTGTACTTGAAACTTCAGAAAAGATTGTCCAGATCAGAAACCGTATGGCGGCAGCGCATGACCATCAGAAAAGCTACGCTGACAAGCGTAGGAAACCGTTGGAGTTTGCTGTAGGTGATCGTGTTGTGTTGAAAGTTTCGCCGTGGAAGGGTGTTGTACGCTTTGGGAAGCGCGGCAAGCTTAATCCGCGTTACGTTGGGCCATTTAAAATCCTGGAGCGGATCGGTGAAGTGATTTACAAGCTCGAGTTACCTGCTGAGTGGGGTAATGTCCATGATGTCTTCCATGTTTCGCAACTGAAGAAGTGTTTGTCCGATAAAACACTGGTTGTGCCATTTCAAGAGCTCAAGATTGACGACAAGTTGTAGTTTGTCGAAGAACCTATCGAGATTATGGATCGAGAAGTCAAGGTTCGTAAGCATAGCCGAATTCCGCTTCTGAGAGTTCGTTGGAACTCAAGACGTGGACCGGAGTTCACGTGGGAGCGCGAGGATCAGATGAAGCTCAAATATCCTCAACTATTTCCTGATGACCAACCTAATTCTGATTCCACAGCTGAATTTCGGGACGAAATTCCATTTCAAGTTGGGGATGATGTGGCAACTGAGGAAATTATGCAGCAATCTTGATTTATCATTTCACTCCTCTGTGCTTACTTATCAAATTTCGGGACGAAATTTCTTTCAAGTTGTGGATGATGTGACAACCCGAACTTTCAAGGTTAGTGTTATTTAATCTCATGATCCTGATTTCCTCATGATCCCTCTTTTTACGTTCTGTGCTATTATAAAATTTAAATGCTAAACTTGTTAAACGTATAAACGTAGTTGAGTATGACCGGGTGCGTAGTGGGCTATTTTAAATGTCTTCGTTACATGATCGGGCCTCACACTTGGGCCTGAGGCCGCCCACTCCTCTTGGCTTGCACATCCCCTTTGCATTCTCGGCCCATGCTACCCGAAGCCCAACCTGAACCGCATACCTCTTATTTGATGCATGTTTGTGCATGTATGTATGCATTATTTCAAAAAGGCATTCAAGGCAGCAAACCCTAGGCCCCTTCGACGGTAACTCTTCTCTCCACAAACCCTTTTCAATTGCAAACATCAGCTACCTTAGTTACCACCATCCCACTCCTATCGATAGGTATGGTTGCTTTGTCATTTATGTATTTCACATGATTGATTAACCTAGAGAATGTGGTGTGAACTTGTATGTAATTAATAAGAGTTTTGTGATCACGTGGAGTGTTATTGACACGTATTATTAGAACACGATTTGGGGTTTAGTCCATAGATGGATCGAGGTTGATTGAATAAGGAAGGGGTTAATCATTTACCATGTTATGATTTCATGAAAGGAAATAGTTATGAAATTTAGGGTGGGGCCCTATAATCATCGAACAGGAACATGTTGACCAGGCAATTCCCTAGTCAATCGCATAATTAGGTTACCTAAATCCCATGTGCACACCACTCATGCAAAATAGTCACACACTCCCACAATAATATCGCACAAGCTATGGTGAATCATACAATTTAGTTGGGCCGATTAACATGCTGGTGGTTTGCATTGTTTATGTATGATGGTGGTTTATGTTAATTGTATAGTGCGATATGAACCAATGAACTAGGGCGACACAGGAACATGTATGTAAGATTTAGATAACAAAGATTGCTTGAGTAGGTAAAATCCTTGTTGAGTTAATGAACTTTTATCATAAATCAAGAAGTTAATATACTAGTTCATGTGAATTGGGTATCGAATTATCAAGGGATATGGTGTGTAATATGAAAATTGCTTGCTGGTTTGATTAAATGGCTATATGTGTTTGACATTAAAAAGGGGTTATGAGGTTACTTGATTTTGAATATATGAATGGAATTATGATAGATGTTTATATTAAATAGGATGATACTTGTTATGAATTGAATTCGAAGGGTGAGGATAAAACAGTTGGTTAAGGGAGGTAGTGATTTAATTGTGACTTTGATTAAATGGGTGTCAAGGGTCGGGGTTACATGGGCATTCCTTTAGGCTGTAATGGCACCGCAAATGTGTTTGGGCTGTGTGGTGTTAGTGGGCCAAGGAATTTAGTGGATCGCATAGTCCAACTTGAGTCGCACACTCTTAAATTAGTCGCACATTATAAAGGTTGGGCCAGGAAACAATGGGCCGCACACTGGTGGGCTCGCACACTTAAACGGGAATGTGTTGTACGTGGGCTTTAGGTTGTTATGTGTTGTACGTGTTTATGACAGGGATGTGTATGTGGTGATAAATGATTGCTACGTGATGTGAGATATTGTTTACTACATGTAACCTACTAGAACGCGTAATATAATCATATGCAAACCGATTGTTACAAAGTAAGTTTTGGTATGTGTGTAACACGATTCCTTGTTACGATTTGCTTGACGCTATGTGCACTACTTGTACGCTACTTGTGTAAATGTGGAATATGTGACTTATGTGCATACAAACTGATTATCTTTGGTGACCACGGTAGGGTTTGGTTAACCAACTTGGAACGGGTAAAGTAACTTAACAATCCGAGCAATCTAAGGTGAGTTCATTCCTCTTGAACACGCATCCCGGTGGGTGGGACAGTCATTGGGTATCCCTGAGAGGGATAGGTTTTTGGGTAAATCAATTGGGTATTCCTGAGAGGAATACGTCTTGTGGGTAAAATCTGGAATGTTGGATAATATACTCATACTATCACCGTTAAGTCTCATCTTGTTTGTTACCTGAGAGGTAACAGAGTATTAGTTGGTAGCGCTATCTAGGTTTGGCACCCTCACCCCGTACCTGAGAGGACGGGTGTGAACTAATGACTCAGTCATGCCCAATGCTTTGATAGGAGCATTGGGGAACGGGCAAAATAAATCTGGAGCCGTCTTGTATTCAAGGTATTATCAGCGTTGTCTGATACAGTTGTGTGCATGGTCGCAGGTTATAGATATGTGGAATGTGGAACTTGCTGTCTGGGATGCTGGAGTGGTCATGGGTCGAGATACATGGAATCGGGAGACAAGTCTAATGGTTTTCGTACATATGGTTTATGGAACAATTAACAAATGATTTATGCTTCCGCTAAACACGATGAATTACATTTAATGTTTTGTAACACTTTATGTTAATAAATGAAAGTTTTTATTTCAAATCTTGTTTTGAGTTCAATGTGATTGGTGGCTACATCCTGGTACGTCACACGCCTCATGGGGGTTTCCGCATGCGGTATTTTGGGGGTGTGACAAACCCACTTACAACCAACAATGTTGGCATCAATGGGAGCCTGAACCATACGCCAAGTCCGGTTGGCATGTAAAATGTCACACCCCAACCGATGGCGAAAACATCAGAGTGAGACGAATAGATTGCAAGAGACTTTATAACACTATTTGTGACAAGTATTTAAATGATAAATTTTCATTTCATTTCTAAAGAGTCAATTACAAGGATTTGAAACAAATACAACATGAATAATGAAATACAATACAAATGAAATACAAAATTTAAAGTGTGTATCTAAGCATCCTACTAGATTCCATGCATCATCAACATCATCGCTAAACCTGCAACATGTTTTAAAAGCATAGTTCAATACAAAGGTATTGGCGAGTACACTAGTTTTAGACTCGTGGCATATGTATAAAAAGGTATTTTCAATCCAACATAGCAATTGGTGTACAAGGCCAATCTATCATGCATAACAATATGTCAACTCTAGTGTCCACTAGTATTTAGACTCCCTCGACACAAAAGTGACGAGACTGTTATAGAATAAAGACTCAACAAAACCCCGTCGGGTGGTGTGCTACTCCTATAGCGCTATAATTGTTAAGCCGAGTTAACAAGTAGTATGTATTCTAGCATGAACCTAAGCATAGCAAAGCATGTATAAGGATTGAATGAATAAAAAGCATGTTTGTGAATCGTGCATATTAACAAGTAAAACATGTTGCACCCAAAGTGTATTAAAAGGAAAATGGGTCAAGTGTACTCACAAAGTTACATATGCTTTCCGATTATCCCATGTGACGAAGTTGTTGAGACTAGGAAGTTGAATGTGTTCGATTTGGAGTTTAAGAGGTGTTTACATATGGTTCTAGGGATTTGGAGTTTAAATAACATGAAAAATAAACATATGAAAATAATCATCTAACACCTATGACACTTGTTCGTGACACTATGAAACTCTAAAAGAGTTTAAATGTTTTCATGGAACAAAGTTCTATTAGAACCATGACAAGTTGTCAATGTCTAAGATGAAACAATCTACTAGCTTGACGAATGTCCATTAGTTCATCATCAAGAGGTCGATTATTTGGTTGTTACATAAGTATTACATAGTGTATATTACATCATATAAGTCAAGCATGAGGTAGAAGATTAAAGTCTTCATTTAGGCACCTCTAAGTATCATGGAATTCATACATGAGGTAGGAAGAACAAAGCTTCCATTTAGGTACCTCTATTGTTCACCACTACACTTGTTGTTATGAAAAACAAGGAGGGTCATGAGCTTACAAGAAACAATAGATTATGAACAACTAATCTATGAGAAAACATCAAGCAATGTGTGGATTTTCAAGTAGATTAGCCCAAGCTAATCCTAAATTACGCAATCATCAAGTCTTGAACTTGAGCATCACTTGTGGGTTAAAACCCTTGAATAAAACAGAAAGTTTGTGAGGTTTATACCCCTGATTTTGAATGTCTCAACCTTGTTTTTAAGCCTAACTAACCATAGAAGTGGTTATAAGCATAAGGACATAGGTTTGAGATGAGTTTCCTCATGTTTAAACAAGTTTATTAAAGTTTGAAACAAGAACAGAAAAATCAGTCCACTTTGGAGCCCTTTTGGCAACATTCCAGGCTCTGGTTTTCCAGGGAAAACCCATGGAAACATAGCTAAGGTCAATACAAAGTAGTAGGAAAAAGAATCGAGTGAATCGGATAAGAATTGAGTGAGTTATGCTCATTTTAGTGAAGTGGTATAAATTTGCTCGAACTTCTGCAATCTGCTACGGTTTGGAGTGTTTGAGAGTGAATGGAGAGTGTTTAGAAAGTGAAAAATGATTGGAGGAGGCTTGGGTTATATAGGGGATGGATTAGGGTTTCATTGGGTTGGGCTTTGGAAGTGTTTAGTGGATTAAATAACTCAAAACCAGGAAATTAAGTGGGCTGATGCAAGCCTGTTAACAGCCCTTTAATTTTTATTTTATTTTATTTTTTGACATTAGAAGATATATATTTGATGTTTAATAAAGTGTTACATGGTGTCTAGTATGTATGTAACATTTAACAAGGTCCAAAATGCATAAATAACATGTTTTAATTTAGCAAAAAGTGTGATAACATAGGTGTGTATAACACATGAAATATAACAAGTATGTATTGTTTATAGTTTGGTATGATCAAGTGAAAAAAACATACAACTTAATCTTATAATCGAATAACTAAGTGTTTAAATGTATGAAGATTTAAGGATTACGAATACACGATCATTGTTTACGAGTTAAGCTTACGTTTATACGAATTACGAACCATGTATCAAACGAGTGCACGTATCAATGTATAAACATGTATAAACGATGTATAAAAGATTCGTTTCATTACGATCAAAGTCTCGGATTTTACAACGATACAACGAAATACGATTACAAGGAATACAAGATTTCCAAAAAATAGAATTTCAAGCAATGGTTTCTAAATATGGAAAGTATGAAAACTTATGTGCACTACTTGTACGCTACTTGTGTAAATGTGGAATATGTGACTTATGTGCATACAAACTGATTATCTTTGGTGACCACGGTAGGGTTTGGTTGACCAACTTGGAACGGGTAAAGTAACTTAACAATCCAAGTAATGTAAGGTGATTTCATTCCTCTTGAGCATGCGTCCCGGTGGGTGGGACAGTCATTGGGTGTGAACTAATGTAAGGTATAGTCTCCTCTCCTTTAGGAAATTTCATCCCGAAATTTATTCAAGAGGAAGACTTGAAAAAGTTTTGACAAAAATTAAGACTTGGAAATTTTGAAACGGTTTGAAAAGTACGAAACTTTGGAGAACGACAAGGTAACTTTGCAAGGGAGTTCGTTGTCTAAAATAATTTGAGGTACCAAACATAGTTGAAAACGTGTAGGTGCGTATATAGGTAAAGTGATTCTAAACAAGTTTGGATAACTTAAATTGGAGATGTATTAAAAATGGGACGTATTAAGAAGGAAGATTTTGACAAACGGTTTGTATTTTGTTGGAAAGTGGGGTAGTTACAGGGGAAGTTTTAAGGATAGTATTAAAATCACACTTTCGTAAAAATTGTTTATTGAGCGGAATAATAAGGTTTGGTACTTTGAATAAAGCGTTAAAGGTATACTAAGTACATTTACACAAGAACAAAGAATAGGAAGACGGTTTTAAAGGTAATGAGATAAGTTAGGATTTGAATGTTTAAACAAGGTTGATTGTGAACGGGGTTCGTATGAAAGAAAGGATATTGGAGAATAATAGGAGTATGGGGCGAACGATTGACTCTAAATGATTGCAAGTATATGAATGATATAAGTATTAGATAGACGAAAGTAGCGTGTTAAATATGAAGTATCGTCATGGATAATCGGATATAATGCGTTTGTGAGTTGTTTAAAGTTTGTATTAGGTCAAAAGGCCAGCAAAACACTGATTTTCTCATGGCACATTTTACGAAAGTTTGGTAACATGGTGAAAACACTTATATATAGGAAGTACCAGCGGCGTATCCACCATGTTTTGACCATGTTATGTCCGTCTCGTTATTCGGTGTTATGTTACGTTCCGTGTCTTACCATATACAATAGTATGCTCTATGGTTTTCATACGCCTATCACTATAATCCCGTGTGCACCCGCGATTATTTTGATCGTCGCATGATCCACATAGCTTGTACTAGTTGTGTATGAATCAGGGTATACATAATTTAAAAATAATAATGTGTACGTAATAAGAATATAGTATATAAGCAAGTCCATGCTTAAGTATGTATGTGACCCACGTAAGCGAATCGCTCGGATTACGCTCGCGTACGGGTACGAATGTATGAATCATGAGTATGAATGAAAGTATGAGCATAAGTATAAGTTTAAGTATGAATATGCACATAAGTATGAGTATAAACATAAAACGTACGAGTAGTATGAGTATAAGTATAAGCATAAAACGTATGCGTATAAGTGTAGGTACGAATAATAAAATTTACGTATATAGTGTACGTTGGGACATAGCGGATTTAAGCTTATAAAAGCATTCAAAAGGTTGAGTATGTAAATACGAACGATATGAATGATGTTATCGCGAGATATCAACTAAAATGTGTATGATGATATGCATGTATAGTTGTTTAACGAAACGTTGAGTTTATCGTATCAAAATTAGATTGAGCTTGATTTGAAGGGTAGAATATAGTTTGTATATGTAAGAGGATATAAAGTACTCATTGGTTAAGCATAATATATTTTGTAATGAATGGAAATGCTACTTTTGTTTTAAAAGAGTTTACGTAATCCGAAGATGGTCGGTCCCCATGAAGTCTTCTTGTCCACGTGTTTTGTAAATTGATGTAGGAAAAAGGTTTTCGATAAAAAGTAAGTTCATTTCATCAAATAAGAAATTATGAATTTAGGAGGTTCTTGTGAAAACGAGGATCCTTAGAAAAGAAATTTAGCAAAAGGACTTAGTGATTGTTAAAAGTTTTAACAAATGATTTGTTGATGTTGAAAAGAGTATTTGGTAAAACGATCATATAACATCTATAAGATCTTATAAGTAATTGAGAAAGGTTGGTTTGATTTCGATTAAGAATGGAAGTCTCTAGTATGATGATATAACGTGTGCGTGTTTTAGTGATTAAGTTGAATATGAAGTTCATGGGCCAGAGATTCATTGGGCCGATTAAATTGATAGGTAGCATTTCGTATGGTTTTGAAATTCGAGAAATAAAACGTTGTATGATTAAGAATTTCATGTATGTGAGTTATGTGAAAATAGATTGTAGGATAAGAAGTACGTTTGATAAAACAATGTATTTTGGAATTGAACTAAGTGGGTATTTCGATAAATGATAAATGATTTAGGTATGAAACATGATTGTGTTTGCTTGAAAAAGTATTTTGAAGGAAAGTTTTGGTAACGATCACCGAGGTAAGGGAATCACCCCTAACTCGTTGGTGAGGTCGTTTTAAGAAAAGAAGGAGTGGAGTTAATCGTCAAGGTAAGGAAATCACTCCTAACTCAATGATATGTCTCCATTTTGGCGTTATAAAGAATGTAAACAAAATTGAGTGACGTTTTGAAATCATGCATAGGTATAAATTGTTGGTGCACTGAATGTCTGTTAACTATGTCTTATCGAGTCTTATGTCTAGATAGGTTAAATGAGTGCATAACAGTATTGGAATTAGGGTTTAATCATGTTTTAAAGTGCCTGACCGTTTGAAAATGGCCTGACCGTTTGAACATGGTCTGACCGTTTGAACATGGTCTGACCGTTTGAACATGGCCTGACCGTTTGAAGCAGTTGTCCGTTTGAAGCAGCTGTGACATCTTCAAACGGTCAGGGGCGTAGCCTATATATATGTGTTGTGCATGCTCATTTGAAACGGTCATGTATGTGTGTGTGAGCGAAGGTGCTGCCGGATTTTTGTCAGAATACATTGTAAAAGCTCATAATCAGTAATAGAAAGAAAGTTAAAAGGATACAAGCTGTTTTGACTTCGTTTACGTTGATTCCGCCCTCGTATTTGAAGATGAACTGCCTTAACTGACTTTAGGGTCACCGAACACGATCCAACAAGTGGTATCAGAGCTCAGGACAAGGAGTTCATACCAAATTCAGCTTGATTCTACCGGATTTTCTAACTTCTACTCACTTTCTCTCATATTTTTCTGATTCGGGCATATTTTACGGTTGTAATGGCTTGAAAACTTCACATATTAAACGAAAAACACTATTAACTAATCCTTGAGAATTTGGAACCAAAATACGGCTTAAAACTGAACGAAATCGTCTTGACCGTTTGAAATTATTCGTAATATGATGACATCATCCGTTTGAACTTAGCTGTGACCGTTTGAAACTGACGTGTCCGTTTGAAACTGACCTGTCCATTTGAAATTGACTCCTGTCCGTTTGAAACTGACCTGTCCGTTTGAAACTGACCTGTCCGTTTGAAACTGACCTGTCCGTTTGAAGTTGACTCCTGTCCGTTTGAGACTGACGTGTCCATTTGAGACTGACCTGTCTGTTTGAAACTGACCTGTCCGTTTGAAAGTGGTCGTTTGAAAGTGGTCACAACCGTTTGAAATTGGTATCACGTTTGAAAGTTTACGTTTGAACAGGGTTTCGTTTGAAACTAAATTTGAACTATACCGTTTGAACCATTACACTTGAACAGATTCTGTTTGAATCTGTCATTTTACAAAATCTAGAATTCTCTAAAGTTTTTGTTAATCATTTCAGGAACAAGATGGATGATTTCAATCCGTTTTATGATGTCTTTGCGTTTGCTGGAGATGGTGGAAATGATACATCTTCGAGTAACACCAATGACAACACGCAGAATCCAAAGAAAAAGCTATCGGATGCATTGGAGGTTGAAAGTGCTTTCGGAACCTACAATAAACCCCCGAAGTTGATGGCTATAGAAGAATACAGTCGGTGGGCAAAGAAATTTGAAGATTGGTTGAGAGCCTTTGCTTTTCCCAGCTGGAAGAGTCTAAAAAATGGTTATGATAATGGAGGCAAAAGTGACGAAACATTAACAACAACTGAAGAAATAGAATTGTTTGTTGCTGAGCAAAAATGTATTGCGTTGTTGTTTCAATCTGTCAGAGAAGATATAATATCTTTGATCGAATAATCTAGTGCTACAGATCTCTGGGATAAGCTGAAAAACAAATGTTTAGGAAGCAAAGAAATTGTGAAAAACAAAAAGAAACTACTTAGAAAAGAGTTTGATTTGTTTGGGTGTTTAAAGAATGAATCAGTTTGTAAAATGATTGAGAGGTTTGGACATCTGAAGCTAGAATTGGCAAGACATGAAATTTCCTATACTCAAGAAGAGCTAGTCGATAAGCTGTTTGACTCACTACCGGATGAAATGGATTGGCAATACTATGCGTTGATGCTGAAAAATACGATCAAACCTGCAGATCTTACGGTGGATATGCTGATTGAGAGATTAGAGAGTCACGAGTTGGAATTAAAGAGGACACACAAAGTCAATCATTCGTCTTATCAGCAGAACTTGGATTTGTATTATCCAAAGAGCATGATGCCAAAGAACACATCGCCCAAGACTGCGTTTTCTGTTGAGAATGTCTCCACAACAAGCAAAGAAAGTCAAAGCAGTGGTTATCACAGTGGATATCACAGTGGGTCTTCATCAAATTCAAACCAGTCTGATGCAAAGAATTTATTTCAATGCAACATCGCTGTAGACTTAAAGAACGCTCAGAACTTCAGCGAGGAGTCTGCCAAACAACAGATGGTTTTCCTAGCATCTGTGCTAGAATCTTATGAAAGTCTTGTAGCAGGGAAGATTGGCAATACCAACCTGACAAAAGAAGATTATGATCAGATAGATCCTGAGGAGATGGAACTAATCGACATAAGGTGGTGTATGGCCAGTGCAGTTCGTCGAGCACAACGTTTCATGGAGATAACTGGGAGAAAGTCAATTGGTGGACCATCTACCAAGTTGGGCTTTGATAAGTCTAAGGTGACATGCTTCCAGTGCAAACAGAAAGGTCACTTTAAGCGTGAATGCAGAAACGCGTATGCTGATGAATCTGAAAACCCGTTTAGAGAAGATTACTACAAGAAGGCAATTTATCATCAGAACAAATCGGAGCCGCCAAGAATGAAACAGATTGAAGATAACAAAGAAAAATCTAGAGCTCTTGCGGTGATTCACGACGATGAGGGTTACGACTGGAGTGAGTTGTTACCTGAGGAGGATGCGGTTGGATATGCATCCATGGCAAAATCTGAACCTGTTCCTTGGAAAGATAACAGAACTGAAGAACAGAAGTATAATTACAGAAAGCAGTTAGCTATAAACAACATGATCAGAATATCTGGTATTTTTGATGAGGCAAAAAGAGCAAATAGATGGGATCCAGATAGGGAGTGTTATCTTAATCCTTATGGAAACATTGTTGTTGATCATAAAACTCTTGATTTGGAAACCATAATTCAAGAGTATAAAATTGAAGATGATTATTGGCAGAAGAAATGGTGGGGAAGCGGTGAAGATGAAGAGAAAGAAAAGAAGGAGAAAGAAGAGATAGAAAAGTCAAAGAAGATTGACACTGAGATCATCGACACGACACAGGAGTTGAATGCTGAAAACATGGGAAAGATGGCTGACAAGGTGCTGGCTGCTAAGGCACTTGAGGTAGATTCTAAATCTGTTTCTGAGTCTAAAAGCCAGGTCAGTTCAAATGTGTCAACGACTGAGTCAGGTAAGAAAGTCAATGGTGATGTTGACTGCAAAAATTGCATCAAGGAATGCAAAGTTTGTAGCACAGTCACTTATCTCAACGGTAAGAAGATTGAGGATCTGACTGCTAAAGTCAGAAATGTTGAGGATCAAATTCTTGATCGTGACAAAATGGTGAAAGCTTCAACTGAACGATTAAAAGAATTAACTAACAAAATTGAAACTGATAAAATTGATCAGGAAAAGGTTAGGAAAGAAAATGAAAGGTTAGTTCTTGAAAATCGTCAGATCACTGAAAAATTTGAAAAGCTTAAAAGCACGATTAAAGATAATGATGATAGAAATGGTAAAACTTACAAAGAAAATTGCCAGTTGCAATGTGTTTTGAGAATCAAAGAAGAATTAATAAACAAACAATTGGATGAGATTGCTAAATTGAAACTTCAGTTTGAAGAAGCCAAGATTGAGAATGAATGAATCAATTTGAAATTGAACAGTTACAGCTCTGCAAGCTTTGTTTTGCAACACATTATTCCCAAACCCATCGGGAAAGACAAAGCAGGCGAAGATGTATACTGTGATGGAACTGGGGTTGGGTTTCATCAAGTTCCACCACCAGTTCTTGAAAATTATTCGAAAAAGCAATCTGGGTTGGTTAATCTTGAGGAAGAAAATGAAGTGAAACTTCCTGATTCAATTGATGTGACATTTTCTTCATCATCATCTGATGATAGTGTTCAAACTGAGATTGTTAAAGGTATGGCTGAAAGTGTTTTGGATAGTGATTCAGCTGAAGAAGAAAAATGTTTTCTGGACAAATACATTTCGAAACAAAAGTCCAAAAACAACTTAGGTGATGAACCAGGTCTTGTGATGTACAAGATGGCTGGATCTGATAAGTTGTATTCGGATTCTGAGTTTCCCATTGAGAATGTTAATGTGAAAAAGTTGACAAATGTTTTCAAATTGGTTGAAGTTGAGTTGTCAGAAGTGAACAGTTTGAGTCAAACAAAGAGACAAATGAATTTTGAGAAAGATAAAGCTTACTACAAGAAACCTATTGTTCCACCGCGTTTTTATAATAACAATCGAAACAATTGGTTGGGTGGTTATCAGGGTGGTAAGAGTTATCAAAAGAGAAATGTTCAAAACAAGAAGTTTGCTGAGAAGAGAGTGTTTGTGAACAGTTCAAGTTCACTTTCTGATGAGGAAAATGAATTTTTTTCGAAATCAAATGAAGAATTCTTTGAGAAGAGGGCCTTACAACATCAGTCTGAAGGCACAAGTCGGGTAGTTGATACTCGTAAATGTTTTAGATGCAACAAAGTTGGTCACATTGCAAGAAATTGCATCAATTTCAAGCCAAAGACTGACGTTGTTGAGAAACAAAAGAAGAAGGTTGATGCTAAAGGCAAAACTCCATTGGTTGTTGAGAAATTTTTGAAAAATGAGAAAACAAAAGTCAAAATTGAACCTGTTAAGAACGTTGTAACTAAAAATGACAAATTTTACAAACGGGTTGCATCATCTCAACAAACATGGAAGCCAAAAGTTGTTGATAAACCAAAGGTTTCAGTGTTGGAAAAACAATCGTCTTCTACCACACCAGTAAAGATGGATGTTCCTTTGGATTATTACGAAAAATTGGAGAAACAATCTTCTACTTCACCAGAGAAGAAGAATGTTAAAAAGAAAAATCAACCAATCGGTCAACTTAAGATAGATGAGTTTTTCATATACAAAAAGGTTGAAGCTGGATCAGATGAAAGTTTGAAAATGAATGATAAAATTTTCCGCCACTTTACAATACAAAATCTCACGTTAAAGTCCAGTTACCTGAGTCGAAAAAGGCTTGGGTAGCATCAAAATCTCATTAAAGATTCTGGACTTGCCGGAGCTTCCTAGTTGGTAATTGTGAAGCATGAATCGGCATCTTTATTGAATTGTTTGTGATATGTGCAGGAACTTTCGAGAGTTATTTCACGATGAATTATGGATAGTGGAGCGTCTCGACATATGACAGGGAAAACTGCATTGTTGTATGATGTTAGAATTTTCAATGGAGGTTACGTGGGATTCGCAGGAAATCAAGGTGGTAGAATTGTCGGTGAAGGAACGTTATCCAATGGGATTGTTATGTTTGAAAGAGTTAACTACATTGCTGAGCTGGAGAATAATCTGCTGAGCATCTCGCAGATTTGTGACAGGATGTATACCACTCACTTTACTGACAAAGAATGTTTGATATTGAAGCCAGGATTTGTTATCCCTGAAGAATGGATTATCATGAGGGCACCTAGAGTGAATGATTTATATGTGTTGGACATGAGTGTAGCAACTACAACTACTGGTCAAGCACATTGTTTTGTGTCTAGAGCAACAGAGAAAGAATCGAAGTTGTGGCATCGGAAGATGGGGCATATACATCTTAGAAAAATGAATCACTTGGTGCACAATGATTTAGTTCTTGGAGTTAATATCAAAGGTTTTCATCTGGAAGGGGAGTGCATTAGCTGCATCAAAGGCAAGCAGAAGAAAAAGTCACACCCTAAAAAGCAAGTCAATTCAGTTTCCAGACCGTTAGAGAGACTACATATGGATTTGTTTGGTCCAGTAAACATCAAAAGTATTACAGGGGATCTCTACTGTCTTGTGGTTACTGATGATTATTCCAGATTTTCGTGGGTATCATTCTTGAAGTCGAAAGATGAAACATTTGAAAGTTTAATGGCGTTGTTCAGAAAGATTGAAAATTTGTACCAAAGGCGCATCAGAAGAATTAGAAGTGATAATGGTACTGAGTTCAAGAACAACAAGATGGAAGAATTTTGTGATGAAAGAGGTATATTGCATGAGTTTAGTGCTCCATACACTCCGCAGCAGAATGGAGTTGCAGAACGTAAAAACAGGACGCTAATCGAAACGGCCAGAACAACGCTTGCTGATTCAAAGCTACCGATAAATTTTTGGGCAGAAGCAGTTTCTGCCGCATGCTATACGCTCAACCGGGTTCTCACTGTCAAGAAATTCAACAAAACATGCTTTGAGTTGATCAATAACCGCAAACCGAATCTGAAGTATCTTGAACCGTTCGGGTCACCCTGTACTGTTCTAGAGCCTTTTGGAAAGTTTGGTCCGAAGAGTATTGAAGGGATATTCATAGGTTATGCAAGTCCATTACGACGAGTCTTCGTTCCAAGTCTGAAGCGGATTATTGAAGCTCCTAATGTTGAGTGTCAGGGGTATACTATGCCGCCTCAGAACCCCGGTGACTCATGGCGTTTTAATTACGATAAATTGTGGGATTCGTTTGACATGGAAGAAGAAAAGGATGAAGAAGAAGATTTCTTTGATGAGTTGGATATTTTAAGAGAGTATGAAGAATCGCAGAAAAGGTTTCCAGCTGAGTATTCAAGAAGACCACAAAGAGCTTCAAATGATGATGAAGCAGGTCCAAGCAATGCTGGTGAACATGATGATATCCAACAAAATGAAGTTGCTCAAGATAATCAGACGGCACAGAATGATAATCAAGAATCTGAGAACATGCCAGTATTTGATCATGGTGATTCAGATTCTGAGGAGGAGCAAATTCAGATCTCAAGTCAAACAAACCCAGTCAGTGAACAAGGTGCAAATCAGAATGTTACTAATCTGGAAGGTGATGTAGATGTTTCAGGCGAAGTAATGCCACGAACTCTTTCATATCATCCAGAGGAATTGATCATTGGAGAACTGCAGACAGGTGTTCGCACTCGAAGACAGATTGATAAAGGGCTTACATGTTTTTATACAACAGTTGCTCCTTTGCAAACTGAATTCTCATTGAGTTGTTTTATCTCGCAGGTTGAACCAAGAACTTACAAAGAGGCGCTTACTGAAGATTCTTGGGTCAATGCAATGCAGGAGGAATTGAGTCAATTCGAGAAATTAGGAGTGTGGAAGTTAGTGGATTTACCTGATGGCCAGAGGAAGATTAACACCAAGTGGGTGTTCAAGTGTAAGAGAGACGATAGAGGAGTTGTGGTTCGTAACAAAGCTCGACTCGTTGTCCAGGGTTTCTGTCAGCAGGAGGGTATAGATTTCACTGAAGTGTATGCTCCAGTTGCTCGACTAGAAGCGATCAGAATCTTCCTAGCATTTGCATCTTGGAAAAACTTCAAAGTATATCAGTTAGATGTAAAATCGGCTTTTCTCTACGGGAAGGTAAAAGAGGAGGTTTATGTCGGTCAGCCACCGGGCTTTACCGATCAACACCACAAAGACAAGGTCTACTTGCTAGACAAAGCGCTGTATGGTTTACACCAAGCCCCGAGAGCTTGGTACGAGACATTGTCTCAACACCTGCTAGCCAACAGCTTTATTCGTGGAAAAGTGGATGCCACTCTCTTCACCAAAGAGGTCGACGGACATCTTCTGATTGTTCAGATTTATGTGGATGATATTATATTTGGGTCAACAAAGGAGGATCTATGCAAAGATTTTGAACGAGTCATGAAGCAGAAATTCGAAATGTCATCGATGGGTGAGATGAAATTCTTTATGGGACTGCAGGTTGATCAACTACCCAAAGGAATTTTTATACATCAAACGAAGTACGTTCATGATATCTTGGAGAAATTCGGGATGTCAGGTTCTACTCCAGCAGCCACCCCATTAGCAACGAATCATGGGATAAACCCTGATCTCACCGGAGAGAAGGTAGATGAAACGATGTATCGTTCCATGATCGGTTCGCTGATGTATATGACAGCTTCAAGACCCGATATCATGTACCCAACCTCCCTCGCAGCAAGATTTCAATCTAACCCGAGAGCTTCGCATATGGTGATTGTGAAAAGGATATTACGCTACCTGAAAGGAACTCCATATTTGGGGTTGTGGTATCCAAGAGAAGGCGATTTCACGCTCGAAGGGTATTCCGATTCCGATTTCGGATGCTGCAAAGTTAATGCTAAATCAACAACAGCAGGGTGCCAGTTCTTTGGATCACGATTGGTCACCTGGCAATGCAAAAAGCAAACCTCTGTGGCTTTATCCACATGTGAAGCGGAGTATGTATCTGCTAGTAGTTGCTGCTCTCAGATCTTGTGGATCCAGCAACAGATGCGCGACTACGGTTTGCAATTTCTAAACACCCCTATCTTTGTTGATAATGAGGCAGCGATTAACATTACTAAAAATCCTGTTCATCACGCTAAAACCAAACATATTGAGATTCGCCATCACTTCATTCGAGATTGTTTCGAGAAGAAGTTGATACGAATTGAGAAAATCCACACTGACGATCAAAAAGCTGATTTACATACCAAAGCATTTGACAAAACACGTTTTCAGTATTTGCTAAAACTGAACGGTATGAAGCTTTTATCGGTGTTGGAGGAGATTATTGGCGTTGATGAAGGAGTCATTGTAGATGATGTTGAGAAGCAATCTGCAATGGTTTGTCGATTTTTTACCTGTTTTGGTATTTAGGGGGAGGTATAGGGTAATATTTCAGAAAATACAAAAACAATAAAAAATGTCAAAAATACAAAAACATGAGATATTTTTCAAAATCCAAAAACAATAGAAAACCAGAAAAGAGCTTGTGTAAACAGGGAAAATGATAGTACATCGGCTTGACAGTCACGGTATGCTAAAGAAATGGAATGTTTAAAAGGTTAAACAGTCTCGCTGATGATGTGCCGATAGGTTTTTACTCATTTAGTAGGTTTGTTCGGGATATAAACCTAAATTTTACTTGCTTATTTCGTGGGGAACACTACTTGGATATATAGGTAACCCCTGAAATCTCGTTTGAAAGATTCCTTTTTCTGATATACTAGGTTTTTATACTCAGTGATATCTGGGGTATTGTAACACCCGTCTAATTTTGCTTGATTTTAGTAATAGATTATACCATTTCAAATAAAATATTGTTTAAGTTACATGACTTTCATTAACGAAGTTCATAAGTAACATCAACCTTAGTCAATTAATGACTAAGTTAAAACATTTCAAAAGTTGTTTAACTAGTGTTTACAACCCATACACAAAAGTACTAAAGTTTTAAAACATTGCGGAAGCTTCAAAATTTAGTGTTCGGTTCTTCATCATATGCTTGATCGCCATCCGTAAGTTCCCCAACATGACCTAATGTAATAACCACATCAAAGGTTAGTTTTGACAATAATATAACACTTATAATCGAATTCTAGGATCAAAACAATCAAAAACAATTGAAATTTCCGGTTTAAGATCGCTCGCGCCCCGCGAGGGAGGTTACGCGGGCCGCGAGGACCCGCCGCGTGTCGCGGCGCCTGCCGGGTATTCTTCCGCGTGGCGCGGGGGACCAGGTTTTCCAGCAGCTCATGTTTATTGAGCTGCATATTCTGCCAGTTCCGGAAAACTCAGATTTCAACTTCAAATGTGCATAACTTTCGACTCGTAAGTCCGTTTTAGGTGATTCTTTTTCCTATACGTCTGTAAATTCATTACCGACGTGCCTATTACGATTATCATACCGAAAAATTTATTTACGGACCGAAAGACCATATGTCATTATGTAATTATTCGACCCATTCTATTCTTACACATTTACTACCATTTAACTAATAACCCTATGACGCCTTATGCCCAACATCCGGGGCTTATTATCACCCGAATTTCTTATCAATTTCATGGTTTAATGCCTTTGTGATTATTATCGCCATTATCGACTACTAGAACGTTTAAAACTACAATTTTTTTCACACTAATAGATCCGTTGGCTCATCTTGTGGAACCATCCACTTATGATGACTACCAATTTGGTTCATTGACTATACTAAGTCTATCAATTCACATTCCAACCATAATCAATATAAATTCTATCAATAACGCATAGTTTATTCATAATTCAACGAATGTAACGGATCAAGTTACATACCTTAGTGTACGCCCTTCAACCGCAAATCACCACCGGCTTGTCCACTCGACGTTCCGGTATCCTTTCCTATAGAGTTCAATTCAAGACATGTTTAGAACTCTCTTTAAACCTTACATCGCATAATACACCGAAACATCATAATTATGCGTTTAATCTTTAAATTTCTATTTTAAGCCTTCTTTGAGGCATTTTCACAAACACCTTAAGGGCAGATTTTTCACATGATTATATGAAAAGTTTCTAGCTTATCATTTAGCCCTAATTTCACCTCAATCAACCTTTTACATGATTGTTAGCTTCTAGATTTCTGAAATCACTTCCAAATTGTCAAATTACACAAGATTAACACCCAATATCCTAGTGTTCATCAATTTACACATAACCCATTAATCACCTACAATGGTGATCATAGTTTCCACTAAAATTTTACATGATTTTAGCTTGTGTTTGTCTAGGGTTTGTCCCTAGACACTATAGTTGTTCTTAAATCATCACAGCATATACATGCAACCATAATTTCAGATTTCCCCAATTTCATGAGAATTTCAAGTTAAGAGTTTTCACTAAATTTTACATACCTTGTAATCCTCTTGTGATGAGGATCAGAAATCTATGCTTCAATTTCGATTTAGACTTGGATTGAACCTTCAATTTGCAAGTTTAGTGAGTTTTAGGGGTTTGAGAGTGGGGAGTCGCCCCTGCTCTTCTTCTGTACGACCAACACCCTCTAAAATGGTGTTTGGTTTTGATTTTTATTAAAATTAATATTATAGTTTCAATTCTTACAACTTAGGCCCCTCCATTTTGATCAACATTTAATTTAGTTGATTTTAACCCTACTATAGGTTATTTCTAAACTTGTAACTAACTAGGTTAAAATTCCTAGTTAGTAAATTCTCATTTATTTATACTTTATAATTCTAATATAAAGTTTTATATTTTCGGGGTGTTACAAGTCCACCCCCCCTAAAAGGGGTTTCGTCCCCGAAACCGAAGTACATACCAAATAATGTAGGGTGGAGACGTCGCATCTCCTCTTCGGACTCCCACGTAGTGTCCGAACCTTTCCTATGCTCCCATTTGATTTTGACTTGGTCAATTTGTTTATTTCGTAAATGTTTGACCTTTCGATCTAAAATCTCTACCGGTCTCACCGCATAATTCAGACTATTATCCACTTCGATATCATCGTAATGGATATAGGCCGTTTCGTCTGCTAGGCACTTTCGTAATTGTGACACATGAAACGTGCCATGAATCCCACTTAATTCATCCGGTAGCTCAAGGCGGTAAGCTACCTTGCCAACCCTTCCGATAATTTTAAATGGCCCAATAAACCTCGGGCTTAGCTTCCCCCTTTTTCTGAATCTAATAACGCCCTTCCATGGGGAAACTTTTAGCATGACCATGTCGCCAACCTGGAATTCGACTGGCCTATTCCTTTTATCAGCATACGCCTTTTGCCTGTCTTGAGCCGCTTTCAAGTGTGCCCGAACTATATCGATCTTTTCATTCGTGGCTCGTACTATATCTTGGTGGGCGAGTTCACGTGGACCCACTTCACCCCAACATACCGGGGTTCGACACTTTCTACCATAAAGCATTTCGTACGGTGCCATCTTAATACTAGATTGGTAGCTGTTATTATACGAAAACTCAACTAACGGTAGGTGAACATCCCAACTTCCTCCAAAGTCGATTATACACGCCCGTAGCATATCCCCCAATGTTTGTATCGTTCTTTCACTCTGTCCATCCGTTTGAGGATGGTACGCAGTGCTAATGAACAATTTGGTTCCCATTTGCTCTTGGAAATCTCGCCATAAATTCGAAGTAAACCGGGTATCCCTATCAGACACGATGGATACCGGCAACCCATGACGTGCTATTATTTCATTAGTGTAAACTTCTGACATCTTTTCTGACGTATAAGTCTCACGAATCGGAATGAAGTGGGCACTTTTCGTCAATCTATCCACCACTACCCATATGGCATCGAAACCACGATTCGTCTTAGGCAACTTAGTTAATAGGTCCATTGTAATATGTTCCCATTTCCAAACCGGAATTTCTAACGGTTGGAGTTTGCCGTATGGTTTCTGGTGCTCCGCCTTGACTTGTAAACATGTCAAGCATTTTTCCACATACTTCGCCACATCCCTCTTCATTCCGGGCCACCAATAATTTTGTTTCAAATCATTGTACATCTTGGTCGCACCCGGATGAATTGAATAACGGGATTTATGAGCTTCATTAAGTAGAAGCGCCTTCACTCCACAAGTATGTGGGACCCATATCCTTCCGGATCGAGTCTTCAACCCGTTATTTCCATCCGACAAATCTTTCAATTGACCGATTATTCTTTCTTTCTTCCAATTCTCTTCTTTCATTGCTTCAAATTGCGCCTCTCGAATACGTTCAAGTATACCTGAGGTCACCACGAGTTGCATCGATCTTACTCATATTGGGACATAGTCTGCTTTTCTGCTTAGAGCATCCGCCACCACATTAGCCTTTCCGGGGTGATAATGTATTTCACAATCGAAGTCTTTCACCGTTTCTAGCCATCGCCTTTGTCGCATATTTAACTCCTTCTGATCGAAGAAGTATCTTAAGCTCTTGTGATCGGTGAATATGGTGCACTTTATCCCATATAAGTAATGCCTCCATATTTTTAAGGCAAATACCACCGCAGCCAACTCAAGATCATGCGTGGGATATTTCTTCTCGTGTATCTTCAATTGCCTCGAGGCATAAGCTATAACTTTGCCCCGTTGCATCAAGACGCATCCGAGCCCCGATAGTGAAGAATCCGAATAAACCACCATATCTTCGACTCCGTCCGGCAATGTCAGTACCGGAGCTTGAGTTAACTTTTCCTTTAGCGTTTGAAACGCTTTTTCTTGATCGACACCCCAAATGAACTTTTCTTTCTTTTGGGTTAGCTTTGTTAGCGGTGACGCAATCTTGGAGAAATCTTGAATGAATCTCCTGTAGTATCCCGCAAGCCCCAAAAAGCTTCTAATTTCCGAAGGGTTCTTCGGGGGATTCCATTTTGACACAGCCTCGATCTTGGACGGATCCACCAATACTCCGTCGGCACTTATGACGTGGCCAAGAAATTGTACCTCTCGTAACCAAAAGGCACACTTAGAGAATTTCGCATACAGCCTTTCTCGTCTAAGTGTCTCTAATACTTCTTGTAAGTGGTGTGCGTGTTCAGCTTCACTTTTCAAATACACCAAAATATCATCGATAAACACGATGACCGATTTATCCAACATTGTCTTGCAAACCCGGTTCATGAGGTCCATGAAAGCCACGGGTGCATTTGTTAGCCCAAATGACATCACGAGGAATTCATAATGTCCGTATCTCGTGCGAAAAGCCGTCTTTGGCACATCTTCCTCCTTGACCTTTAGTTGGTGATACCCAGATCTAAGGTCAATTTTTGAAAACGAGTTCGCACCTTGTAATTGGTCGAACAAATCATCTATTCTCGGAAGCGGGTATCGGTTCTTTACCGTGAGTTTGTTTAACTCCCGGTAATCGATACACATGCGCATGCTTCCGTCCTTCTTTCTCACGAACAATACCGGTGCGCCCCAAGGAGACACACTCGGCCTTATGAATCCCTTGTCGAGCAGGTCTTGAATTTGAGACATCAACTCTTGTAATTCTGACGGTGCAAGTCGGTACGGGGCCTTTGCTACGGGTTTTGCGCCCGGAATCAACTCGATCCCATACTCTACTTCCCGTTCAGGCGGTATCCCCGGTAAATCCTCCGGAAACACATCTCCATAATCTCGTACTACCGGTACGTCTTCAATCTTCCGTGATTCTTTCTCGGGCTCATTTGCGTATATCATGAATGCCTTACATCCTCGCTTCATAAGCTTGTGAGCTTTCAACATTGAGCACACTATGGGGTTACCTCCCTTTTCACCATAAATGGTGACGTGTTTCCCACTCGGAGATGTTAGTTTTATCTCTTTACGAAAACACACGACTTTTGCATGGTGCTGGGCTAGCCAATCCATCCCAACGACTACTTGAAATTCTCCCATTGACATCGGGATTAGGTCTATCAAGTATTCCTCATCGTCGATGCTTAATTTGCAGCCTCGACAAACATCACAAACTATAAAACTTTTGTTGTCCCCTATTTCAACTTCTAAGGGCACAGGTAATTTCGTCAATACAAATGAAGGATGTCGAATAAATCCATGCGAAATGAAGGATTTATTCGCACCCGTATCAAACAATACACGTGCTGGAATTGAGTTAATTGTGAATATACCTGAAACCACATCAGGTTCTGTCTTCGCTTCAGCCGCGGTAAGTTGGAAGGACCTCGCCTTCGCTTTGGGAGCTTCTGTTGGAGATTCTTTAACATCTCTCTTTCCAACTAAGTCCGGACATTCGGACTTTTTGTGGCCGGGTTGATAACATTTGTAGCAAACAGAGACTTTTCCCAGGCATAGCGAGGCCGTGTGCCCCGTCTTTTTACATATAGGGCATGGCTTGTCTTTGAACCGACATTCCCCTTTGTGTCCCTTCCCGCACACCTTACAACTTGGCGACCCACCTTTAGTATCTACCTTCTTCCCCGATTCTCTAGTTCGGGCTTTCTTTGTCGGGCTTGGATTCACATCATGTGCCCTTCGTTCACCTCTTTCGACTTGCTTTTTCAACTCGATTTCCCGTTCCCGAGCAACATTAATGATTTCGGTAAGGGTCTCGTATTTTGAAGGAGTCATAAACTCCCTATATTCAGCGCTCAACATATTGTAGTAGTAGTATATTTTCTGCTCTTCGTTCGTCACCAACTCACTACTAAACTTCATCTTATCCATAAACATCGCCGTGATCTTGTCTATGGTTTCACCCTTATGCCTAAGTTGCATGAACTCTTCCTTGATTTTGTTAATGACCGCCTTGGGACTATGATGTTTAAGAAATGGTGTCTTAAACTCTTCCCATGTCATGGTCCTTGCCGCTTCGGCCCCTATTTCATTCTTTTTATTATCCCACCAATCCTTGGCTTGTCCTCTTAACTGACCCGTTCCGTAAGCAACGAAGTCGCTTTCGTCGCAATGGGTCCTTTCAAACACTCCTTCAATGTCGCCCAACCATCTTTGGCAAATTATTGGGTCGACTTCCCCGTTATAGACTGGCGGTTTACACGCCATGAATTCCTTGTACGAACACCCTTTGCGTTCTCCCGTTTTCTCCTTCATAAGGTTGACAATACCCTCCAACCTTTTAACTCGCTCTTCTACAAGCGACAACACCGTGCCTTGAATTTTGTCTATAAACCCGGATAGACTTCCTTCAATTGCCTTCCCTACCTCTTCGGCAATTATCTCTTTCATTTGTTCAGTGCTTGTTTGCACCGGATTATCATCATTCCCATCGGACATCTTGAAACTGAAATGTTTACATCAAACGTTAAACATTTCATTCATGACATTGCTTCTTTTGTTTCGGTTTAGCCAAGTTCCTAACTTGCTTTAACCATTCACATTTTATGCACTTTCCGGGTTTGAGTGTGTTAACACGCTCTTCCCATGCATAACAATTCGTTTCTCATTCCTTACATAAGACATAATCTACTAACATACTGAGTTAATTCTTACCGGACGATCGATCAAGCCTGAACCGAACACTTTGTTGACAACCTTAAGCTCTGATTACCAACTTGTAACACCCGTCTAATTTTGCTTGATTTTAGTAATAGATTATACCATTTCAAATAAAATATTGTTTAAGTTACATGACTTTCATTAACGAAGTTCATAAGTAACATCAACCTTAGTCAATTAATGACTAAGTTAAAACATTTCAAAAGTTGTTTAACTAGTGTTTACAACCCATACACAAAAGTACTAAAGTTTTAAAACATTGCGGAAGCTTCAAAATGTAGTGTTCGGTTCTTCATCATATGCTTGATCGCCATCCGTAAGTTCCCCAACATGACCTAATGTCATAACCACATCAAAGGTTAGTTTTGATAATAATATAACACTTATAATCGAATTCTAGGATCAAAACAATAAAAAACAATTGAAATTTCCGGTTTAAGATCGCTCGCGCTCCGCGAGGGAGGTTACGCGGGCCGCGAGGACCCGCCGCGTGTCGCGGCGCCTGCCGGGTATTCTTCCGCGTGGCGCGGGGGACCAGGTTTTCCAGCAGCTCATGTTTATTGAGCTGCATATTCTGCCAGTTCCGGAAAACTCAAATTTCAACTTCAAATGTGCATAACTTTCGACTCGTAAGTCCGTTTTAGGTGATTCTTTTTCCTATACGTCTGTAAATTCATTACCGACGTGCCTATTACGATTATCATACCGAAAAATTTATTTACGGACCGAAAGACCATATGTCATTATGTAATTATTCGACCCATTCTATTCTTACACATTTACTACCATTTAACTAATAACCCTATGACGCCTTATGCCCAACATCCGGGGCTTATTATCACCCGAATTTCTTATCAATTTCATGGTTTAATGCCTTTGTGATTATTATCGCCATTATCGACTACTAGAACGTTTAAAACTACAATTTTTTTCACACTAATAGATCCGTTGGCTCATCTTGTGGAACCATCCACTTATGATGACTACCAATTTGGTTCATTGACTATACTAAGTCTATCAATTCACATTCCAACCATAATCAATATAAATTCTATCAATAACGCATAGTTTATTCATAATTCAACGAATGTAACGGATCAAGTTACATACCTTAGTGTACGCCCTTCAACCGCAAATCACCACCGGCTTGTCCACTCGACGTTCCGGTATCCTTTCCTATAGAGTTCAATTCAAGACATGTTTAGAACTCTCTTTAAACCTTACATCGCATAATACACCGAAACATCATAATTATGCGTTTAATCTTTAAATTTCTATTTTAAGCCTTCTTTGAGGCATTTTCACAAACACCTTAAGGGCAGATTTTTCACATGATTATATGACAAGTTTCTAGCTTATCATTTAGCCCTAATTTCACCTCAATCAACATTTTACATGATTGTTAGCTTCTAGATTTCTGAAATCACTTCCAAATTGTCAAATTACACAAGATTAACACCCAATATCCTAGTGTTCATCAATTTACACATAACCCATTAATCACCTACAATGGTGATCATAGTTTCCACTAAAATTTTACATGATTCCAGCTTGTGTTTGTCTAGGGTTTGTCCCTAGACACTATAGTTGTTCTTAAATCATCACAACATATACATGCAACCATAATTTCAGATTTCCCCAATTTCATGAGAATTTCAAGTTAAGAGTTTTTACTAAATTTTACATACCTTGTAATCCTCTTGTGATGAGGATCAGAAATCTATGCTTCAATTTCGATTTAGACTTGGATTGAACCTTCAATTTGCAAGTTTAGTGAGTTTTAGGGGTTTGAGAGTGGGGAGTCGCCCCTGCTCTTCTTCTGTACGACCAACACCCTCTAAAATGGTGTTTGGTTTTGATTTTTATTAAAATTAATATTATAGTTTCAATTCTTACAACTTAGGCCCCTCCATTTTGATCAACATTTAATTTAGTTGCTTTTAACCCTACTATAGGTTATTTCCAAACTTGTAACTAACTAGGTTAAAATTCTTAGTTAGTAAATTCTCATTTATTTATACTTTATAATTCTAATATAAAGTTTTATATTTTCGGGGTGTTACATGTATTATTCCGGGACTTCTGCTGAATGGAAGTTCTGACCTAGTCCTTGAATAATACTTTCCGCAAATACTTGAAACACAACATCACCCTCAGCATATATGATAAGACAATAAAATTGCTTAGCAATGCTGTTGTAAAAAAGATCCTCTAAAGGGGACACACCCACAAGTTGAGTCATGATCTCTCTGCTGAACGATGGTTCTGACCTGAGCTCTCATGATTCTTCATAATTTATTAACCCCTTACAGATATCATTTGTGTTATAATTTCCTGTAAGACTGAATATCGGGATCTAGATACGGGAGTATATTCAAGAGGTGGGACACACGTATAAGTTTAAGTCTTTAAAACACTAAATCCGTATCCTGGACAGATTGAAATTTGTGTGAGAATTTAAAATGGATCAGTATATCGACAATCTACGCGAATTGTTTAATTCTGAGTATGAAATTGAAGCTTAACGGTACTTTTGACTTGTCGTATAACTGATATGATTCCCTAACACGCTTGACCAAAAATATGTTTGTAAATTGTTTACATTTACTGCATTTTAGTTCTGTATTTCATTCCTAGTTTAGAAGCTTTATTAAAAATCCAAAAAGATTTTTTACTTCTGCTTTATTTTTGACAAACCAAAGTGGAGAGTTGATCTTCGGATTCGAAGTCTAAAAGATTGAAAGCAGATGCAGGAGATTTCTGGACTGGAGGATGAGTCGTGAGCTAAAACATGATAAGTTTGAGTAGTTGAAAAGTTAAAACAAGTTCATTAACTTGAAACTTGTAAATTTTCAGAAAATCAAATTGAATTAAATGTCAGTGTGAATTATCTCTGATCAACCAAGGTCATTAAGTTGGACTTGGTAGATAAATTGAGTAATCAGGGTCATTAACTTGGACCTGAATACTTAAGTGGATTTCTAACACTGAAGGTTGAAAGGTAAGTTTTGGATTAAAACTGTTATTGTCACATATCTTATATTTGGGTAGAGATTTTACAGGTTGTAGATTTCATAATCCCCATGGCATCGAATCGTCAAAGTTTGAATCAGAATTTCAAGTCCCAGCATTTCGAGAGGGGGAGTCTGTGAAAGGGGGAGTCAGAATTCTGGATCAACAATCAAAAGGGAGATTGAAGAAGGATCTTTACAATGACAAAATCTGGAGAGAGACAAAGACTAAAGACTTGACGCCGAAGACTTCGTCAACATCCAAGGGGGAGTCTGTTGGTGCACTGAATGTCTGTTAACTACGTCTTATCGAGTCTTATGTCTAGATAGGTCAAATGAGTGCATAACAGTATTGGAATTAGGGTTTAATCATGTTTTAAAGTGCCTGACCGTTTGAAAATGGCCTGACCGTTTGAACATGGTCTGACCGTTTGAACATGGTCTGACCGTTTGAACATGGCCTGACCGTTTGAAGCAGCTGTCCGTTTGAAGCAGCTGTGACATCTTCAAACGGTCAGGGGCGTAGCCTATATATATATGTGTGTGTTGTGCATGCTCATTTTAAACGGTCATGTATGTGTGTGTGAGCGAAGGTGCTGCCGGATTTTTGTCAGAATACATTGTAAAAGCTCACAATCAGTAATAGAAAGAAAGTTAAAAGGATACAAGCTATTTTGACTTTTTTTACGTTGATTCCACCCTCGTATTTGAAGATGAACTGCCTTAACTGACTTTAGGGTCACCGAACACGATCCAACATAAATGTATGAAAAAGATTTAGTATGATGTGTGTGTGAGAAGAAAATATCGAAAGTAAATTCGATTTTGAAAGATTGCATCGTATAAAATAAAAAATAGAAACATATGTTTGATTAAAATTTGGGATGGTTCCAAAATGGAACTTTGACTAACCAAAGTGGTAGAAAAGTCTTTCGAATTTGAGGAGCATGATTTGGCCTAATAGGTGGAATACTCTCGCCGACAAGTCGGTTAACGGTATTTACCCTTCCGGTTACTACATGTCCCAAATCAATCGAATTTCGAGACTTGGCGGGATTTATGAAAAATTCAAGGAGTGGAACTAGTCGACAAGGTGCGGGTTTCACCCCTAACTTGACGATTTCGTATCCTAAGTGTGGTTGGTACTCGTCGGGTCAAAATTTAATTTTAACACTTTGACGAGGGTCCACTAGAATTTGAAAGCGGAAATTCTCCATCAAGGTGAGGATCTCACTCCTAACTTGGTGGCGAATTTCGTGTAAAAAGAATAGGTGGATTGAGAGTCTTTCACCAAATTGTGGGTTTCACGCCTATTTTGGTGAAGTCGTCTCATTTGTGTATTACAAGTGGTTTCGAATTTAGTATAAATGAGTAAAAGACGTATGCTCAAAATAATAATAACAAGTATAAGCACATAAAGCATTTTAAGAAAATAACACGTAAGAGACATTTCAAGAATAACATGTAAAGATATTTCCTAAAAGTAGCATGTGAAGCAAGTATGGTCGAATTTTGGGTGCTTAACTATAGACTAGGTCAAAAGCATGGCAACTTTCCTAATTCCCTATAGTTATGGCTCTGATAACAATCTGTCACACCCCAACCGATGGCGGAAACATCGAAGTGAGACGAAATAGATTGCAAGAGACTTCATAACACTATTTGTGACAAGTATTTAAATGATAAATTTTCATTTCATTTCTAAAGAGTCAATTACAAGGATTTGAAACAAATACAACATGAATAATGAAATACAATACAAATAAAATACAAAATTTAAAGTGTGTATCTAAGCATCCTACTAGATTCCATGCATCATCAACATCATCGCTAAACCTGCAACATGTTTTAAAAGCATAGTTCAATACAAAGGTATTGGCGAGTACACTAGTTTTAGACTCGTGGCATATGTATAAAAAAGTATTTTCAATCCAACATAGCAATTGGTATACAAGGTCAATCTATCATGGATAACAATATGTCAACTCTAGTGTCCACTAGTATTTAGCATCCCTCGACACAAAAGTGACGAGACCGTTATAGAATAAAGACTCAACAAAACCCCGTCGGGTGGTGTGCTACTCCTATAGCGCTATAATTATTAAACCGAGTTAACAAGTAGTACGTATTCTAGCATGAACCTAAGCATAGCAAAGCATGTATAAGGATTGAACGAATAAAAGCATGTTTGTGAATCGTGCATTTTAACAAGTAAAACATGTCGCACCCAAAGTGTATTAAAAGGAAAATGGGTCAAGTGTACTCACAAAGTCGCATATGCTTTCCGATTATCCCAAGTGACGAAGTTGTTGAGACTAGGAAGTTGAATGTGTTCGATTTGGAGTTTAAGAGGTGTTTACATATGGTTCTAGGGATTTGGAGTTTAAATAACATGAAAAATAAACATATGAAAATAATCATCTAACACCTATGACACTTGTTCTTGACACTATGAAACTCTAAAAGAGTTTAAATGTTTTCATGGAACAAAGTTCCATTAGAACCGTGACAAGTTGTCAAGGCCTAAGATGATACAATGTACTAGCTTGATGAATGTCCATTAGTTCATCACCAAGAGATCGATTATTTGGTTGTTATATAAGTATTACATAGTATATATTACATCATATAAGTCAAGCATGAGGTAGAAGATTAAATTCTTCATTTAGGCACCTCTAAGTATCATGGAATTCATACATGAGGCAGGAAGAACAAAGCTTCCATTTAGGTACCTCTATTGTTCACCACTACACTTGTTGTGATGAACAACAAGGAGGGCCATGAGCTTACAAGAAACAACAGAATATGAACAACTAATCTATGAGAAAACATCAAGCAATGTGTGGATTTTCAAGTAGGTTAGCCCAAGCTAATCCTAAATCACACAATCATCAAGTCTTGAACTTGAGCATCACTTGTGGGTTAAAACCCTTGAACAAAACAGAAAGTTTGTGAGGTTTATACCCCTGATTTTGAATGTCTCAACCTTGTTTTTAAGCCTAACTAACCATAGAAGTGGTTATAAGCATAAGGATATAGGTTTGAGATGAGTTTCCTCAAGTTTAAACAAGTTTATCAAAGTTTGAAACAAGAACAGAAAAATCAGTCCACTTTGGAGCCCTTATGGCAACATTCTAGGCTCTGGTTTTCTAGGGAAACCCATGGAAACGTAGCTAAGGTCAATACAAAGTAGTAGGAAAAAGAATCGAGTGAATCAGATAAGAATTGAGTGAGTTATGCTCATTTTACTGAAGTGGTATAAATCCGCTCTAACTTTTGCAATCAGCTACGGTTTGGAGTGTTTGAGAGTGAATGGAGAGTGTTTAGAAAGTGAAAAATGCTTGGAGGAGGCTTGGGTTATATAGGGGATGGATTAGGGATGGATTAGGGTTTCATTGGGTTGGGCTTTGGAAGTGTTTAGTGGGCTAAATAACTCAAAACAAGGAAATTAAGTGGGCTGATGCAAGGCTGTTAACAGCCCTATAATTTTTATTTTATTTTATTTTTTTGACATTAGAAGGTATATATTTGATGTTTAATAAAGTGTTACATGGTGTCTAGTATGTATGTAACTTGTAACAACGTCCAAAATGCATAAATGACATGTTTTAATTTAGCAAAAAGTGTGATAACATAGGTGTGTATAACACATAAAATGTAACAAGTATGTATGGTTTATAGTTTGGTATGATCAAGTGAAAAAAAAACATACAACTTAATCTTATAATCGAATAACTAAGTTTTTAAATGTATGAAGATTTAAGGATTACGAATACACGATCATTGTTTACAAGTTAAGCTTACGTTTACACGAATTACGAACCATGTATCAAACGAGTGCACGTATCAATGTATAAACATGTATAAATGATGTATAAAAGATTCGTTTCATTACGATCAAAGTCTCAGATTTTAGAACGATACAACGAAATACGATTACTAGGAATACAAGGTTTCCAAAAAAAAATAGAATTTCAAGCAATGGTTTCTAAATATGGAAAGTATGAAAACGCAGGGCGTTACATAAAACATCAATCTTAGAACGCATCGCATCCCACCAAACAAACCACTGCTGAGCATGTCTAATGTGGAAGGCTCAGTGATGGGAATAGTGGAAACATGAAAGAGAATATGATCAGGAAACTGGCGAGGCTGTTGTGTGTGATCATGAGAATGAGTGACCATCGGTTGAGTCGAAACAGAAGAAGGAGGAGGATGAGAAGGCGAACGATGAGAAAAAGTAGAAGTAGAAGAAGACAAAGAAGAAGAGGCACGAGAAATAAGAATATGAGGGGGAAGAAAAGGAAGAAAGAGAAGAAGATAAAGTAGGAGGAATAGGAGTAGAAGGAGGATAAGGAATGAACAATGGAGGGGGAGGAGGAATAGAGAATGAAGAAGTAGAGATAGAGGAAGAAGAAGCAGAAGTGAAAGAATCAGGAATATTAAAAATCATCTCATGAAAACGAACATCTCGATATGTATAAGTACAAGAAGTATGAGGATCATAACAGAGATAACCAAGATGATCAGTAGCATAGTCAACAAAGATACATGGAGTAGATTTCGGTGAGAGTTTACCCGCACGAGTATCACCAAGAATCGGATAACATAAACACCCAAAAATGCGAACTAGAGAGTAATTAGGACGCGATCCAAATAGGACCTCGTAAGGATATGAGTGATAAAGAACCAGAGATCGTAACCAGTTAATAAGGAAGGTTGAAGTGCCATATGCATTATACCAGAATTTCTTTGGTAACCAAGCATGAAACACTAAATCTTGAGTTACCTCAGAAAGATGGCGATTTTCCGCTCAGGAATCCCATTCTGTTAGGGAGTATTGGGACATGAAATGTGATACGCAATGCTAGAATCTGAAAGAAAACGAGCCATAGAACCACGAATGAGCTCGAGAGTACCATCACATTGAAGATGTTTGATGGTACACTGACATGTGTCGAGTGTGGTATAATTTTTAGTATATTTTTAGCACTTTTTACTTGTTATTAAGCTTTAAATTTTTAGAACATGATACAATACAATCACTCTCTACAAAACGTTAGGGCAAGTGCACCAATCGTTGGCGTAACACAGTGATGGTAAGATACCGAGGTCGTCCAAGGACACAAGAACTTTTAATACCAGAATATCGTCGACGTCTAATCTAACAAAAATTGGAAGAAAGATGTTAGTAAGTTTAAAAATATAAAAGAGAAAATAAATGTTAGAAAAAAATAAACCAGATAGAATCACTTGATTCCGACTCCTCTTTTACGTATCCTTTGATGATTTCCGCACTTTGGGTTTTTTAAGAGATTATCTTAGTTTTTATGGCATGTCCCTCTTTTGGAGGCAACGCTACCCTCAGCCATATTGGTCTGAGTCAGCAGGGATACAGTCCCGCAAGGCCGAATTATTGAAATATAATTAAGTAAGTTATTAATGTAAATGTGGCATGTCCCTCTTTTGGAGGCAATGCTACCCTCCGCCATATTGGTCTGATTCAGCAGGGTTATAGTCCCGTAAGGCCGGGTTAAAGTTTTAATAGTACTTTATTTATAAGGGATTCAAGTCGTTCTTACTTCCCCCGATTTAATGCTATTTGCCTCGAGAGAAGTCCTAATAAACTTGAATCAAGTTCTCGCTGGATCTATACACTGAACAAGGCAAGAACTTTACCTAAACCACCCTTCTAACCCCCTTCCGGGCAGTTAACGCGCTTTATGTAAAGACACGAATGAGTGAATCAACAAAACATGAAGAAATGATAGAGTAAAGTTCACTTTCAATATAAAAAACTAGTTATTAAAGTCATATACAAACTCAAATAAAAAGTAGCCAAAGCATGGAAGTCAAAAGTAATACATAAAAGGTTTGTCTTCACCAAGTGATGTAAGACATTAGCCAAGCATGGCCTTTGATTGACAAGAACTCTTACGATCAATCTTGGATCCTAAGACTACTACATACACTCTATAGGTGGAGGAAATTGTTGTTTTTTTCCTGCTTTTAAAAAGCTCTAATTAATCCCTTTTGATTATACGTGTTAGTTTTCCTTTATACCCATTACGTTTTCTATGTATGAGTCGGATCACATACAATACGTTATGATTGTATGGTATAAATTCAATTTACTTGACGTTTTGATCCAATCACAATGCTTATATAAGTTACATTGAGTTCAATCGGATACGTCGAAACACGCGTTTTCATATAGTTAACAAATCACATAACACTTGAACTAATCTATTCAATGTTTACGATGTACCCGCGTCGCAACGCGCACGGGTCTTATTACTAGTTGTTATATAAGAACAAGTTTTACATATGTTCGATGTAATTCACTTAACTTAAGTTGATATAAAAATCATAATGATAAATGTTGCTACAACGATTAAAATGTGGTAATAAAGTATGTATAATTGTCTATATATAAAAAAGAAAACGCAATAAATAGTGTTTTTAAAATATTATAAAACATTTGATGCAGTTTTTATATAGTTTTATTATTTTAATATTATAAAATTGTTATTTTCTTTACTTTTTAAGCTTATAAGTTTGGTGTCAACCGGTACTTGTATCAAAAATAGCAGTTCGTTATCGGTACATAAAGGTAAAAACCAACACCAGCTTGATACATAAAACGAAAAAAGTCGGTACCGGATTGAGTTTGATAGTCTTTTAGTTCGATAAGTTTGGTACTGCTACCCAGACCATTTGCTCATCCCTGATCACAGGTACCGTACGAACAACGATATCGTACAACTTTTTTTTAGTTTCAGGGGTGGGGATGAGCTTGTGCCAACTGATACCCCGGTTACGGTATCGGTATATGAAGATAAAAACCGGTAGCGAACCGGTACCGGGAACGCCAAACGTCAGTACCGAACTGGTACTTAGGATCTTTTGGTTCAGGAAATTTGGTACCGGTACCCATTACTATTTGCTCATCTCTGACTACGGGTTTCTACCAAACAACATCATTACCATACAACATTTTTTAGTTGATTTTCTTTCGGTTATTTTTAGTGTTTTTTTCTACATATTTTTTTATTCTTGTCAGCGGTTCCGTGCGCAACGCGCTCGTAGTAATTTCAAACACATATAAACACAGACTAAATAACAAAAGAAGTTCGCCTCAACACGACAACTGTTTTTATATAAAGCACTTATCCTTGGGAGAATCAACGCTAAGTTGTAAGAGTACAAAGAAGGAGTACATGTAACAACTGGAAATGTATAATAGAACTAGTATTAAGCCCCACCGCGTTGCGGTGGAGGCGTAAAACTGTGTCAAATGGTACCAGTGTCACACCACCATCAGCAGTCAGGGACATTGAAGTTGCGGCATGTTAATGCGAATAAATTAGACCGTAACGTAAAACATAGAAAATAATAACGAAGTTGACTTAGTACCCGTGCGTTGCGACGAACCTGTCAAACGTTAAAACGTTGAACCAAGCGTAAAAATGATGAACCACACACGCACGTTGTGCCTTGTTAACTCGCAAAATCTAGAACGAAGCATAAAACAAAAATTTTGCGAAATATGAAAAGTATAGGGAATCAAAGTTTAAGGTAAAAAGTTTGTGAGGTTAAACTAAAGATAACAACATTTGGGTTAAAAGTGAAAAGTCAAATAATTTTAAGTTAACAGTGTAATATCAAAAAACCTTTTTGAAAACTTCCCTATGCATTGTGTACAACTATCAATGCATAAACATGTTGTAAATTTATAATATGTAAATTACAAAGGAAGAGTATACTAGAATACAAACGAGGAGTAAAGTAGCGAATGGTTTACAATTATGAGATATGAGTCTTCTATCTAAAGTATTCTTCAATGACCCCTTGGCTTGGTATTTATAGCTAGCCAAGTGACTCCTCTTGTTCCTAAGCCAACCCGTGACACTTCCAGGAGAAGAAGTGTACCAGGTTCCTTTCCTGCTTTCCAGACTTGTGTTTTTCTCTTCCATACCATATCGGATAACTCTTTGACCTCCCTCCTGCTGAAAGCGACATATATAGTCTTGTTTCCTTATGCCATATTAATTAGGCATGTAAACGAACCGAACGAACACAAACATGAACATATAACCGAACACATTTTTTTTGTTCGTGTTTGTTCATTAAGAAATCGGGCATGTTCGTGTTCGTTTATGTTCGTTCGTTTAAAGCCTAAACGAACAGTTCACGAACATAAACCAACACAAACGAAACACAAACAAACATGATTTGACAAACAAAAACGAACACAAATGAACGTAATTTAACAAATATAAACAAACACAATTTAACATTAGCAAACACAAACAAACAAACAACTCAAATATATTATAGTTTATCCGAAAACACATCTAAATTAGAGTTAATAGATGCTAAAATTAAGTAGGTTTTTATATAAATATTAATTAAGTGATCAGTTACGATCTAAGAAAAAATTTAAAATTTCCTTTTTTTACTAAAAAATTCAATTACTAATTAGTTTTATTGATATAAGTAGTTAGAAAGCCTAATATTCATATAAATATAACTTATTATGCATTTACTAAATTTAAACGAACATAAACGAACGTTCACGAACATTAATAAAAGAACACAAGTTGTGTTCATGTTCGTTCATTTAATTAGACGTACAATTTTTTTTTGTTCGTGTTCGTTTATTAAATAAACGAACATAAACGAACTTCCTGCCGAACAAGTTCACGAACAGTTCATGAACGTTTGGTTCGTTTACAGGCCTAATATTAATGAATCTTGTCTGCACCTTTTGTCTTTGAGTTATGAGATTTCTGACTTACCTCGGGCATCGTGCCTCTGAGCCGGTGCTTTGCTGACAAGGAGATGACTCCTCCTTGTTTATTCCTGAAGGCGCATGGCTATACTTGTCTTGTCTTGTGTATGTTTACCCGTTGACAAGTGAATGTCTCCTCCTTGTCTGCTTTTATGTGAATTAATTCTTTATATCCTTCTATTGAGTTTTAACCCACCCCGTCATCAATAAATAATATTGAAATTTCGGTTATAAGGCCTTTGGGTATACTTTAACCTAACTTAACTCCACCTAAGTGACACATCAATTTTTTTTTCCTCATTTCACTTTGTCTCACTCTAAGGAAATGGTTTAACATGTTAACATAACTCATTTAATGCACTTTAACATTGAGGGCCACCTGGTATACTCTAACATCCATTGGTGTTAATCCTAGTTGGCATCCGTTAACACTTGTTAAACCGTTCCTGAAGGGTGTTAAGAGGCATTAAAAACTTCACATGTTAAGATGTTAACTAGGAGAGAGAGGGAGAAAATCAAGCATTGCAAAATTTGTACACACACAACATGCTATATATATGTATTTTAATTAATTTTAAGGGGAGTTAATGGGGTTAAACCATTTCCTTGGTGTGTGGTGAAGGTGAAAGATGGTCAAGTAGGTGATGTGGTGCCTACATGTAGTTAAGGGGCGTTAAAGTATACCCAATTAGTGGTGCACAAATCGGGTTTTTTTTTAAAACCGGGTTTCGGGTAGGATCGGGTTCGGGTATGATCGGGTTTTACAAAATCGGGTTTTTTTAAAAACCGGGTCGGGTCCGGGTCCGGGTTCTCTACAAAAAATGTATACCCTATATACCCGGGTTCGGGTAGGGTTCGGGTCGGGTTTTATAAAATCCGGGTATTATAATACCCTATTTCCGGGTTCGGGTCCGGTTCGGGTATTCATCGGGTAGGGTTCGGGTATGCATCGGGTTGGGAAAAAACCCGCACCGAGTATTAAAAAAACCCGACCGAAACTATGCTTATAAAATGTATCAAACATAACTCTCACACATAGACATCAAATCTATTGATAAACAGAGGCACAATTTATAAACAGTGGCACAATTTATAGTTCTTCATGTGGTTATTCTTAAACTTCATAAACAGAGGCACAATTTATTAAATACAAAAACTAATAATGATATTAAACAAACAAAGAAAATAGAAGGGCCAACATATATTGGCATATTTGTTTCCACTTGTAATGAAATATACTAAATAATTAAGTAGCGGTGGCAAATATCATTAGAAACCTAATAATTAAACAAGATTACTTCAAAGTGCATACATAATTTTGTTAAATCATAAGAACTAGAAGTCTTAATGCATACATAATTAAACAAGATTACATCAAAATCGGGTTTTTTTAAAAACCGGTTCCGGGTATTTATAAAACCCGGTTCCGGGTTCGGGTTCGGGTATTTATAAAACCGGGTTTCGGGTATAAACCGGGTATAAAAAAAAACCGGTTCCGGGTTCGGGTTTTAGATCAAATATGCATACCCGGTCCCTACCCTACGGGCAGGGTCGGGTTCGGGTATAAAAAACCCGGGTTTTATAATACCCGGTTCCGGGTTTTTTTTTCGGGTCCGGGTTCGGGTTTTTTGTGCACCACTATACCCAATAGCCTAAAAAGAAAATAATAATTATTTCAATCTCTTAACATTGGGTTAACATGTTAACACATAACTCATTTAATGCACTTCAACATAAGAAGTGAATGGTTTGTAATGTTAGTTAACATGCCATGTCATTGTTAACACTCTAGATGTTAGAGCACACCCATGGCCTAATAGGAAATAAGGAGTTAAGGGCATATTAACTTAGTAAGTTTTTACTTTTTAGTATATTCAACTTTCAAATAATGCTTCTCTCTTATTGGATTAGTCTGATTTGGCCCACTGAGTTAGTATATTTAAATTCTAGATAAATCGTTTTTGTTTAATATTGGGCCAATTCGGCCCATTATATGTTCCCTCACTCAGTTAGAGGTGCACAAAATAACCGGTTAATTAACCGTAACCGGTTATTAACCGTAACCGGTTATTAACCGAAACCGGTTAATAACCAATTTAGGAATAACCGGTTTAATAGGTTATTTAACCGTAGGTTAGTAACCGGTTATAAGTGTTTAGTATAATAACCGGTTATTAACCGGTTTTTTTAAACCGGTTTTTTAACCGATAGACTGGTTAACCGAAAAAATAACCCAAAAATTCAAAAAAAAGGCAAAAAAACCGGTTAATAACCGAAAATAACCGGTTAATTAACCGAACCGGTTAAAGTAATTAACCGGACCAGTTAAAAAAATAACCGGTTAAAGTAATAACCGGTTAAAGCATTAACCGGTTAAAGTCAAAAAGTCAAATTAACCGGTATAACTGGTTAACCGATCCGGTTATTAAAATTAACCGGTTTGTGCACCTCTACACTCAGTATGGAATCTGCAACAGATACAATTGTCGTTGGGCTATTGATTCCAAGGATCATATATTCATATGGGTTTATTTATTTATTTATTTATTTAAGATATCAACGAATTACGTAACCCATAGTGTTGATGTCCTTTTGGCCAAGTAGCACCAGATTTTTATCCCCACTATAGTAGCGCGTAACCCATAATATCAATGTCCTCTTGGCCAAGTAGCACCAATTTTTATCCCCACTAGAGTAGTGCGGATAAGAGTCCCACAAAATGGGTAATAAGTAGATTTTGTGAATAGATTTTAGAGCAAGTGTGTTTTCGTTGGTTCAAAAAGTTAAAATGTAAGCCTTAGTGTTATAGTGTCGCATACGACTTATTTGTCATAGTTTTTTTTATGTTTTTATTGCGATCAAAATAACTATATTTGATAACTACTTAATGAGTCGTCACATAAATTTTGTTTAAATAAATTGTAAAATGATTTAGTTGGTATATATTGTAGCTAAATGATTATCAGTTTCTACTTATTAAAGCGTAACACCTAAAGAATTGGCAAATGTCACAATGGTCGTGGTAACATTTATTATGTAAATCAGAAAGGACACAAAGTGATGGATACAATATAAAAAGTAAGTAATTAAATTTTTAGAGCAATGATATATTTATTTTATTCGGTTCTAAAAAAATATATTATCTGAATTATTTAAAATTAATGAGTTACGACCCATGATCCAACCAAATAGCTCATAAACTGAACCATTTGTCAATAGATCAATATCTGACCAAGATCCAACTACATACCCATCTTTGCACCCACACCGCACCATACCGTGACCCAACCCGCTCCCAACATGATTCAGTACGCCATGACTTCGGCAAACCATCACTCACCTGAACAAAGAATTGTTGGGTTTCAGTGGTGTCAATTTTACTTTTATCAAAAACAAGTTTGACATATTTTATTAACTAAAACATATATAATTAATAAATACGCAGCGGAATAAATATAAATAATCAACACCAAAAGTGAACCGAACGGGATCATGGTTACAAACATGCAAATACGGTTAGCAATATTAATTAATCTGCCGATGAGAAAAATTATACCCTTTTGATTAATAATAACCGTGTGAGACACCAAGGTACAACGAACGGGTGCTAGACACGAACACGGACAAAGAGCGAGGCGTCTCGTGGCGACACCGAAAATAAGGATGGTGGCGGCACTCTTAATTTTGAATGGTTTTAGTGAACATTTATATGCCACCTGAAAATAAGCACTTCAGTTTTTGGAACGAAAAAAAATGAACAAATGAAATGTGAACACATTGAAATAGGCATTTCAGTTTTGGAACCAAAATATGAACACATTGAATAACTTATTTCGGTGCCTTTATTGGTGTGAACTGTCAAAGACAATAATTATATATTTCGTTCCGTTAATTGTTCGTGGTCACCGGTTAACCAAGTTAAGTGGATTTAATGTTCGTTGCCCAAGGTGTAACTCTTACGGGTCATAGCTCGGTCAGCAGCGTTGACTTATCGAACCCGTACATATAAATCCAACAATCTCCCACTTGGACGGCCTTCGATAAAATCCTCAACGCAGACAGTCAGCGGCGCTCTAGCTGCACATGGCTGCCCCCAACAAGGTATGACACTTTAAAGTCATTAACCAAAACACCTTGCTATTAGTAACAACTTACTATTGCAAGACAATAGACTTATGGTAATTGTTGTCATTCATCCTTTCTGTAAAAGACATAAATTGAATCAATGAGACATGGATTAAGTTCATTCTCATATGGTGTTCAATTATTATTGTTCTCGATCAATAGTCAAAGTGGTCCGAACAAACACACAGTAAGTTTGGGTAAGGCCTTACACTTCACCAGTTTGAATCAACGAGGGCGCCACAATGTCTAACTGTTAGATATCATGTAAGAGTACAGAATCCCTTATCGACTACATACAACTCCCACTGAACTTCAGAACTATCCCAATTAAAGCCTTTATGACTGGCAGTTACGCGACAACGGTTGACAGTAATCAAAGAATAATCCTTGGTAAACAGAAGTTCTAATATGTATCTCATGTCAGAGGATACTAAATGAGTATACCTAAATCAAATACATCTTATGACTAAGATCCATGAAGATAATTTGATGCGAGTTACATCCGACGTCATTCATAATGAGGTCTGTGAATTTGGAAGTCAACTCCATGAGTCCAAAGTCAGAATAGTCTTAATTCAGAGTCGTTCCCACGAGTCTGACCGACTACGGATAATTTAGAATACAAGATTCATGGATTAAACGTATTAAAATCGAACACAGTTGTAAGATTCAAAGTTTGCATTTAACCAGTAAATCAAAGGTGAATTCAAAAGGTACAACTGTTTGAATGTTCGTACATCCAAATACTAAATCAAAACATACTGCTAGCTAATCTAAGCCCGATAGCATCCATGTGCTGATCATGCTTGTCCTGAGTCATGGGCTTAGTGAACGGGTCTGCTAGGTTTTGATCTGTGTCTACTTTGCTTATTACGATGTCTCCACGTTCTACAATTTCCCGTATGTAGTGGAACTTTCTTAGAATGTGCTTGGCCTTGTGATGAGACCTGGGCTCTTTGGCTTGAGCAATAGCACCTGTGTTATCACAGAATATCTCGATGGGTTTCTTAATGCTAGGAACCACATCGAGATCAGTTATGAATTTCTTCATCCAAATAGCCTCCTTTGCAGCATCTGATGCGGCTATATATTCAGATTCGGTGGTTGAATCCGCCACCACACTCTGCTTGGAGCTCTTCCATGAGATAGTTCCTCCATTTAGAGTGAATACGAAACCTGATTGTGAGCGAGAATCATCTCGGTCAGTTTGAAAACTGGCATCAGTGTAACATCTTACAGTGAGCTCTTCTTCTACTCCTCCAAATACTAAGAACATATCTTTAGTTCTTCTCAGATACTTCAGAATGTTCTTGACAGCAGTCCAATGGGCGATGCCAGGAGTTTGCTGATAACGACTAGTCATGCTTAAAGCATACGAGACGTCAGGTCTAGTACATAACATTGCATACATGATAGAACCAATCGCTGAAGCATACGGAACTGCTTTCATTCTCTTAATTTCAATGTCCGTTGAAGGAGATTGCGATTTGTCCAACACAGTCCCTTTAGTCTTAGGAACACCTCCTTTCTTGGAGCTTTCCATCTTAAAGTGTGTCATCATTTTGTCTATGTATGTACTTTGACTTAGCCCAAGAAGTCGCTTAGATCTATCCCTATAGATCTTGATTCCTAGAATATAAGCTGCTTCTCCAAGATCTTTCATTGCAAAACAAGTTCCCAAATAGTGTTTAACTTCGTTAAGCATAGGGACACTGTTTCCAATAATCAATGTATCATCCACATACAGGATGAGGAATGATATAGTGCTCCCACTAGCCTTTCTGTAAACACAAGGCTCATCTTCATTCTTGACAAAACCAAACTCTTTGATCTTCTGGTCTAAACGAAGATTCCAGCTACGAGATGCCTGTTTGAGTCCATAAATGGACTTATTCAGCTTACACACCCTATTAGGATATTTTGGATCAACAAAACCGTCTGGCTGAACCATATAGACATCTTCAGAGAGATGCCCATTAAGAAAAGCGGTTTTGACATCCATTTGCCATATCTCGTAGTCATAGTACGCGGCTATGGCAAGCAATATCCTGATTGATTTGATCATAGCAACGGGCGAGAAGGTTTCATCATAGTCAATACCCTGAGTTTGAGTGAAACCCTTCGCAACTAGCCGTGCTTTAAAGGTGTGTACATTTCCATGCATATCGGTTTTTCTCTTGAAAACCCATTTGTGTCACACCCTGGCTTTGCGGAAGCGTGGTTATTTTGGTGTGACTTCTTAATACCATAGCTTAATCATAACAAGCTATATGAAATAAAAACCATGCAAGATCATCCATTAAAATAAGTTTGAAGAGTAAAGAACCACAACATTGTCTTAACGGATATCACATCCTAACAAACATAAACAGTGTTCAAAAGACACAACACCAACAAGAAATAAACACAGTTTAAGAACTGTGACTCGTCCAGGAAAAAGTCACATCCCTTAAACTCGGATGACCTCGAGACTAATGCAGCGGGAAAACATGTCATACCGCGCCAGATCCTTTAATTCCCTGAAATACATGTAAGTTGAAAAATCAACAATAATGTTGAGCGAGTTCATGTGTAAGTGAGTAAATAAACCTTTGTATGTATAAAAACCCTGGTATGTAGCAAATAAGGAAAAAGAGATCACCAATGGTTTGCAAGGCCATTGATATGTGTGAAGTGCAAGTAGGAAGACTCAAACCTAGCAGATTTATGCGTTGGGTACAAAGTCACCCCGAGGTCCGTTCTGTTTGGGCCTGGGGCTGGGCTCGCTACACCCAGATAGATCTACCGCTCCTGCCCCTCGGTCCTACCCTGAGGATTAATGGCCTCAAGTTTCCGCCTACCCACTCACATGATCTGAATAATAACCCTCCTTACGCTAACCATACCATGTAAGAATTATTCGTAATCATAGTAACATGTATTTCACCCCCGCAGTTAAGAAAACTGAAAACAGTTAGAGAAAAGGGGGACATGAACTCACAGTGGTGCGTCTCTACCAAGTATATCTCCTGATCAAGCAGCTGTGCGACGACCTACACGTACTAAATCTATTAGACGGACGGCCGTGCCTTAGCTTAAGGTTAAAGTTTTTGGGAAATAGTTAGACAACTATTTCGTGTTTATATTTTTGTAAATACTTGGTAATTATTCTCCTTCCCAAGGATGGGGGATTTAATACATGCGTGTTCGTAAAATTCGAAATACATTATTAAGTCTCACTTAATATATTTTATTTCTTACTTCAAAATATAAATATTCTTCCCAAAATAATACTTTGACAAAAATACGCGCTCATAAATATTTTCTTAAAATGCGTAAGTTACGTTTTAAAGATCAGGTGGTAATAATTATACCGTTGTAACTTATTATTTATTATGAAGGTGTTTGTATTATTTTTGGAATCGTTAACATTCGGTAATATTATTTTTACCCTAAAAATAATATTTGTATAGTTCACAAAATAATCATAGAAATTCACAAGTGTTGTTATGAAAAACATATATTCTAAATATATATATTTCAGGTTTTATTTTGTGAAAATCCCACCTCCGACACTTAGAAATTTTGTAAACAGAATCATGGCGAAATTTGCGTCCTTGAAAACAAGTTAAAAATGTATTTCTAACACTTGTGATGAAAATATTTTCAAGTGTTAGGTTTTTGGAAAAATTTCGCCAGAGTTTCCCCTGTAACTGGAGGTGGCCACGCTTTCAAGCGTATCATTTTCTTTTAAAATCCAAATCAACAATTTCCTCAATCAACAATGAACAATATTCAACTAGTTAGAATAGATATAATCGCAGAAATACATGAACTTGTGGTTTTTCCAAAATATGTAGTATCTTTCCATTATTTTTAGTGGATCTTTGTATAGATCAATTCGGTTACTTGAAAGTCTCGTTTTTAAAGAAGTTACATCTTTACAACTTCTTGTCAACATTTACAAAAATAGTTCCTTTGTCAAAATTTTTGTGTTACACAAGTGTCTACACACTTGTGTGTTTACAAAAATCACTCTTGTTCAAGTAAAATCCGGCTTTAGAAAATATGATTTCTTTGACACTTGGTCCTTTGAAAGTACCGCTTGTAGATCCGTAGATCTACTAGTTTTGAACACCATTTCATAAGTAAAATCGATTTTACACAAGTTCATGTTTAGTGTGTGGTAGAGTTTCATCATTTAACCCTTTGTACACTTAAACAAACTCTATGCCATGATTCATGATCACGACTGTCACACCCCCAAAATCCACATGCGGAGTATCACCGCTTGGAGGCATGACTGACCAGGATCAAACCACTAATCATATGGAACAAGTAAATATTTAATGTAAAAGTCCAACCAACATGATTAATGTCCAAAACAAACATAGTTAAGTTATGAGCGGAAGCAAAATGTTTAAAACCAAATCAATGAGTTCAAATATCCAAATGTTTAACATGGCACACAGCTGTCCATGTCCCACAACGACTCTCCCTTGTGCAAGCTCCAGCTAAGTACCTATAGACCTGCAAAGCATGTAGTAACGAGTCAACAACAAGTTGAGTGAGTTCACGGTTGGGTGTTCGTTTTAAGTTGTTCCAAAAACAGTTTCCTTTAGCTGGCGTTCCTGCCGTGGGGGTTACCCCATAGTTGAAAACGTGATTTGTTTAACCCTTTGTTTATCCCATTTACTCTGGCAATCCTGCCGTGGGGGCTACCCCATGATAGTTATCTGGCATTTCGGCCGTGGGGGCTACCCCATGTATCCACTAGACTCGTTACCATATCGACTACTGACGAAAAGTCATGTTTAAGTGCCCTGAACTGTCAATGTCTATCATCATTGACGTGCCCAGATCCATTAGTTCACGCCCGTCCTCTGCGGCACGGTGTGAGGCTTGTCAGACCTAAATAGCGCTATCTAACTAATGACCCGCTCGCCATTGGCCCGGCGATTAAGTCGATATAAAAAGGAGGGACTTCGTGATAGAGTTTTGGTCTAGTAAAGTTATCTGTCCGTGAGGACGAGGAATTACATTCCTGAACCATTACTGTCCTACCCAAGAAAGGACGAGGAATCCATGTTCCTTAACCCCATTCCCCAACCCCTGGGAATCCCATGCTTTGTAGAGTATGAACTCACCTTGGTTTGCTCGGTGTGCTAAGTCAAGTGCTCACAAGAAATCAATCACGTCCTATAGTGCACGTATACTAAATCAGTTCATGTTCGTACTGTTTCTCGTACAATCAGTATTACAGAGTGATTTGGCAGTTAACATCAAATATCACATAAACAGTTTGTCAAGTTCACATAATTCATGCTCCACGTTCCTATCATTTGCAGTTCAATCTAACATAATTCTCCCTTAACATACTTAACGAAGTTGATAAACTAACAAAGCTAGCACACTAAACATGAATAATAGACTAACAGAGTTAAATCAAAATAGATAACTTAGCCATTTAACAGTTGGGCCGAAAATAATCATTGGGCCGAACACCCTTGGCCGAAATCACCTATGGTCGAAATCTCCTTATGAGCCGAAGTCCCATGTGTGATTTCGTTGAGTGGTGTTTTCGTGAGACCAGAACATAACACCAACATCAATAATAGTTACGAAATCAGAATTCTCTAACATCAATATCGACATAACATTACGACTTGAACATTCATTATTCTACATTTATTATTTGTAATAGATTTGCAATCACTGAAGCAACATACATGATCATCATCAGTATTGAATTAAACAACAATGGCCAACAATCATATCGTCACATGATACTGACAATCTCACATGCCAACATTAACCTAGTAGTAGATCATATGATTCCTATTTAGTTGGCTGCACATGCATCATATCAATAGTCAAAAAGGGTTTACATAAAGTGGCAGGCAACTAATAAATTCATCCAACAACCTCTGACAATCCATTAACAAGCATTAGCCCAAAATAATATATGTATGATCTGTTAATGTATTCGGTCCAATCAAAAATCCGAATTATGTATAGAATGTTCATATCAGTAACATGCACACATATACTATAATCACAAATATTACAATTCAATCACATAATACACTAAAGACAATAATAGCCGCCCACTTATATGCATACAAGGTTCTGTCAATCCCACAAGATGTATTCACGTATTGCTATTTCAACTAATCACAATAATAAAAGCATACGACAAACAGAAATTCATACTTTGTTCACACATAGTCAAAGAGATCAACCAAGTTAAACAAGCATTAGATAACACTAACCGAGAGAGTATGAAGATCACGATGATGGTGATTGCGAAGGGGGGTGGGGGTGTTCTACCACTGCCGCACATACAAAAGAATAGCTAGGGTTTGTGTGTTTGCTAACCAGTTACGTAATGTCTTGTGTGAGTATATAATGTTTGTATAACCGGCCCAAAACAAAACAATTATTAACTTGGGCTTCACCCAGCCCAACTACTGTTGCGGTGTGTGGAAATATATCTAAAATCCAACTAACCTATCCACTAAGACCCGATTTAACTTCAGGTAACATAGGCCGAGAGTACTAACGCCCAAAGGCTTGTGCGTTCGGATGTCTATTGTGCGATCGGTTTCTATCGTGTGGTAATACATACATATAAACAAACACAACAATTCACATTCCATGTCATAGCATTCCATTTAATCATTCAATTCACAAAATCACAAAACGTTTACGTTACATCAAGGTACAAAGATAGGTTCGAAATACGAGTTGTCACAACGACTAATCCGGGTTAGATGATGATCCGAGCTACCACAACATAGATCGGCACTAATTAATTACATCAAAACAAGTCTTACAAGATTTACACCATTCTTATGCTTTTAACCAACATTTTTAACATTTTAGTAGACTTTTACATATCATCTTGCAAGTTCTTGAGATTTAACCGTTACACTTCATTTTAACCACTTTAAAATAGATCGAGAGGGCGTTTATAGCAACTTACTACTAGCTCGGGGCTAGGGAAGATTCTAGTCGAAAAATGAGTGGATAAAAGCACTAGGGTGAGGTTCTTCACGTTCCGAATGCACCGAGCTCCTTTGTGTGAGGTCCCTAACACTTGTATGCACTTGAAATAGCTTGATCAAAATTGAAAGATGGATGGATGATGAAGGGGATGTTCGGCCGAGAGCTTTTGGGAGAGGGAGAGAGAGTGTGTTTTGTGAGTTGTGGTGAGAATGTTATGGTGAGTTTAGTCTTGAACTTATAGGCAAATAGTATGATCATTATCCAAAGGTTTAAGTGTAGCCTAGATATTAGGCATGTGTGATTAATTTAATCACAAAAAGTACAAGGGTGTCCCCCAAGGGGACGAGTTCGGTTGGGGGGGGGGGGGGTTACCCGGTTGGTTTTCAACTAAACGTTAAGTATTAGTTAAGTTAAGTGAAGGTTAACTCGGTTACTGATGTGTTATGCGTTATAGCGGGTGTTAGGGTATTCAGGGACCCTAACTGGCTCAGAAAAAGATAAACAATGTTATTGGCAATATTTTTATGTTCCGGGTAAAGTCCGGTTGTTCGGTTGGATAGAGATCCGTTAAAGTGCTTAACAAAGCTTTAAAGTGTCGTTATTATTATTTTTAGTGACACAACTTATTCCCGACACTTTGGAAAGTGTCTAGTAACATTTTTCTCATGTTTTGGCACTTTATTAGGTAGCTTAATGCTGAATTTTGTACTTAGAGTACGTTTTAGGCACATCCGGTCACTGTAATTATCTCCTAGTGACGCAGTTCTACAACCCTTATATCCCTACACTCACCACTAGTGTAGCAAACTATCTCAGGCTCTTACAGGCCTTAGAGGCAGTACCTGCCTGGTGCTAGTTATGACAGCACGTTTAATAGGTTATCCGTTCATTGTGCTACTGTGCTTTTGGTGCATCAAGGTTGTCACAAAGGTGTTGTAAGCAAAACATGGAGTGACAGCAAGTAAAGTATGATGCAAGTAAGTACATGTATCAGCATTCAAGTAGCAGTTTATCCACAAGTTCAAGTAAGCACAGTAATTAAGCAGTAATTAATTATTAATTAAGTCATACGGATACCTGGTTTAGTGAGGGTTGTCACATTCTCCCCCCGTTAGAAAAATTTCGTCCCGAAATTTTTAAGTTCTGCTTCTAGAAGCAGGTTTCTTGGGAAATAGGTGGGGGTATTTCTCTTTCATCCGGTCCTCACGCTCCCAGGTGTATTCAGGACCATGTCTGGCATTCCAACGAACCTTGACGAGCTTGACACTGCTCCGGCGGGTCTTGTTTACTTTCCAATCCGTAACCTCAACAGGTTCTTCAACGAAATGGAGCGTGTCGTCAACATGAATCTCGTCGGTGGGAATGACAACGGTATCTTAAGTTGGACTTTTCTTCAGGTTGGATACATGAAATGTATCGTGAACTCCATTCAGTTCAACAGGTAAGTCCAGCTTGTATGCTACTAGCCCTATTCTTTCCAAAATTCTGAAAGGGCCAATGTAACGCGGATTCAACTTCCCACGCTTTCTGAAGCGTGCCACACCCTTCCAGGGTGAAACTTTCAATAAAACCATATCTCCAACTTGGAATTCCAAATGTTTCCGGTTTGGATCTGCATAGGCTTTCTGTCTGTCGCGAGCCGCTTCGATGCGTTTTCGAATCTGCGCAATCTTGTCTGTCGTCTCTTGGACGATTTCGGGACCAACAAGTTGCCTATCACCTACGTCAGCCCAGCATAGGGGTGATCGACACTTGCGTCCGTAAAGAGCTTTAAATGGCGTGACTCCAATACTGGTGTGGTAGCTGTTTTTGTATGAAAATTCGACCAGTGGCAAATGCTTATCCCAGCTACTGCCCAAATCCATAACACATGCTCTCAGCATATCTTCCAAGGTCTGAATAGTCCGCTCGCTTTGACCGTCGGTCTGAGGGTGAAATGCAGTGCTCAGATTTAATTGTGAGCCAAAAGCTTCTTGGAAGGATTGCAAAATCCTTGATATGAAACGTCCATCTCTATCAGAGATGATCGAGAGAGGCACTCCATGACGTGCGACGATCTCTCGCATGTATATCTCTGCCAGTTTGCTGGTGTTATCCTTCTCTTTGATTGGCAGAAAGTGTGCGGACTTTGTTAGGCGGTCAACTATCACCCAAATAGTGTCATGTCCTCTTGGCGTTCTTGGCAACTTTGTAATAAAATCCATGGAGATTTGTTCCCATTTCCACTTGGGAATCTCAGGTTGTTGCAGGAGTCCTGAAGGTTTCTGGTATTCCGCTTTCACCTTAGCACACGTTAGACACTTGCTCACATAAACAGCAACATCGCCCTTCATCCTAGGCCACCAATAGTAATCCTTGAGATCTTGGTACATCTTATCCGCTCCTGGATGGATAGAGTACCGTGATTTGTGTGCCTCATCAAAAATAACTTTCCTTAAACCACCAAACAGAGGAACCCAAATCCTTTTCTCAAAACATAACGTTCCTTCCTTGTTTGGCACCAATAGCTTCTCCATCCCACGGAGATATTCTTCTTCAAGATTTCTTTCCTTAAGAGCTTCTTTCTGCGCGGCACGAATGCGCAAGGAAAGATCGGTTTGGATAATCATTTCTAAAGCCCAAACCCTTATGGGCTTGATCCTCTCTTTTCGACTTAGGGCGTCGGCAACCACATTCGCCTTCCCTGGATGATACTTTATCTCGCAATCGTAATCATTTAACAACTCAACCCATCGTCTTTGTCTCATATTCAACTCCTTCTGGTTGAATATGTGTTGTAGGCTCTTATGATCTGTAAAAACTGTACATTTCGTACCATATAGGTAGTGTCTCCAGATCTTTAAAGCAAATATCACTGCGCCTAGCTCCAAATCGTGCGTGGTATAGTTCTTCTCATGTACCTTCAACTGACGTGATGCGTAAGCAATAACCTTCTGGCGTTGCATCAACACGCAACCCAATCCTTGACGCGAGGCGTCACAGTATACCACGAAATCTTCAGTACCTTCCGGTAGTGCTAGGATTGGCGCATTGCAGAGCTTATCCTTCAACAGCTGAAACGCTTCTTCCTGTTTGACTCCCCAATCAAACTTCTTATCTTTCTGGGTGAGGAGCGTCAATGGTTGAGCGATCTTCGAAAAATCCTCAATGAACCTTCGATAGTAGCCAGCCAAACCCAAGAATTGTCGAATCTCGGTTGGCGTCTTTGGCGTTTCCCAATTCTTGATCGCTTCGATCTTGGTTGGATCCACATGGATTCCATCTCCATTTACTACATGTCCAAGAAATTGGACTTCACGTAGCCAAAATTCGCACTTAGAGAATTTGGCATACAACTGTTCTTTCTTCAGCAGCTCCAAAATAGCTCTTAGATGCTGTTCGTGCTCAGCCTTTGTCCTTGAATAAATCAAGATGTCGTCGATAAACACAATCACGAACTTGTCCAAGTACGGCTTGCAAACTCTATTCATCAAATCCATAAAGACTGCAGGTGCGTTTGTCAACCCAAACGGCATAACAAGGAACTCGTAGTGTCCATAACGAGTTCTGAAGGCTGTCTTCGGGATACTCTCCTCTTGTATCCTTAACTGATGGTATCCAGATCGCAAATCAATCTTTGAGTAAAAGCTTGAACCTTGCAGTTGATCAAACAGATCATCAATTCTTGGCAGAGGATATATATTCTTGATCGTCAGCTTGTTCAGCTCCCGGTAGTCTATGCATATTCGAAAACTACCGTCCTTCTTTTTGACAAACAGGACAGGGGCTCCCCAAGGCGAGAAGCTTGGTCGGATAAATCCATTGTCTAACAACTCTTGAAGTTGTGTCGACAATTCTTGCATCTCAGACGGGGCAAGTCTATAAGGTGCCTTAGCCACAGGCGCGGCGCCTGGGACTAAATCGATGTGAAACTCCACTTGCCTCTGAGGTGGCAGTCCAGGCAAGTCCTCCGGGAAGACTTCCGGATACTCCCTCACGACAGGGATGTCTTCGATCTTCGGTTCTGTAGCTTACTTGTCTACAATGTGTGCCAGGAAGGCAGCACACCCTTTTTGCAAACACTTTCGTGCTTTGAGGCAACTGATAATTCTTAACGGCGTATCGCGCTTTTCGCCATGTACCACAATTGTTTCGCCATCTTCGGTCGGGATACGAACGACCTTTTCGTGACAAACAATTTCTGCCTTGTTGCTTGATAACCAGTCCATTCCTACTACCACGTCAAAGCTCCCCAGCTGGACTGGTAGTAGATCCAAAGTAAACTCACGTTCTCCCAACTCGATTGCACAACCTCTGATCACTTCATTGGCTTCTACTAACTTCCCATTAGCCAATTCGATTGAGTAGGGAATATCTAACTTACTAGCGGCTAACCCAAGCATATTCTTAAATTCTAACGATACGAAGCTATAGTCGGCACCAGTATCAAATAAAACGAATGCATAGCGTTGGTTTACAGGGAACGTACCAGTAACGACATTGGGATCCTGGCGCGCTTCCCTTGCTTCGATATTGAACACTCTTCCACGGGCTTGGTTCAACTCTGGGCAGTTCCTCTTAAAGTGCCCAATATCACCACAGTTAAAGCATCCAGGTCTTTGCCCGTTTCCACCTCCATTTCCAGCTTGGTTATTCCTTTGGTTATGATTCACAGCGCCCGCTTGATTCACATTGTTGCCTCGATTCCCATTACCTCCATTGTTTCCTTGTGGGCGATTTCCAATTCCACCCCGGTTATTGTTTCTGTTTCCAAATCCTCCTTGGCCTCCCTGGCCAACAGTGGCCCAACAAGAATCCTTCAAGTGGCCAGGTTTCCCACACGCTTCACATACCTTCAAACCACATCGGCCAGAATGGTGACGCTGGCAGGTGTTGCACTTGGGCTGGGTGCCCATATATCCCTTTCCTTTCTTCCCACCACCAGCTGTAACCTGAGCTGGCGCGTTTGGCTCTCCTTTCTTAACAACACCACTAGTGCCTTGTTTGAAGTTCGAGAACTTTCGTTTGTTACCTCCGGATGACTCGACGTGAGTCTCTTTCTTCTTTGTCTCGATCTCATCGAACTTGTTCAGGCGGATAGCCTCCTCAGTGAGAGCCACGCTCAAATCGATTGCCTCAGTAATTGTTGCAGGCTTGGAGGAGGTCACCATGCTTATGATTTGAGGAGCTAATCCCCAAATGAAGCGTTCAATCCGCTTGAATTCTGGAGTGACCATATAGGGTACCACATGCGACAGGTCTTGAAACCTCTGAACATATTCCGCGATCTTCGGACCTTCCATCTTCAAATGCCAGAACTCAGTTTCCAATCTTTGGATTTCAGCGCGAGAACAATACTTTTTGCGCATTAGTTCCTTCAGTTTGGTCCATGTTAGTGCGTAGGCAGCAGCTTCACCAAGTGTCTGCACTTGCAAATTCCACCAAGATAGGGCTCCATCCAAAAATAGCCGAGAAATGTAGGTGACTTGCTGGTCTGGTGCACATTTGCTCATGCGGAGAACAGATTCAGTCTTCTCGGCCCAACGAACAAAAGCGACAGCACCTCCGGTGCCATCAAAGTTGACAGGCTTGCAGTCTAGAAACTGCTTGTAGGTGCACCCTGCACATACGTTACAACATATGAATGGCATTAGCATCCTTGCTAGAGATATCCAATTAGATCATGGTATGTCTTAATGACTTAGTATTACCATGAGGTGGATTGTTGTTGCCATTGTTGTTTGAGCTGCTTCCGCTGGGTCCTCCTTGCGAGGCGGCGTATTGCGCGATGGCAGCAGCGATGACTTGTTGGAGTTCTGCCTCATTGGTAGGCATCGGCGTTTGACGTCTTGGCGGCATCTTCTAAAAGAAGGGTTCACGTCGGTCAGACCATAATAAAGCGTACATATATAATGATAGTAATAGTACATAACATCTCATGTTATAATCATATTAATCACACAACATCCCATGTTATAAGACATAAATAATCAATCAAAACATCACATATGATGAGAATACTGCGATTGCATTGCCAAAATCGGGACCACATGGTAGAGTGTACAAATACATAATAGTGTCATACATCATCATCGACTAAGGGCTACATCACCCCAGTCCAAAAGAATATCAAATCAGTGTCAATACATCCCATATACATGATCAACAAAAGTCAGAATCAAAATGCAGTCTCCAAAAATGCTGTGTGGTCAGAGCAATCGCCGTCTTCTCACCAACGTCTACCCATGCTGTACTAAAGATGCCCTAAACTGATGGTGGTGGAGGAGGGGGAAAATGGGTGTAGAACAAACGTCGCAAATGGAGCCAGTCCTCCTCCATGGCTCTCTGGGTACGCAACCAAGAAGCAACCTGCTGCTCAAGTGCCAAAAGGCGTGCAACATAGTCAGGTAACAATGGTCGAGGGTGCTGCGAAGAAGCAGGGTGGGTCTGACCCTGACACTGGCACGACGGTGGCTGAGCTCTCTCAAGCTCCTGAATACGCCGTGTGAGTGCCTCCTGCTGGACAACAAACGACATCAGAACGTCCTCAATAGAATACCCCATATGGAAAGGATGGTAGGGGTCGGTCGGTGGCATAACAGACGGTGACGTCCAGAGAAACGGCTCGCTGGCTGGATCAAAAGGTGGCACAAAGAATGGTGGTGCAGGGGGAATAGCAGATGAAGACTGTGGCATAACTGGAATAGATGTCGGCACATGTCCAAAGGGATGAGCCGAGGAACCCTCTCCAGGTCGAGCTGGAGGTGTGTACTGTGCAAATGAAAAAGAGAAATCAACGTGACGTGCATCGGTGGTATGAGGAGGAATAGGTGGAAGCTCATCCTCCGCAGGAATCCACCCATGCTGGGCGTGCTCATCTCATGGGTCAATCTGTGCCTCAAAAAGTGCTCGATCAAACTGTACAGGCATAGGGTCAAGGTGGGGTGCAACAAGAGGGTCAGCAGGTATATCAGCGATAAGTGGGGGATCAACATGACCAGCAGCAATAACATGGTCACCCTCCAGTAGTGGTGCATCAGCAGGGTGATCATCAATGGGTAGGTCAGCAATCACAGGATCAATGGGCATGCCAGCATGAACAGGGTCATGCTCAAACACTGGGTCAGGAGCAGCTACTGGCTCAAGGGCCATGGCAGGCTCGGGATCAACGAACTCCATATCAAAATCTGCATGATCAGCGAATGCAGGGTCAACTGGGTCTACTGGGTCAACCATAGGCTGATCCAAGTGGATGAACTCTATCTCCTGGTCCGGGTCAAATCCAAGGGGAAAAACAGGATCTGAATCCTCATCGAGGTCGTGATCGAAAGCAAATCTAGGAGCAGAGACAGCAGATGATGCCCTGTCAGGATCTGAACCGTGTGAATAGTGCTGTGCGCTCCGAGTGTGTGATGGTGCGGAGGCCACAGACTCGAAGGAGTCTGGAGCGGGTGAGTGTGCAGGTGACTCCTCAGCTGGAGCATCTGCGAGTAACAAAAGACCACCGTCAGCTAGAAGGGCCTCGCCCTCAACATCGTCCTCTAGGGGCTCATCATCAAACAGATCGACGTCGTCGTCAACGTCGGCGTCGAGGAGCATATCGTAAGCAGGATAAACGGCCAAAGGTATGGGAGCAGGGATCTCTACGAGTGGTAGGTACCCAGCAAAAGGGCCATCAGCGGGCTCATTGACAGCGTCGGGCAGCGCAAAGGGCTGAAAGTCGTCCTCGTCTGTGCTGGTAACATCTGATGTGTGGACCTCGTGCTCTGAAGACTCTAAGTCGTCTGATACTATGGGTCTAGGGCCCGTGGTGTCCGAATCACCTGTGCCGGACAAGTCCATGGTGTCTGTAACACAAACACAAATATGTACAAATAATCAATCATACAATCAGATAAGCACATTAGTCACCAAGTAAGCAATCAAATAATTCTCCTAGTCCCACTAGCCTCCCAGCCTCTCAGACTGCTCTTCCTAGTCCCACTAGCCTATTCTCCCAGCCTCTCAGACTGACTCCCTAGTACCACTAGACAACTACCTCGGTCTCCTAGACTGAGCCTATAAATAATAAATAAATGTGCTCAACATTTGTTTGTAAAAATTTTTGGATCTGGACTTGAGTGGTATGCAGTGTAAAAATGTTTTCGTGAGAGCCCTAGTGATCATAGTCTAGACTCGAGAAGGAATCCTAGTTCGCTATGATCAGAGCTCTGATACCAAGCTGTCACACCCTGGCTTTGCGGAAGCGTTGTTATTTTGGTGTGACTTCTTAATACCATAGCTTAATCATAACAAGCTATATGAAATAAAAACCATGCAAGATCATCCATTAAAATAAGTTTGAAGAGTAAAGAACCACAACATTGTCTTAACGGATATCACATCCTAACAAACATAAACAGTGTTCAAAAGACACAACACCAACAAGAAATAAACACAGTTTAAGAACTGTGACTCGTCCAGGAAAAAGTCACATCCCTTAAACTCGGATGACCTCGAGACTAATGCAGCGGGAAAACATGTCATACCGCGCCAGATCCTTTAATTCCCTGAAATACATGTAAGTTGAAAAATCAACAATAATGTTGAGCGAGTTCATGTGTAAGTGAGTAAATAAACCTTTGTATGTATAAAAACCCTGGTATGTAGCAAATAAGGAAAAAGAGATCACCAATGGTTTGCACGGCCATTGATATGTGTGAAGTGCAAGTAGGAAGACTCAAACCTAGCAGATTTATGCGTTGGGTACAAAGTCACCCCGAGGTCCGTTCTGTTTGGGCCTGGGGCTGGGCTCGCTACACCCAGATAGATCTACCGCTCCTGCCCCTCGGTCCTACCCTGAGGATTAATGGCCTCAAGTTTCCGCCTACCCACTCACATGATCTGAATAATAACCCTCCTTACGCTAACCATACCATGTAAGAATTATTCGTAATCATAGTAACATGTATTTCACCCCCGCAGTTAAGAAAACTGAAAACAGTTAGAGAAAAGGGGGACATGAACTCACAGTGGTGCGTCTCTACCAAGTATATCTCCTGATCAAGCAGCTGTGCGACGACCTACACGTACTAAATCTATTAGACGGACGGCCGTGCCTAAGCTTAAGGTTTAAGTTTTTGGGAAATAGTTAGACAGCTATTTCGTGTTTATATTTTTGTAAATACTTGGTAATTATTCTCCTTCCCAAGGATGGGGGATTTAATACATGCGTATTCGTAAAATTCGAAATACATTATTAAGTCTCACTTAATATATTTTATTTCTTACTTCAAAATATAAATATTCTTCCCAAAATAATACTTTGACAAAAATACGCGCTCATAAATATTTTCTTAAAATGCGTAAGTTACGTTTTAAAGATCAGGTGGTAATAATTATACCGTTGTAACTTATTATTTATTATGAAGGTGTTTGTATTATTTTTGGAATCGTTAACATTCGGTAATATTATTTTTACCCTAAAAATAATATTTGTATAGTTCACAAAATAATCATAGAAATTCACAAGTGTTGTTATGAAAAACATATATTCTAAATATATATATTTCAGGTTTTATTTTGTGAAAATCCCACCTACGACACTTAGAAATTTTGTAAACAGAATCATGGCGAAATTTGCGTCCTTGAAAACAAGTTAAAAATGTATTTCTAACACTTGTGATGAAAATATTTTCAAGTGTTAGGTTTTTGGAAAAAATTCGCCAGAGTTTCCCCTGTAACTGGAGGTGGCCACGCTTTCAAGCGTATCATTTTCTTTTAAAATCCAAATCAACAATGAACAATATTCAACTAGTTAAAATAGATATAATCGCAGAAATACATGAACTTGTGGTTTTTCCAAAATATGTAGTATCTTTCCATTATTTTTAGTGGATCTTTGTATAGATCAATTCGGTTATTTGAAAGTCTCGTTTTTAAAGAAGTTACATCTTTACAACTTCTTGTCAACATTTACAAAAATAGTTCCTTTGTCAAAATTTTTGTGTTACACAAGTGTCTACACACTTGTGTGTTTACAAAAATCACTCTTGTTCAAGTAAAATCCGGCTTTAGAAAATATGATTTCTTTGACACTTGGTCCTTTGAAAGTACCGCTTGTAGATCCGTAGATCTACTAGTTTTGAACTCCATTTCATAAGTAAAATCGATTTTACACAAGTTCATGTTTAGTGTGTGGTAGAGTTTCATCATTTAACCCTTTGTACACTTAAACAAACTCTATGCCATGATTCATGATCACGACTAATCCGGGTTAGATGATGATCCGAGCTACCACAACATAGATCGGCACTAATTAATTACATCAAAACAAGTCTTACAAGATTTACACCATTCTTATGCTTTTAACCAACATTTTTAACATTTTAGTAGACTTTTACATATCATCTTGCAAGTTCTTGAGATTTAACCGTTACACTTCATTTTAACCACTTTAAAATAGATCGAGAGGGTGTTTATAGCAACTTACTACTAGCTCGGGGCTAGGGAAGATTCTAGTCGACAAATGAGTGGATAAAAGCAATAGGGTGAGGTTCTTCACGTTCCGAATGCACCGAGCTCCTTTGTGTGAGGTCCCTAACACTTGTATGCACTTGAAATAGCTTGATCAAAATTGAAAGATGGATGGATGATGAAGGGGATGTTCGGCCGAGAGCTTTTGGGAGAGGGAGAGAGAGTGTGTTTTGTGAGTTGTGGTGAGAATGTTATGGTGAGTTTAGTCTTGAACTTATAGGCAAATAGTATGATCATTATCCAAAGGTTTAAGTGTAGCCTAGATATTAGGCATGTGTGATTAATTTAATCACAAAAAGTACAAGGGTGTCCCCCAAGGGGACGAGTTCGGTTGGGGGGGGGGGGTTACCCGGTTGGTTTTCAACTAAACGTTAAGTATTAGTTAAGTTAAGTGAAGGTTAACTCGGTTACTGATGTGTTATGCGTTATAGCGGGTGTTAGGGTATTCAGGGACCCTAACTGGCTCAGAAAAAGATAAACAATGTTATTGGCAATATTTTTATGTTCCGGGTAAAGTCCGGTTGTTCGGTTGGATAGAGATCTGTTAAAGTGCTTAACAAAGCTTTAAAGTGTCGTTATTATTATTTTTAGTGACACAACTTATTCCCGACACTTTGGAAAGTGTCTAGTAACATTTTTCTCATGTTTTGGCACTTTATTAGGTAGCTTAATGCTGAATTTTGTACTTAGAGTACGTTTTAGGCACATCCGGTCACTGTAATTATCTCCTAGTGACGCAGTTCTACAACCCTTATATCCTTACACTCACCACTAGTGTAGCAAACTATCTCAGGCTCTTACAGGCCTTAGAGGCAGTACCTGCCTGGTGCTAGTTATGACAGCACGTTTAATAGGTTATCCGTTCATTGTGCTACTGTGCTTTTGGTGCATCAAGGTTGTCACAAAGGTGCTGTAAGCAAAACATGGAGTGACAGCAAGTAAAGTATGATGCAAGTAAGTACATGTATCAGCATTCAAGTAGCAGTTTATCCACAAGTTCAAGTAAGCACAGTAATTAAGCAGTAATTAATTATTAATTAAGTCGTACGGATACCTGGTTTAGTGAGGGTTGTCACAATTTGCTCCCTACTGCCCGAGATTCGGGGGTAGCTCAATCAAGTCCCAGACTTGATTATCACGCATAGATTGCATCTCAGTGTTCATGGCTTCCAGCCATTTCACAGATTCAGGATCTGAGATAGCAGTTTTGTAGTTAGTAGGTTCGTCATTAGACTCATCTACTACCAAGACTTCAGCACCTTCGAGATGCCAAAGGTATATGTCAGGTTCTTTACTAGTCCTGCTACTTCTGCGAACGCCTGTGTTCATGTCTGATTCATCAGCAACAATTTCTTGTTGTTCAGACGTTCCGACTTCATCAGCGGTTGTTGTTGGTTCTCGAATTTCTTCAAGATCAACTACATTATTTCCAGTTCCTCGATTAAGAAGTTCTTCCTCGAGAAAGTGCCCCTTCCTTTTGATGGAAATAACATTTGCATCAGGATGGTAGAAATAATATCCGCTTCTTTTATAGTACCCGATGAAAACAACCTTTTCGCCTCGAGGATCGAGCTTATCATCAGCATCACTTGTGATGTATGCATCACATCCCCATACTTTTAGGTATTCCAAATCGGGTTTACGCCCATGCCATATCTCATATGGGGTTTTGTTTACCTTTTTAGTCAGAGCCAGATTAACAATGCGGGCAGCAGTCATAAGAGCATGACCCCAAAAGGAGTGAGGCAAGTTAGTTCTACACATCATCGATTGAACCATATTAAGTAGGGTTTGATTTCTCCTTTCGCTCACGCCATTAAGTTGGGGTGTGCCAGGTGGAGTGGGTTCTAAAATTATTCCACACTCTTTCAGATGATTGAGGAACTCTAAGCTGAGGTATTTTCCACCTCGATCTGATCGAAGTACTTTTATCTTTCTAGTAAGTTGGTTCTCTACTTCATTTTGAAACTCTTTGAACTTTTCAAAAGTTTCATGCTTATGCTTCATAAGATAGACATAAGCATATCGACTATAATCGTCGATGAAAGTAACGAAGTATCTTTCATGGTTCCTTGTCATGGTTCTGAAAGGGACACATACATCAGTGTGAATGAGTCCTAGTAGACCATTGGCCCGTTCACCAACACCGGTGAAGGGGCACTTTGTGAGTTTGCCAGCTAAGCAAGATTCGCAATCATTAAAGGAGTCTTGTCCAGTGGATTCAAGAATCCCCTCGGATTGGAGCCATTTTATGCGTGCCTTACTTATGTGGCCAAGTCTACAATGCCATAGAAATGTTTCATTAATACCAGCTTTGTTGCGTTTAGAAAGATTATATATATTATTGTCAGTTTGAACATTTATCTCATAAATACCATTTTGAGGTTTAGCCTCAAAATAAAAAATATTATTCAAGTAGGCAGAAATAGCAATACCATTAAAAGCGTACTTAAAACCTTGTTCAAACAACAATGAAACTGAAATGATGTTTCTGGTCAAACCAGGTGCAAAAAGACAATTGTTCAAAACAACAATAAGACCAGAAGGACATGTAAGATTAAATGTGCCAGTTGCTAGAACTGGGACTTTCTTCCCATCACTAACAATGAGCTCCATGCTCCCTGGTTTCAGTTTCCTCCACTTCTCAGGCTCCTGCAAGACAATAACGATGTGATAACCACATCCGGTATCAAATACCCATGTGTTGCTAGAAACAGTGAAAAGTTCAATAACATATATTAGAATACCTGAAGAAGTGCCTTCTCCATTAGCCTTCTTCAATTTGAGTTTGGCAAGATACTCGGGACAGTTACGTTTCCAATGTCCCATCTTGTTACACTCAAAGCATTGCCGCTCTTCAGGAAGAGGGGCTCTCATAGCTTGTTTACTCTTGTTGGTGGCAGGTTTGGCAGCAACGGGAGTTTTTCCTTTGCCTTTGCTGTTAGAATACTTTTTCTTTGTTTTGGGCTTCTTAACACCACCAGATCGAACCATTAACACTTGGTTTGTTTTGTTGGAAATGTTCATCTCTGCCGTTTTGAGCATTCCATGCAGCTCTGGCACTGTCTTTACCCAGTCATTCATGTTAAAGTTCATAACAAATTGATCATAGTGACTGGAAAGAGAGTTGAGAATGAAGTCAACAGCCATCTCATCTAGGAGAGGATAACCAAGTTTGTTTAATTGATCGATGTAGCCTTTCATCTTGAGGACATGAGCACTAACTGAGGAACCCTCTTGCATTCTACAGCTTATAAGCTGTTTCATGGTGTCATAGCGTTCCTGACGGGCTTGTTTCTGGAACATGCCCTTGAGTTGCTCAATCATGTCAAAAGCATTCATGTCTTCCATGTTCTTTTGGAGATCTGGGGACATGGTGGCTTGCATGAGGCAAGCAACTTCTATGGCATATTCTTTGTGTTTATCGAAAGCCTTCTTCGCAGGAGCAGTACCATTTTCAGGTGCAGCTGGGATTGGGGTTTCCAAAACATAAAGCTTCTTTGCCATTTTGAGAACAATTCTCAAGTTGCGGTGCCATTCAAGAAAATTGGTGTTATTCAGTTTATCTTTCTCAAGTATGGACTTGAGAGCAAAAGAGGAGTTGTTTTCAGATGACATCTGTTAAGCAAAAATTATTTAATTAGTATTTTCGATGTATATTTCCTTATTTAATTAATGACCCATTACAGTAATTAGAACAAGGAATGAGAATCTGGCTAGGTCAGTATTAAAGGCAGTTGTGGCATACACTTTAGTAAGTGACTAGGCAGTCTGACAACGAGTGTCAATTGTGAGAATTGCACAACTCTCGGGTATGAGGCCGTTAAGACAACTCTTGTCTTATGCATTGATACGTTTAACCTCATCTATGCCGACTTTTACTTTCAAGACAGCTGGAGCATGTGATGAGAAAAGAAAAAGAAAAAGTAATAGTCATCCCAAAAGAAGGTACTTGTGGAAGGGTCGGATGTGTCAACGAAACCCTTGCACCTTGGAAGGATAAGCTAGACATCAAGTGCGGTGCTGTGGCTCCAAACACTGATGGTTCGCATTACGTTCCAAGTGTAGCTTGTGATAGGATGGCATAGACTATTGATTTTAATTATGGGTTAATTTTAATATTTACCAAATAGGGTCGCAAGAGCCAATTTTAGTATATATTTTAGTCCTGACATCTTGATGAACCCTTTCATCTCTCATGACACTTAGTTTTTAAATAACCTATTAAAACTAAGTTTGTCGCGACCTATACAACCAATTTTGAGTTAATAGAAATAGTTTTGGAAAATTAAATCTAGTTTAATTTGTAAAAACTTAATTGGTTATTGTTCGTTTTAAAAACAAACTTTGTTTTTAACAAAATTCTAACAAGTTGTAAAACAATTTAGAACTTGTTTTAATGTGATTGTTTCAATATTTTAAAACTCCTTTTAAAATCATGTTGGTATTTAGGTTGGTTATGTTATAACATATTATAAGATAAAAAAACAACCACAATAGCAAGATAAATATGTAAATCTATATGGCCAGAAATTGTTCGATCTTGATAGAGCCTTTTAGCAAGACCAAACGGGTCACGGGGTCACAACACACAAATAACCACAAGGATGAACTTGAGTGCATCCAGTCGTCTCGAGCAACTCCCACTGACTTCATGACTCCTGTTTAGCATCCTTGGTTTAGTCTCCAGGTCTTCGTTTATTACAATATTTTACAAAAATACAATAAAGGAAGAAACTCTATCTATTACAACTTTGAACCATCAAGGTGGCAAAAAAAAAATACAATAACAAAACCGAATAATATATACAACCACAAAACAAGGTCGGGCCAGATTTACATATTCCACAACAATCACAAGATATATCGGGCAATCTTTTGGTCAAGCAAAACAAATAAAATATTGACCAAAATTAAAGTTGCCCTTAAAATTATTTAGATCAGAAACTTAAAAAAAATTAAACTTTGTGTTCTAATTCCGGTTAAAAGACCGGTACCGATTTGCATGTTGTAAGCGTGGCTCTGATACCACCGTTGGGTTTCTGTGGTGTCAATTTTACTTTTATCAAAAACAAGTTTGACATATTTTATTAACTAAAACATATATAATTAATAAATACGCAGCGGAATAAATATAAATAATCAACACCAAAAGTGAACCGAACAGGATCATGGTTACGAACATGCAAATACGATTAGCAATATTAATTAATCTACCGATGAGGAAAATTATACCCTTTTGGTTAATAATAACCGTGTGAGACACCAAGGTACAACGAACGGGTGCTAGACACGAACACGAACAAAGAGCGAGGCGTCTCGTGGTGACACCGAAAATAAGGATGGTGGCGGCACTCTTAATTTTGAATGGTTTTAGTGAACATTTATATGCCAACTGAAAATAAGCACTTCAGTTTTTGGAACCGAAAAAAAATGAACAAATGAAATGTGAACACATTGAAATAAGCATTTCAGTTTTGGAACCAAAATATGAACACATTGAATCACTTATTTCGGTGCCTTTATTGGTGTGAACTGTCAAAGAAAATAATTATATATTTCGTTCCGTTAATTGTTCGTGGTCACCAGTTAACCAAGTTAAGTGGATTTAATGTTCGTTGCCCAATGTGTAACTCTTACGGGTCATAGCTCGGTCAGCAGCGTTGACTTATCGAACCCGTACATATAAATCCAACAAGAATATCGGCTAAGTGAACCCTATCTCCTTTACCATGGTAAGTTCATTTCACCAATGGAATCACTCGAACTAAATCAAACTATTCATAAGCTACTCGATCGAGATCAGTTAGCCAAAATCTCGTATCTTAAGCCAAGCTTAGACAAGCTCGAGCTTCACATATGAAGATTGACTCACGAGCTTACAGATCCTATTATTGACTCATGAGTCTATGTAACATCATATTTTTCACCTTTCACCTTGCTATAACACAACCTAAGGTGATGCAATAATAATCTGAGTGTATTTAATTTTTTTTTTTTTTTTGAACGGCAAGTGTATTTAATTACATTGGAGACCAAACATAATACTTTAAGCTCCTAGACATAACATGTTTAAGGGATACGCTGCTCCCAAGATGGAAATCATAGAATAAACGAGATACTTTCTTTACATGTGTCGCCAAAATTCAGACCCAAGATGGAAATCATAGAATAAACAAGATACTTTCTTTACATGTGTCGCCAAAATTCAGAAAGGGGTAGCGGCGCAGCTTGTTGCTCGCTTACCTGCGATATTGATGTAAAGTGCACTTATTATTAATTTAATATCTAAAATGGAATATTATTTTATAAAAATCACCAACGTACTCGTTCTTCTATATATATACACATACATACATCCAACTGTAACCAGTTTACTTTTATTTAATATATAATCACTGAAACCGTGATTACTTTGGTCAATATTGTAGTTTTACATGCGCCAATGATTCAACAAAGTTATCACGGTAGCTCGAGCTTCTGGGCTTGTTTACATCCCTAAAATTTAGATTCCATGGTCTCAATGACGGGGTTGCGATCTCAATATCTCTAACACACAAGTCACACTGTGTTGACCAGGATGTTATATTTAGGACATACTTTTATAGTTTCGAAAACAAGGTATGATCTTATCATGGTTTTTTGGTTACTTTATTGAATATTATGTTATGCTAATTGGATATTATGTTATGATGTGGTATTTCATATATGAAGGTTTTGGTGTGAAGTGAAAAAATTTATGTGAAGCATACGAAGTTATTGTGTGTTTCTAGTAATAACGCACAATTATGTATATAATCACACATCTATATATAAAATATTAAAGGCAATGAAATATTTGATTTTATAGTATGTTTCTTTTTTAATAATCTCTAACCTCTATGCTAATAAATAAAAATAAGATACACGTGACATGTTTTTATACTCCCTTTTCATTGTAACCAACTCATTGATTCTAATAAGTGGACACATGGCATTTTTAATAGGTGGACACATGACTCATTTGTTGTTTGCTGTCAAATCATAGCCGCCGCCTTTTGTTTGTATATAATGTTTGTTTGCGTAAGAATCTTCTAAATGTAATATTGTTGTAGTTGTTGGCCCATCTCCAACTCAACAAGAGTGCAGGAGTTCGATTCTTACTAGGCTTAACTAATAATTTACATTTTTGGCCCAACTAATGTAATCTACATTTTTGACCCCTTATCTTTTACATATTGCATTCTTTTCTCATTTGCTTTTTAATTTATCACTCACATATGTCTCTTGACTTACTAGGCTCAATTAATAATTTACATTTTTGGCCCAACTAATGTAATCTACATTTTTGACCCCCCTTATCTTTTACATTTTGCATTTCTTACTAATACTTTTGAAATTTAAATTTTTTGCTCATGGGTTTGTAATCTACATCTTTTGCCCACAACTTTTTTTTCTTTTTTAACACATTGTCATTTATGTTCTTTATCTTGCTACATGTTTTCACCCGTCGCTCGCCGCCGCAATACACGGCAGGACTACTACTCTTACTTTAAAAACTAACTTCTAAAATACTACTAGTTCTACAATTGTCAAGGCATTGTGTTTTACACTTCGTGTCTACCTTTGTGTTTTATTATTTTTTGTATTTGTCTTTTACGCATGTTTTACACTTTTTTTAGTAAGTGCTTTTACACATTGCATTTTACGAATCGTGTGTTTTCATACTGCACGTTTCCACCCGCCGCAACGCGTGACGGGCAAAATACTAGTTACTTACTATAAATATGCTAAAAAAAAATCCAATAACCATGATTACCTAAAATGTCGTATTCCAATATCTTTAATATTTTACACTCTTAATTATTAAAAAGTTTATTAAACATTATTTTTTTTTATAGATTATTGGATATTATCGTCCATCTATTTAGCAACAATATCAACCCAACATGTTCACAATATTAAAGGAAATAAAGTTGATTATATCGTATAAGGCGTCAATGGTTCATAAAAATGCATTTGAAGTTTTGGATAGAACGATTAATACAAGTTTAATTCGGATACTTCTATGAATGAAGAACTATTATTTGGAGGTAAAGTTATTGTTTTTAGTTGTGATTTTAGATAAATTCTTCTTGTTGTTCCAAATGACAGTAGACAATAAATTGTTAATGCTTTTTTATGCTCCTTTTACCTCTCGAGTAAATGCAAACTGCTAAAATTAACTAAAAAAACATGAGGTTAACCATACGAACCAAACATCTATCTGATACGAAACAAACAAATGTTCTTGCAAAATGGCTTCTAGATTTGGATAAGGGAAAAGTTGGTGATGCATGTATAGAGATACTTGATGATCTTCTAATCAATGACTCACTTGATCCAATTAAAAGTTTAATTGACTTTGTATATCCTTCAATTATTCAAGATTTTATAAATCAATACTACTTTCGTGAAAAAAGCAATATTGGCACCTAAAAATGAAGTTATTCAAGAAGTTCTCGAATGTTTGCTTTCAATGTTTCACGGCGAAGAGAAAAACACCTAAGTTAATATAGTATTTCTCAAATATAACATCTTAATAAATTGTTAAAAGAGAGTTTATACTCTCCTAATGTTCCCATCGGTCTTATAATATATAGCTTGCCAAATCATAGGTTAGTTTTGAAGGTCGGTGTTCTAGTAATGTTATTAAGAAAATGACCAAAGAAGTGATTTATGTAATGGGACGAGATTTCAAATACTATCACTTGGTAAGCGGAATATAAAAGCAAAAATCATATCTTGAGCAAATATTGAAACTTGGACTTTCATTCAAAGACTTAGGCTATAGGGTGTGGTCATGGCCCTCATGACCACCATGACCCTCCACGTCAGTGCCATGTCACCCACCTCTAATCCACCATTCAAAACCAATACCGTAAGTGTCACACCCCCAAAATACCACCTATGGTAAACCCCGCTAGGCGTGTGACGTACCGACAACGAGCCACTAATCATATTGAACTCATAACAATTTTCAAATAAATTTACCAATTATGGATACAATGTACTCACAATAAGTTTAATAAAAATCCAACAAGTTCAGCGGAAGCAATAAATAAACCATAGTTTCAAATGTTTCAAAGTAAATGTGTGTAATCAATAATCCCATCATAGGTATCCACTCAGTTCGACCCATGACCACTCCAGCCACTCCAGACAGCAAGTTCAGAATCCAAGAAACCTAACGACCTGCGAGCATGCAACAAGTGTATCAGACAAAGCTGGCGAGTTCATAGTTTTGTAAAAACGTTAGTTATCAAGTGTTTGGTTCAGTTCATTGATAGTAATATTGATAATAACTCAAGTACCGTACAAGATGGCTACCAGATTGTTTTGCCCGTCCCCAATGCCCCTATCCAAACATTGGTCATGATTTAAGGTCATTAGTTCACGCCCGTCCTCTCAGGTACGGTGTGAGGTTGCCAAGCCTAATAGCGCTATCAACTAATACCCCGTTACCTCTCAGGTAACTATTTGGTATAAGATGGAACTTAAAATGATAGGAAGAATGTATTATCTAACATTCCCGTTTTACCCAAAAGATTTATCCCTCTCAGGGATACCCATTTGACTGTCCCAACCACCGGGACGCATGCTCAAGAGAAACGAACTCACCTTAGGTTGCTCGGTAGGTTTAGTTACTTGTTTAGACTTAATCAACCGTGTCCTATTTCAATTACCCACAACAGTTAGGACCACATTAAACATTTCGCACCAAAACTTATCACATAGCATCTATCATACATTCTTGTGACTCATATGGCTCCTCAGTTATTCAAACAACAAACTACACTTAATCAAATCAACACAAGGGCCCATAAACGTGCAAGTTCTTTATTAATGCTACTCGAGCCCAACTGTTTACACGGCCCAAAGCTATATGTGTGTGTGACGGGCCAAGGATGTACAACCAATTATCTTTTACCCAAACCCAAGCCCCTTTCTGTTTTCGCGATTCTGATATTACCCCGAGCCCATTACAACTTATAACCCAAACTAACATGGGCTTAAAAGAATGACTGACCCACCCGGGCCCAGCCCACTTCAGGTGTATGGCTGTTCCCAAGCCTGTTATGCGGCCCAACCGCATCCAGGTACCACTTGTTCAATTTAGGGGGGCCCAATCCAATTGTATGTATAATTCATTTGTTAAAGTGGCCCGGTTAACATATCAAGCCTGAATTACTTCTCCATTTGTTGCTATAACATCATTTTATGATCATACCTCATTATACATTACCATATATCATCATTATCATCAACAGTAATTATCTAAATTAAGTCAAGGTAACAATTGCTAAACATGCTAACCTTCCTATCGACACAACACCATCAATTAGTTGAATGAAACCAAATCAAGTAATTATTATTATAAGTAACCTTCCAATAGATCAAAATCATCTTCTAAACATGCAACGTAGATCCATCAGTTCATCAACATACAACTTTACTACCAAACCCGATTTACCAACTCATCATAACAACCTCTGATTTCATGAAATCATTAACATTATGTCACCCTAGTTAATTAACGACATTCTACCAAGTCTATTAATATCAAATCGAAGTATGGGTTCGTATACACATCAACACAAATCAACATACCTACTACCATGAACCCTAGTTATTCACTATCAATTAATCATCATAATACTTCTTGATTAGATCTAACAGCTAGTTATCATAAGGTGTTCATTAAACCTCTACTATCATGCATATCATGTTTATCAACCAGCAAGTAATAACACTTCATCATACAACTCATTATAGCAACATATCGCCGAGTAAAACAAGAAGTTAAATCAAATAATGGTATTCATGTACTAACCGAACACAAGATGAAACTGAGGAGATTCTCGAGAGGGAGTGGGGGGGCCTGCTGTCGACCTCCAAGAAGGATGAGGGGGTTAGGGTTTGCAATGAGTTATGTAACACAACCCATGATTTTTACGTATACATAAGAAAGGAAGAGATTGGGCCGAATTTGTTTAAGAACGGTGGATTGGGCCGAGTTTGTTTAAGAATGGTGGCAGCCCAATGACATTTATGACCGGGTCAAGGTAGTTTAAGGATAAATGTGGCCCAATAACTACTAGACACAATATTAACCCAATTACACACTCAATCGCACCTAATAACATCTACGTTTAACAAATTTAACATAGCGAGGAATGTGGAAAAGAAATAATGAAGAGTTAGGAGCACAAGACAAAACGAAACTAACCTTGAAAGTTCGGGTTGTCACATCATCCCCAACTTGAAAGAAATTTCGTCTCGAAATTTGATAAGTAAGCACAGTGAAGTGATAAATCAAGGTTGCTGCAGATCTTCCTCAGGTGCCACATCATCCTCAACTTGAAATGGAATTTCGTCCCGAAATTCACTGGTGATCCCCAAATTAGCTTGATCAGTAGGGAAGAGTTGAGGATATTTGAGCTTCATCTGATCCTCGCGCTCCCATGTTAACTCCGGTCCATGTCTTGAGTTCCAACGAACCCTCACGATCGGTATTCGACTATGTTTACGCACCTTGACTTCTCGATCCATGATTTCAATAGGTTCTTCGATAAACTACAACTTGTCATCAATCTTGAGCTCTTGAAACGACACCACCAGTGTTTCATCAGATAAACATTTCTTCAGTTGCGAAACATGGAAGACATCGTGAATATTTCCCTACTCAGCAGGTAACTCGAGCTTGTAAGCCACTTTACCGATTCGCTCCAAAATTTTGAATGGCCCAACGTAACGCGGATTAAGCTTGCTGCGCTTTCCAAAGTGTACTACACCCTTCCACGGCGAAACTTTCAACATAACACGATCGCCTACAGTGAATTCCAACGGTTTCCTATGCTTATCAACGTAGCTTTTCTGACGGTCACGCGCTGCCGCCATACGGTTTCTGATCTGGACAATCTTTTCTGAAGTTTCAAGTACAAGTTCAGGACCCGTGATCTGGCTGTCACCCACCTCAGCCCAACAGAGAGGAGAACGGCACTTTCGTCCGTACAACGCTTCAAATGGAGCTGCCTGAATACTAGTGTGGTAGCTGTTGTTGTAGGAGAACTCTATCAACGGTAAATGTTTCTCCCATCCTTTCCCAAAATCAATTACACATGCCCGCAGCATGTCTTCAAGTGTTTGGATGGTTCGCTCACTCTGACCATCTGTCTGTGGGTGATAAGCAGTACTCATATCGAGACGTGGACCGAACGACTTATGCATCGACTGCCATAAATCGGATATGAAACGCAGATCTCGATCTGAGATAATGGAGGTTGGCACCCCGTGCCTAGAAACTACTCCCCTAAGATAAACCGCTACAAGCTGTGAGAACTTATCCGTTTCCTTGATTGCAAGAAAATGCCCTGACTTCATGAGATGATCAACGATCACCCAAACAGTATCGTTCCCGCTTTGAGTTTTTGGCAAACCGGTGACAAAGTCCATGGCAATCTGCTCCCATTTCCACGTAGGTATCTCTGGTTGCTGAAGTAGGCCTGAGGGTTTCTTGTACTCCACTTTGACTTTAGCACAAGTCAAACACTTACTCACATATGTCGCTATGTGAGCTTTCATCTTTGGCCACCAATACATGACTTTCAGATCCTGATACATTTTATCCGAATCCGGGTGAACAGAATATCAAGACTTGTGCGCTTCGTCCATCACAAGCTCTCTAAGATTACCATACAATGGAACCCATATTCGCTCTATGAAGTAGAGAATACCATCAGATCTCTCTACCAATCGCTTTTCCATGCCCCGCAAATACTCAGTTTTATAGTTTTCTTCTTTCAATGCTTCGATCTGAGCGGAATGAATCTGATCAGGTAAGTTAGAGTAGATAGTGAGCTGCAGAGCACGGACACGCTTAGGCTTCGTCTCTTTTCAACTAAGGGCATCAGCTACAACGTTAGCTTTACCTGGGTGATATTTGATGGCGCAATCGTAGTCGTTCAAAAGTTCTATCCAGCGACGCTGTCGCATATTCAATTCCTTCTGGTCGAAAATATGATAGAGACTCCTGTGATCGGTGTAGATAGTATATTTGGTACCGTACAGATAATGCCTCCAGATTTTCAACGCGAATACCACGACCCCCAACTCCAAGTTGTGAGTCGTGTAATTCTTCTCATGAACCTTCAGTTGTCGAGAAGCATAAGCTATCACATTGTCGCGTTGCATCAGCACGCAACCGAGACCCTGTAAGGAAGCATCACAATAAACCACAAAATCCTCAGTGCCTTCAGGTAGAGACAAGATCGGAGCGCTACAGAGTTTTTGCTTCAAGATTTGGAACGCGTCTTCTTGCTTCGTTCCCCAAGAGTAAACAACACTCTTCTCTGTTAATGAGGTGAGAGGTTGAGCGATCCTTGAGAAATCCTTAATAAACCAGCGATAGTACCCAGCGAGACCAAGAAATTGTCACACCTCCGAAGGATTCTTCGGTGCCGCCCAATTTCTGATAGCATCGATCTTAGCAGGATCCACGTGTATCCCCATTTCGTTAACAATGTGACCAAGAAAGTGTACTTCCCGAATCCAGAAATCACACTTAGAGAACTTCGCGTAGAGTTGCTCCTTCCGCAGGAGCTCCAAGATAAGACGTAAGTGCCACTTGTGGTCTTCCTTGCTCTTGGAGTAGATCAATATGTCGTCGATGAACATAGTAACAAAATCGTCAAGATACGGTTTGCACATGCGATTCATGAGATCCATGAAAACCGCGGGTGTGTTAGTCAACCCAAACGGCATAACCAAAAACTCATAGTGGCCATACCGCGTTCAAAAAGCCGTTCTGGGAACATCCTCCTCTCGGACTCGCACCTGATGATAGCCCGATCTTAAATCGATCTTTGAATAAAAGCTTAACCCTTGCAACTGGTCAAATAGATCATCGATGCGTGGTAAAGGGTAACGGTTCTTGACGGTCACCTTGTTGAGTTCACGATAATCTATACACATTCTAAAGGACCCATCTTTCTTCTTCACAAACAGAACTGGGGCTCCCCAAGGCGAAGAGCTGGGTTGGATAAAACCTCTATCCAACAGCTCTTGAAGTTGATTTGATAACTCCTGTAACTCTCCTGGTGCGAGACGATAAGGAGCACGAGTAATCGGGGCTGCTCCTGGTGTGAGGTCAATCTGAAATTCCACCTGACGATGTGGAGGTAAACCAGGAAGCTCTTCAGGAAACACATCAGGGAACTCACGAACAACTGGAAGGTCTTCAATCCTTCTCTCATCAGGTTGAGAATCAGTAACAAGAGCTAAAATGGCAGGGTAGCCCTTTCGTAAGCACTTCTAAGCCTTCATAGCCGAGATGATGCCAACCATTGCACCACTACAATGACCTTAAACCGACAAAGATTCTCCGCTAGGGAGAGGGATACGCACGATTTTCTCCTTACAGAGAATTTCCGCCTGATGTTTAGACAACCAATCCATACCAACGACCACATCAAAACTTCCGAGAGTAATGGGGAGTAGGTCATTGTCAAACACTTGACCCATAAGATCGAGTTTACACCCAACGAGGACATGTGAAGCTTCAATCGATATACCATCTGCTAGTTCTACTACATGTTTGGTTACAAAAGGTGTAGGACTCAACCCTAACTGACGACTGTACCCCAAAGATACATAACTCCAATCGGCACCAGAGTCGAATAAAACAGAAGCAAATAGGTTGTTCACTACGTACCAGTCACCACGTTGCCATCATTCCTAGCTTCCCCAGCACCAATAGTAAACATCCTCCCACGTGCACGTTCCCACCATTGTTCCCATCGTTGTTATTCCCAATGTTGTTGTTATTATTTCCCGCATTCTGATTCAACTGAGGGCAATCCTGTCTGAAATGACCCTCATCACCACACTAAAAACAACCCTTATGATTACCCTGATTCTGCTGAGGTTGCTGCCTATCCTGTTGCTATGGCTGCTGTTGCTGTGGGGGTTGCTGCTGCTGCTGTCTTGGGAGTGGGGCCCTGCAATCTCTAGCCATGTGACCCACTTTGTTGCACCTGTGACAGACTCGGGTACACGGTCCTGGATGATGAAAGTTTCACTTGTTACACTTTGGCTGCTTCCCCGCGTAAGAACTCTGATTCGAATTGCTGCTCTGGTTCCGATTCACCGAAGACGACTGACTGAAACTGCGATTGCTACCGGTGTCTGGTTTCTTCTGTGACTGTATCAAATTGGATACCTTGTCCACATCATTCCATTTACGCTTACTATCAGTGGCGGGAGTAATAACTGTAGCAGTAGTAGTAGTAGCAGAAACACGCGGTGGTAGAGAGCCATGCTCCACCTCCTGATCCGTGATCTTGTGGGCTAGACGTATGATTCGAGGCAGGTTGTCAAGATTTGCAGCAGTGATCAAACTCTTGACTGATGGTGCTAACCCCTTGATGTACAATTCGATTCTTCGGGGTGGTGGTCGTGATAAGTTAGGACACATATTCGCGAGCTCATGTGACCTTTTTGTGTACGCTTCAATTTCAGACCCTTCCATCTTCAAATTGTAGTACTCGTTCTCAAGCTTCTGAATCTCGTCACGAGGACAGTACTCCTCTCGCATCAACAATCATCCCAAGTAGTTGCATTAGCCATTTCGATGCCCAACATTTGCACCTGGGTATTCCACCAAGTTAAGGCACCATCCTCCAATGTGCCTGTAGCATACTTCACCCGGTCCCCCACGGGACAGTTACACATGGCAAAGATTGATTCTGCCTTCTCAAACCAACGCAGGAGTCCTACAGCTCCTTCAGTCCCACAGAACGTCTGTGGCTTACAATCCATGAATGTCTTAAACGTGCAGACAGGTGGATTATTTTGATTTTGATGCACCTGTTGGCCTATAGACGAAAGAACATGCAACACACAAGTAAGATTCGAGTATACGACACAAGGATAAAGAGTATTTGGCACATATCGTACCAGCCTGTAAGCCGCTAGGGCTTCAGCCACACGAGTGTTGATCAAGTTAGTTAATTCTGCCTGAGTCATAGCAATGTTGTCGCGTCCATGGCCTCGTCCCCTCATGATTCTATATAAGAAGAGGGAAAAGGTTACGAGTTGAAATAAGGTAGGAGTCAAACCTCACAATAACTTCTACAGACTACTAAGTTCACATCAGACAACAGAGCAGAACCCCTCTCACACTCGTTAAGCCTCACTGGGACTCACATGCACCCCACATTATTATTATGTGTGCACCCTTAATAATAAGGCAATTTGCATGCTTATCTCAGTGCCTCTAAACTCGTGCTAAAAGGTTCCCCACATCCAAATAGCAAAACGAAAGGTATTACAGGATTAAGAATCATAATAGTCTAAGGGTAGTGTCACACTATCAAGCTTCACTAAACATGCAACACAGGTAATCACATCATGGTATCTAGTATGTAGTTTCATGCAAGTCGTGAATGTGTGACTACTAAACTAGTAATGCATAAAGTGAACAGAGGACGAACCTTGCGATCTAGAGCTGAGTGTCATGGTCGATTTTCTGAAATGTTCGGTTAAAGTCTGGTTTTATAAAACGTTTTAAAACCAAGTTCACTATAACTAGTGGCTCTGATACCAAATTGTCACACCCCTAAAATACCACCTATGGTAAACCCCGCTAGGCGTGTGACGTACCGACAACGAGCCACTAATCATATTGAACTCATAACAATTTTCAAATGAATTTACCAATTATGGATAAAATGTACTCACAATAAGTTTAATAAAAATCCAACAAGTTCAGCGGAAGCAATAAATAAACCATAGTTTCAAATGTTTCAAAGTAAAAGTGTGTAATCAATAATCCCATCATAGGTATCCACTCAGTTCGACCCATGACCACTCCAGCGACTCCAGACATCAAGTTCAGAATCCAAGAAACCTAACGACCTGCGAGCATGCAACAAGTGTATCAGACAAAGTTGGCGAGTTCATAGTTTTGTAAAAACGTTAGTTATCAAGTGTTTGGTTCAGTTCATTGATAGTAATGTTGATAATAACTCAAGTACCATATAAGATGGCTACCCGATTGTTTTGCCCGTCCCCAATGCCCCTATCCAAACGTTGGTCATGATTTAAGGTCATTAGTTCACGCCCGTCCTCTCAGGTACTGTGTGAGGTTGCCAAGCCTAATAGCGCTATCAACTAATACCCCGTTACCTCTCAGGTAACTATTCGGCATTAGATGAGACTTAAAATGATAGGAAGAGTGTATTATCTAAAATTCCCGTTTTACCCAAAAGATTTATCCCTCTCAGGGTTACTCATTTGACTGTCCGAACCACTGGGATGCATGCTCAAGATAAACGAACTCACCTTAGGTTGCTCGGTAGGTTTAGTTACTTGTTTAGACTTAATCAACCATGTCATATTTCAATTACCCACAACAGTTAGGACCACATTCAACATTTCGCACCAAAACTTATCACATAGCATCTATCACACATTCTTGTGACTCATATGGCTCCTCAGTTATTCAAACAACAAACAACACTTAATCAAATCAATACAAGGGCCCATAAACGTGCAACTTCTTTATTAATGCTACTCGAGCCCAACTGTTTACACGGCCCAAAGCTATATGTGTGTGTGATGGGCCAAGGATGTACAACCAATTATCTTTAACCCAAACCCAAGCCCCTTTCTGTTTTCGCGATTCTGATAATACCCCGAGCCCATTACAACTTATAACCCAAACTAACATGGGCTCAAAAGAACGACTGACCCACCCGGGCCCAGCCCACTTCGGGTGTATGGCTGTTCCCAAGCCTGTTATGTGGCCCAACCGCATCCAGGTACAACTTGTTCAATTTAGGGGGACCCAATCCAATTGTATGTATAATTCATTTGTTAAAGTGGCCCGGTTAACATGTAAAGCCCGAATCACTTCTCCAATTGTTAATATAACATCAGTTTATGATCATACCTCATTATACATTACCAGATTTCATCATTATCATCAACAGTAATTACCTAATTTAAGTCAAAGTAATAATTGCTAAACATGCTAACCTTCCTATCGACACAACAACATCAATTAGTTGAATGAAACCAAATCAAGTAATTATTATTATAAGTAACCTTCCAATAGATCAAAATCATCTTCTAAACATGCAACGTAGATCCATCAGTTCATCAACATACAACTTTACTACCAAACCCGATTTACCAACTCATCATAACAACCTCCGATTTCATGAAATCATTAACATTATGTCACCCTTGTTAATTAACGACATTCTACCAAGTCTATTAATATCAAATCGAAGTATGGGTTCGTATACACATCAACACAAATCAACATACCTACTACCATGAACCCTAGTTATTCACTATCAATTAATCATCATAATACTTCTTGATTAGATCTAACAGCTAGTTATCATAAGGTGTTCATTAAACCTCTACTATCATGCATATCATGTTTATCAACCAGCAAGTAATAACACTTCATCATACAACTCATTATAGCAACATATAACCGAGTACAACAAGAAGTTAAATCAAATAATGGTATTCATGTACTAACCGAACACAAGATGAAACTGAGGAGATTCTCGAGAGGGAGTGGGGGGGGGGGGCTGCCGTCGACCTCCAAGAAGGATGAGGGGGTTAGGGTTTGCAATGAGTTATGTAACACACCCCATGTTTTTTTTGTATATATAAGAAAGGAAGAGATTGGGCCGAATTTGTTTAAGAACGGTGGATTGGACCGAGTTTGTTTAAGAATGGTGGCGGCCCAATGACATTTATGATCGGGTCAAGGTAGTTTAAGGATAAATATGGCCCAATAACTAGTAGACACAATATTAACCCAATTACACACTCAATCGCACCCAATAACATCTACGTTTAACAAATTTAACATAGCGAGGAACGTTGAAAAGAAATAATGAAGAGTTAGAAGCAAAAGACAAAACGACACTAACCTTGAAAGTTCGGGTTGTCACACTAAAGGTGTGGTCATGACCCAAACCATCATCCCCTTATTTATTTTAATTTATTTGTCTAAAGAAAAAAAAAAGAAATCATTTCTTGAAAAATGGAAAGGAGGACCATGGTTGTCATGGTTTAATCCATGCAAACCATGGTGGATCATGCAAGGGGGTGGTGTAGTCTTCCATTCATGTTCCTACTTGGTGAATCATATCCCAACCATGACCCTCATACCCTTTAGCCTTAGTTTGATACCTTTAGATAAAAGGACTCATTTCAAGTTTTAGAGAAGAAAATTTCCATTATCTGTATGTTTTGCAAAGACTATTAATAAAAAACCAGAGACAATTGTTATATAGAGTTGGTTTGTTTTTAAAAGATCCGGTTGTTACACTTTGATAATTGTATGTGGTATTATCATAACTTAAAAGAAAAGACAAAGTTAAACTACTAATATTAGATAGAGATGGTGGTATGACAATTAAATCAACAAATGTGTATACAAATAAATATCTAGAAAGTTATGAATTACTTTTATATTTTTTTTTATTTTGTAAGTATTAATTATATTTGCAGTTTTGATTTATTTATTCAATGGTTTATGTAGTTTTATTTAAAACATCTATTTACATATGTGTTAGGGATAGATTTTCTATACCTAAGTGTTTTGGTCAAAAATTACCTAAGCAATTAAGTGATAAAATTAGTTTTGTGAGGTAGTGTGCTAGTAATACTTTGTGAAAAATATGTTGGTTTGTTAGTTTGCCAAAAACAGTTATCAGGATACGGCTCAGGATATCGAGCTGTATCTATAATCAAACAATGAGCAAAAATGTAAAGGTTGACACGTGATGTACGAGGAAAGCCCTTGATCAATCTAGATCTCCGGCATAAAACCTTAGGAGCTGACAATCGTCGGCTGCCTTGTTCTTCTTATTACTTGAATAACCAGGATACAGTGCAGGATAATGCTCAAATCGCTACTAAGTGGTACAATGATTGTAGGTGATGAGTGTTAGTGGGTGATTACTACTAGAAAAGAGAGTGAATGAGTAGGTGAACTCGAAGTGTGTCCTATGGATCTGGCATCCCCTTTATATAGTTACAAGAATTAACCAATTATGCTAAAAATCCGGGATATTATGCTAAAATTCCGGGATCCTGCGAATATTCTCTTTTGACCGTTGTAAACCCCTTCTCCAAGCTTCCAACGTCTTTCTTGTAACCACCTTGACCTATTCTTCAGGGAGACCAAGCCTCATGACCGTTTGTACCTTGCAGCCAAAGCAAATTGTTAACAGCACGCAGGATTCCCTCGCAGGATGTTACCAATATCCTGGTCCAGTATCCTGGCAGCGAAAATAGACATATAAAGTCAGGATATAATGTCGGGATATAGGTTAGAAAATTCCACCCACAACAATTATCCCCAAAAATATAGCTGTTGGGATCCTTTGATCTTAACAGATGTATTTTTCCAACGTTATAGAGATGTGATGTGACCTGATGCAGCTTTCAAGGCTAGTATTTCTCATAGTTAGCTATCTTCGCCCTATATCTTCTACTTTCTTCTTGTTAATTATCACATTGTACCGGACCATTCAGGTATTCCCTGTCACACCCCGACCACGTTAAAACAACAAAACCGTGGTGGAAACTTCGGGGAGTGTTGTAACAGAATCATCGTTTCAACAACCATGGTAATTAAAAGTTTCGTTTTATTGATTCATTAGTAAATTACATTATCTTAAACCAAACAAACAAATTAAACATCGTCTACTATCGCTTTTATGTCACTAAGGCCACGTCCAAATCCTAAGTGAACATGCTCCCTAGCAATCATCACGCAACATCACCTGAAACATATGTAAAAACAAAGTCTGCAAAGAAATGCTGGCGAGCACATAGGTTTTATAAGAGTATCAGAATCATGGCTCGTTTATATATATATATATATATATATATATATATTGCAATACCTCGAAAACCTTGTTTTGAAAAGTGTATAATATTGCAACATGATTAACCAACTCAAATCAAGATGGTTATAGTTTATAAAATCTTGTAGCCATGATTCTTAACCCCAAAACATTTGTTTTAGTAAACCAATTCGTAAAACATCTCGTTAAAACTCGTTAATAAAACTCGTATGCTTTATATCATTTCGAAAACCTCGTTGTGTGACATCGTTTCAAATCGTTTCCCGAGTGAACTAAATAATGACACACAATGTAATATGATAGAAGCATTTATATATAAGATGTACCAACGGCGTATCTACCATGCTTCTATCATGTCACACCCATCCCATTACCTAATCACAACCCAAACCAATCGTTCGTTCAAATCGTTTTATCTCGTTTAAGTCGTTCCAAATCATTTTAACTCGTCCCAAAATCGTATTCGTTTTAATTGTGAAACTACTTTTGGTCGTCTCGTTAATAACGTTCAAACCTTCGTGACTCGACTACCTCGCTTCTCGTATTAACAAACCACCAAAGGGTAAGTTAACAATCATCAGATTCAGTCGTTACCTACATAACCCCACACATAACCATGGGTGTAGTCTGATAACGGGATTTGTCAGATCCTATGGTACCATAACCTAATACTGGTCGGCTTGATCAATGCTAATGAATGTCATTTGTTATGTAACTACAACCAACAAGTTTGTTCACTTTATTGAAATCGTTATTAGTTTAGTATAAACCATCTTCATCGTTTTTGAAAAACCATCGTTTTAAACCTTGAAAATCATTTTGTACATATGAATCACCCCAAAACAATTGAAAACAGTAAAATAGGGGAACTATGTACTCACATTGAATAGAAGGGTATCCTTGATCTAAAGAACTTAGCGAAGCTCAGACAAACCAAGGAAATTCAAGTAGTACCTAGTAATCGGATCACTAGTAAATAAAATTGACACCTAAATCGGAGGATCGGATAGTATGAGGTCTTGTAAACCAATGAGTGTGGAACTCATGTGATATGGTTTAACAAAGCCTACATTCTAAATCGGAACCTAGCCTGAGTGCTTTCGACCCGTTACGACCCATTAAGGTAGCTTATGCTACTTTAACGCGTCGTTCGCGCAAAACTATGTTCGGATGGTTAACTATGTGCTATGTCAAGTCTTATATGCCCAATAATACCTAAACATGTTACTAAATCAGATTATATGTCAAAAACATGTTCACATATGTAAAATACGGATTTATGCTTCATAAGGGCGTTTTGGTCATTTCTTATAGGCATACAAGCTACTTAACAAATAACTAACCAATCCTATGTGACCATAAGGTATAACCTCAGTGGTTATTCCCTATGCAACTATGAGCACTAATCAAGCTTGGTCGGATCCTAATGATTGACCAAACGGGTCAGGTTCGAAAGTCTAAGCGGTTGTTTAGACCTCTTAACTTATGACCCTAAACAAGCACTAAACTAATAGTGACGAGTTAAACATGTCAAAACATGTTTAACCTACTTATAAAACTGATTTGGTATCAAAACAATGGGTTTTGATACCCGAAAATAGTTCCGTTGCAAAATGCGTGCTAAAACGCATTTTGACCGAAACTTTGACTCGTCACTATGCCTAGTCAACGTGGTAATCAGTAGGTATAATCGCTAAGGATTATAACTATCGTGATTACAATCACGGTGCAAAGTTCAATTAAACTTTGACTTGACCAATTGATGGTCAAAACCGAAAGTCAAACTGTTGGCCAAACTGTTTGACTTTCTGCACTAACGTAAATAAAAAGAATGAAAGAATGCTCACTAAAGGTCCTTGCTATCTTTTCTACAAAGAACAAGTTCCTAATCAGATGAGAGAGAGCTCCAAATCAGATTGTAGAGATGAGAATGAGCAAAGAATGTGTAACATCCGTGCTTGTGTAATCATTCTACAGACTCTGAACAATACAATATTAATAAAACAGTTTGTTTTGATCCCAATGTCTGTTATTTATGTTTGATTTTATGCACATGTTGATTTTTGATCGATTTTGAGCTCTATATCATTTTCTGGAGAGTTATACGCAAACTGATGCGTAAACGTAATCAGTTTAACGCGACAAACACTCTGGAACAGCAACATAAGCTTAACATACTCTAAATAACCTTTACATAACTTAGAAATAAGTTTTGAAGGCTTTGGTATGGCAAAAACAAGTTTATTCGCTCACAGGGACTATTTGCGTCATACTGCAAAAGTCTATCGTTTCGTAAGTCAATGTATAGTCCGGAATATGATCATAAGCTAAACATACCATAAATAACCTAAACATAGCTTAGAAATAAGCTTTGAGTGGTTCGGTGTGCGAAAACATGCTTATATGATCTTTCAGGGACTAAAAGTGTCAAAAACGGCGTAGGTTTGCATTTTCGCGCATATCTTGCGTTCTGACCACATCTGGACATCCAAAATTTTTTTACACACTAAAATATTTTTATTTTAGTAATCTCCATGCAAAAATACCACTCGTCGCTTAATTTGGATCGTTTGAGCGTCCGTTTGAGTTTCGTCGTAATTTAACGAACAACGCAACCGTACGACCAAACGAGCCGACATCCGAGAGTTTTCCGAGCACATTTTGAGTCCTCTAAACTTTATTGACCTTGTAGAGCCTTGAAAATGTCTTAACAGGGGTCAAAAGGGGCTGAAATGAGCTCAAACCATGTGCAGGGACCTGAATTGTAATTGTATGAAACTTATGCTAAACTGGGAAGGCTAGGCGGGCCGCGTAAGGTCCATACCTATCCTTACGCAGGCCGTGTGAGGTGCCCAGCATCAGAAAACGTGTTTTTTGAGCAGATCAGCTGTTTCCTTGTGTTTTCTTGCAACTTTCTTGTGTGGTAACCAAGTTTAAGTGTTCCCCAAGTCCCTCAATCATATCCTAACATGTGTAGGGCTGGGATCATTGCTTGATCACCACACAAAATGATCTTGATGGCTCTTGATTCCTATAAATAGCCATCAACTTTCATTCATTCACTTGCTCATTCCTCTCATTCTCCTTTCCCATCTGCTTTGGAGCTTCCTAATCTGATTTGGGAACTTGTCTTCTTTGTAGAAAAGATAGCAAGGACTTTAGTGAGCATTCTTTCATTTCTTTTATTACTTACTAGTTTAAAAAGCCAAACAGTGTTTGACTTTCAGTTTGACCAATCAATTGGTCAAGTCAAAGTTCAATTGAACTTTGCAATGTGATTGTAATCACAATGGTTATAATCCTTAGTGATTATACCTACTGATTACCACATTAACTAGGCGTAGTGACGAGTCAAAGTTTCGGTCAAAATGCGTTTTAGTACGCATTTTGCTACGGAACTATTTTCGGGTATCAAAACCCATTGTTTTGATACCAAATCAGTAGGTTAAACATGTTTTGACATGTTTAACTCGTCACTAATAGTTTGGTGCTTGTTTAGGGTCGTTAGTTAAGCGGTCTAAACAACCGCTTAGACTTTCGAACCCGACCCGTTTGGTTGATCATTAGGATCCGACCAAGCTTACTTAGTGATCATAGTTACATAGGGAATAACCCCTGAGGTTATACCTTATGATCACCTAGAATTGGTTAGTCTTTTGCTAGTTAGCTTGTATGCCCATAGTAAATGACCAAAACGCACTTTTGAAGCATAAATCCGTAGTTTGACTATGTGAACATATTTTTTTGACATATAATATGATTTAGTAACATGTTTAGGCATGATTGGGCATGTAAGACTTGGCATAGCACATAGTTAACCAACCGAACATAGTTTTACGCTAACGACGCATTATAGTAGCTTATACTACCATAATGGGTCGAAACGGGTCAAAAGCACTTAGGTAGACTTTCAAATCAGAATGTAACGTCTAATAAATCATACCATATGAGTTTACATACTCATTTGATTTATAGAACCTCATTCTATCCTATCTCCCGATTTAGGAGCCGATTATTAACATAGTTACCTATACTAGGTGCCGGTTGATTCCGTGATACTTGGAGCTTTTATTGGTCTTATTCTCAAGACTAATAAGCAATCCCAAGTGAGTACATAGTTCCCCTCTTTTACCGCTTTCAAATATTTTGGGGTGATTCACATGTACATACTTGTTACTTTCTTGTTTTACATGCTTTTGTGACATAAACATGCTAGTTTCACTTAGTACATATTTAGTACATGTTTTCACTATGTCTTGCTAAGTATGTTAAGCATGCTAGCACATTGTTTTATTACACATTTGTTACATATGTTTACTTAGCATATGTATGCATTGTTTTACATGACATTTCTGCTATGTATGTTTACTGAGCATACTAGCACATTGTTTTATATGAACATTTCTACTAGGCATGTTTACTTAGCATACCTAGTACATGGTTTTCATAGCATGCTTACATTGGTTATGACATTTGGTGTGTTTAATCGGGACAATAATACATTCATTAACATTAGCTACGCCGCTCGGTAGTATGTAATGGTACCATAGGAATTGACAACTCCCGTTTCCGACTTCCTAGGTTTGTTTGGAAGTTGGAAATGACAGAATCCGACTACATAACTTAGATGAACCTTTAATTTGTTTAAAGGTTTGTCGCCACGGTCGCAAGGCTTGAATGTATGCGATTAACATTACTGCATAAATGTTTGTAATCATAAAGCATTGTTTCTGCAAAACATGACATTTGAATTAAACTTAGGTTTACTCAAAAACATTGTTTTGTACATTTTTCCTACGGGGTTGAGTAGATTCTTTTATTCACCGTACATGACATATGTTTCACATTGGCATTTTTACATAGTCTAAGTAGATGATTTCCTACTTGCTATGCATTCCATTGGTTATACATAATATATGTTACACATGACATTAAACATGGTTTATGCATAAACATTTTGACATTAAACATGACATTTTGTTGGGTAATGATAAGTGACTTATGTAACGGGGCTATGTGTTATACGATAAAAGCATGGTGGATACGCCGCTGGTACTTCCTATATATAAGTGCTTTTATTGTATTATACATTGTTGCGTTTCCTAAGCCACTTGACGAAAGACATGAAACATTTTTACAAGGACACGACATTTTTTTATATAAAGTACATATTTTATACAATTCACTTTTACTTGGTTATTTATTTAACCATGCATAATTCTTTTATATCATTTGATTTTCATATCGATTTTCACATGATTTTATAAAAGAAAACATTTTACAAGGTTCATGACTATTTTTTTGTTAAAAACTTCTTTTAAACTACAAGTCATGAATCCTGCATAGACAAAACCTATGTATCTCACAGGCATTTTTATGCTGACGTACCTATTTTTACATGTGTTTCAGGTGCTGATGCGTGATGATATTTGTGCTTCACTTAGGCGGACTCGGGCCTTAGTGACTTAAAAGACAATTATTATGTTATGTTTTATTTAATTTCCAAGACAATGTAAACTTTAATTCAATAATACATAACTTTAATTACCATGGTTGTTGAAACAATGATTCTGTTACAACACTCCCCGACGTTTTCTGCCACGGTTTGTTGTTTTACGTGGTCGGGGTGTGGCAGAAGAGTTGGTATCAGAGCCAATGGTTATAGGGAATTAGGTTATTAGTAATGCTTTGACCTAGACTATAACTTTCTAGGACCCTAACACAAGTTTACTTGTGTTTAGATCTTAAAATAATACACGTCACCTATCCTTAGGTGATTACCAAAACATGAACACAAAATTCCAAAATGATTTTGAAATCAATCACCTATCCTTAGGCGATTTCTCTTATACCTTCCAAATTTTCAAAATCTCGTCAAAGTTTGGGTCTAAATAATGTGAACACGTGCAAACTGGAAGAGTGAATGCCTGTACCCTGAGTTTTCTGTCTAAGGCTAGAGTGTTCGTACAAATCCGCAATTTCGGACCAGTCACTCTTACCTGGGAACTCTTGGGGTGAGTGTTCACTTATAGGAGAGCATGTCTTCAGTGATACATTATTATGACCTATTTACTTTGATTTGTCACTGTGTGTCATTTGTTTGCTTTGTGGTAACAAACAAATGACCACCATCCTTGCTTTTTGTCGATTTTATGGATATCTCATTTCTTTCATCACATCATCTCACTCGTTTTCTCTCATGTTTCCTCTTTTAGAATGCTTCCTCGACGCGAAAATCCGCTATCGAATGCTGAACTGGCTGAAATCATCGCGCAGCAAATGGCTGTTGCGTTCCCCAATCTCATTGCTCAATGGAACCAAGCCAACAATAACAATAATGCTCCGTGCAATTTCAAAAGTTTTAACTCGGCTAAACCACTCAAGTTTAGTGGTTCTGAGGGAGCAACTGGGCTCCTACAGTGGTTTGAGAGTCTTGAGAGCACCTTTCGCCATGTTTAGTGTCTGAACAACCGTAAGGTCGAGTTTGCGTCGAGTGTATTTCAAAAGAGGGCTCTTACCTGGTGGAATGGAGTAATGAGAGACCGAGGTACGGAGGTTGCTTTGGGGCAGACATGGGAGGAACTTAGGGTTCTCATGATGAGAGAATTTTGTCCTCGTCACGAGCAGAGGGTACTTGAAAATGAGTTCCAAGACTTAAAGCAAGACAGTGGTGAACACCGGGCTTACACTGACAGATACGAGGAGTTAAGCTTGCTCTGTCCCACTATGGTCACGCCTTTGGATAAGGCTATTGAGAAATACATAGATGGGTTGCCAGATCCTGTTCAGGATATTATCACTGGTAGTAACCCTACAACCGTCCGACATGCCATTGAGCTAGCTGCAACCCTTACTGAATCGCAAGTCAAAAAGGGTAAACTCCACAGGAAGGGTGACAAGAAGCAGAAACAGTCTGATAGCACCACTGAGAAAACGGGCAAGAAGGCTGCTGAGTCTTCCAAGAAATCGAGGAAGCGTAAGGCTTCCAAGAATTTTGCTGTCACTGCTCAGACTAATCAGGCTGCTCCTAATCAGGCAGCACAGAATCAAGCTGCACAACCTGCTGCCAAGAGGCAGTATGTGGGAAATGCACCTCTGTGCAACAGATGTAACAGCCGCCACCAGCCACAGTTGCAATGCCGCATCTGCACGAATTGTGGCAAATCTGGTCATCTTGCAAATACTTGCCGTTTTGCTCCTAACCAAAATCAGGCAGCTCAAAACCAAGCGGTGCAAAACCCTGCACAACCTCACTTTCCGCCTGGTTCATGTTACAATTGTGGGGATCTGACCCACTACAGAAACAACTGCCCGAGGTTGCCAAACGAAAATCAGGCACCGGCTCGTGGTAGAGCTTTCAATCTTAATGCTAATGAGGCACGTGCGGATAACGAAGTGGTGAACGGTACGTTCCTTGTTAACAACCATCCTGCTTCTGTTCTATTTGATTCGGGTGCCGATAAGAGTTTTGTGTCCTTAGCTTTTGAGCCTTTGCTTTCGATGACTAGAACAAAACTAGGAAAGCCCTTGATAGTAGAGGTAGCTAGTGGTGAACCCATTGTACTCAATTCCGTTCTTCGAAATTGCCAGTTGAACCTTAGCAACCATCTTTTCCCTATCGACCTCACACCAATGCAACTCGGGAGCTTTGATGTTATAGTGGGAATGGATTGGTTAGCCAAGTACCATGCTGAGGTGGTTTGCTTTGAGAAGATCGTCCGTATACCGCTTTCGACTGGTGAGATCTTAGAAGTTCGTGGGGAGAAACCTGTTAAACTCATGTCTTGTACCCAAGCCCAAAAATACCTACGAAAGAAATATGTCGCTTTCTTGGCACATATTGTAGAGGATAAAGGCAAGGGTAAGACTACCCAAGACATCCCTGTTGTTCGGGATTATCCTGAGGTATTTCCTGAAGACTTACCTGGGTTACCTCCTGTACGCCAAGATGAGTTTTGCATTGATCTTGTGCCTGGTGCAAATCCCATTGTTAAGTCACCTTACCGTCTTGCACCGTCTGAGATGCAAGAGTTATCTAAGCAGCTTCAGGAGCTATCTGACAAAGGATTCATCCGTCCGAGCTTTTCCCCTTGGGGCGCTCCTGTCCTATTCGTGAAAAAGAAAGATGGATCTTTCAGGATGTGTATCGATTATCGTGAGCTTAATAAGCTTACCATCAAGAATCGATATCCCCTACCTCACATTGATGATCTCTTTGATCAGCTATAAGGTGCTACTTGCTTTTCAAAGATTTATCTACGTTCTGGGTATCATCAACTTCGAGTTCTCGAAGAAGATATTCCCAAAACTGCTTTTCGTACTTGATATGGTCATTATGAGTTTACTGTTGTTTTGGTCAAAAATTACCGAAGCAATTAAGTGATCAAATTAGTAAAGTGAGGTAGTGTGCTAGAAAGTGTATTGAAAATATACTTGTTAAGTTATTTAGAAAATCAGTATTCAGGATACGGCTCAGGATATAGAGCTGTATCTATGATCAAACAATGAGCAAAAGTAAAGTAAACGACACGAGATGTACGAGGAAAGCCCTTGATCAATCTAGATCGCCGGCATAAAACCTCGGGAGCTGACAATCGCAGCTGCCTTGTTCTTCTTATTACTTCAAACGTCAGAATACAGTGCAGGATGTGGTGCGGATCGACTATGTGTTACAATGAGATTTGAATACAAGTGTAGTGTTTGCAATGAGCTAGAGAGTGAAAGTGTTCGAGAGTATCAGTGTCAATTGTGTGCCTTAAACTGATCCTCCCCCATCTATTTATAGTAAAGATAATGTAACAAACTATCCTAAACTTCCGGGATCCAGCGAATATTCCCACTTGAACGTTGAGGACCAAGTCTTTCGGGTTCAACGGCTTCCTCATAACAAATACGCCCGAGTCTTGAGGAGAAGAAGTCCTGATGACCGTTAGTAACTTACAGCCATTAACCTGCACGTGTTTAATTCACTCAAACTCAGGATATCGCCCAAGATGTTAGCAATATCCCCGTTCAGCATCCTGGTCACGAACAAACAATTAAAAGCGGGATATTAGTCAGGATATGTATACTCAGAAAATGACCCATAACAATTGTCCCCAAATATATCGGTTGGTATACCAATCCAACGGATATATTTCAAAAATCTTATCCCATAACTCAAGGCATTTAAAACGAAGCGACGGTCAAGATCACATCGTAACTTCCAACGCGCTTTTTGCTCAATGGAGATCCACAATGCCCCTATATCTTCTCTTTTCTTGTTTGAAAAGCAGATATCTTCAACAGAACCTTCAGGTAATTCTCCATTTCTGATTTACTTTCTATCAATTTACATCGCCTTACTTGCAATGGATGCCGAGACCTTCACCCAGCAGAATCTCCTTAAAAATCCCGAAAAGGAGATCTGTGCTTTTGACAACACAGACATTGCAGCTTTAAGAGCCTCCGGCGCTTTCCCTGATAACACGGTCTTCAGACCATTCGATCGGTCAATCCGATCGGATGTTTCTTCCACTGAATGGGTTTGTTTTCCAGCATATCCTTTTTCGCTAGGTCTTCGATACCCTTTTCCTGAATTCATGATGCAATTCTTTCGAACCACCGGCATCTCTTTTGCTCAAACCATGCCCATGGTTTGGAGAGTACTAATTGTACTTAATCAAATCAAAAACCTCCATTGTTCCGACCTCCGCATCGAGGATTTGCCTATTGCTTATCGCCTCCGATCCCATGGCTCTAACCGGTTCTTGCTCTTCTCGACCTCCAGCAAACCCCTAATTCTCAAAGCCACCAAAAACGAAGACGGATGGCAACGCAAATTTTTCTTTGTCAAACGAGACTCCATTGCTGAGGGTGCCAACCTTCCGGTGGAGTGGTTAACCACCGGTAGAGTCATGAATACTCTCATAGACCATTTAATTCTCATCTCCTATTAATATCCTTCTTTTCGATCTTTATACAGTGAACTTCAAGGAAGTCGCTCCCCCTACCGCCGAGTCAGAAGAGAGAATCAATACTGTTTACCAGTTACCTGCAATAGACAGGACTTTCACCACACACGTCCCGAGTTCCAGTCAATACTCGTCATCCGAAATGTCTGGTAAGGATTACTTTCAAAATAATTAGTCAAGACAGTAAAATAATAAAATGAAGAGTAAAACTTTTCCCTTTATGCAGCACCGGCCAAGATCCCTGAAGTTTTTGACCTCGACGAATTGGACAGTTATTCTGATCAGATCCAGGTCAAGAAAGAACCTAGCCCCAAGACCACAGCCACATCCAAAGCCAGCAGCTCCAAAGCCATCGTTATCCCCAAACCTTCACCGGCTACCAAGCCCCGAAGTTCAAGTTCCCGCAAAAGGAAAGAGCCCGATTCCCCTGTCATCTCTGACACATTTCCTTATGAGAAACACGGGTTCATTGAAGCCAGCGGGTTTATGACTTCCTTTCTCAACCAGGTTAGTTTTCTCATATCACATCCTGCGGCTTACATTATTTTCAAAGATTTATCAATATTAATACCTGTCCTCTTACCTTTGTAGGGCCTTGAGCGTTTGGTTAACCTATATCAAGAATCCTGCAAGCTCAACAAGACGCTTGAAACCAAGCTAAAGGAAGCTGAAATCACAATCTCCGATCAAGGCATGATTGCAGCCGCCAAATCTCGTCATTACGAGCAGAAATTTAAAGCCATGACTCAAGAACACCAAACTGCTCTCAACAAAGCTACTCTTCAAGCCCAGACCGATCTTGAAGCTGCCCACGTGCAGTACGAACGGGATATGGTCAGCTACCGGGAAAGCCTCAAGAGTTCCGTCGTCATTTCTCTCCTTCAAGCCAGGTTGAAGATGGCCCATGAAGCCAAATCATTAGGCTTTGAATGCCCTTCTTGGGATGTTGGTGCCTGGGAGACCAAGCTAAAGAACCTCGGCGACATTTCTTTCAAATCAGCTGTCGAAGAATCTTCCAAAGCAGTTGAAAAAACGACCGATGCTGAGAAGGATACTGAGGCGGATCCCAAGACGGATGCTGCTGAAATTACTATGGGCGAAGAAGGCACTACCCCCTAAAGCTTATTTACCTTAAATCGTTTGAACAATTTTAGGTTTTTATGAACAATTTTTATTTCTGTTATCGAAACAATTTGATAGCCGAAGGTGGATGGGTCCTGGGTTTCAGGATGAAACCTTCGGTTATCAACCAGTATTAATTGCTTCAAAAATAATTTCATCTTTTTATTTTTCTTGCCATTATCTTCCGTTTTTCCTAAGTATAATTCTTAGCCTTGCAAAAAAAAATTTATATTGTTATATCCTGATCAATATGCTCAGCAATATGTTACAAAAACTTTTTTATTAGATAGGACTCCCAAATGCTCGTTCAACTTTGTAGAAAGCGTTTTGAAAAACAATCTATTTTTCCAAAACCAGTTTTCGATAATACTTTAATGATCAAAGTTCCAAACTAATACTAATTTCAAACACCTTAATCAAATATCCTGAAAAGGACTTTGAGAATATATCAGGATACTTATAAAATATAGTGTTACTAAAAACTTAGACGATGTTTACAAAGGAAAGATCATACCCGAAGTAGTATATAACCCTATTACCAAGCCTCAATCTTTTTGCAACTTCTTCAATGAAGATGTCCCCTGTGTGAGGTACTTAGTGCATTAGTTCCTAGCCTTATCCTTTTAACTTTACATCACCATCTTGGCAGGGATGTCCCCTGTGTACAATGTCTTCAAATACTTTAGAAATCTACTGAATGTCAGTTTCCATTGTATAGGCAATTTTTTACGTCCCAAGGGTAAAACCCAAGGATGTACTGGAGATAAATCCCTTGTATCCTGGGGAAAATCCCAAATTTTCATGCGCTACAGGCGGGAGTGTATAAACTCCAAGACTTAGAAAGGTGAAAACCTTTAAACCTTAGAGAGTATGAAAATACCCTTTCGTGAGAGAGGGTGATCAATCCTCATATACCTTTAGGATTCAGGATATAGCCAACAGTAACGAAATTGTCAGCCACTTTTACATGGACTGGTCCCGCCACCTTGAACTATCCCTGAATAACTTGCGCTCCAGGCGGGGTGTTTAAACCCAATTCGGAAGAAAGGTGAATACCTTTAAACCTGTGAAGGGATCAGGATCCCTTGTACGTGAGAGAGGGGGCCAATCCTCTAATCTTCCGAAATATCCTGAGTGAGCATCCCGGAGCTATATCCCGAAGCATATGCTGCAAAACATCCTTACACTAAGGTGGGTGTTAGCTTGGCTAACACCCCTCCGATGCTTAAGTCAGTATTGGGTTACAAAGAACAAATTAAACCAAACATATTTAAAAAAGGTAGAATTCATACCATCCTGAGTTAGAAATTAAATTCTAAACTCACTTAAAATAGAGCTTAAGGTGTATAGCATTCCAAGATCTCGGTAGCATATCCCCCTCCATATTCTTGAGTCTGTATGCTCCTTTCCCTGCTTCTGATTCAACTTCGTATGGTCCTTCCCATTTTGGAGCTAACTTGCCATCGGCAGGATTAGTAGTATTCTGAAAAGCCTTTCTTAACACCCAATCTGCAACCTTAAATCTTCTGGTCCTAATATTCTTGTTATATGCCCTGGATATTCTCTGTTGATATGCTGCCATCCTTAGCCTTGCCGCATCTCTCTTCTCATCTATAGTGTCTAAATCCTGACTCAAGACCCCAGGATTCTGCTCAGGATCACTCAGGGTAGATCTTGCAGTAGGTATTGTCATTTCCGTTGGAATCATTGCTTCTGCTCCAAATACCAAGGAAAATGGGGTTTGGCCTGTTGCATTCTTTACCGTTGTCCTATCAGCCCACAAAACAAAGGGTAATTCTTCTGCCCATCTTCCTTTTTTGGCTCCAAGCCTTTTCTTTAAGTTATTGACAATTATCTTGTTTGAGGATTCTGCTTGTCCATTCGCTTGAGGATGTACTGGAGTAGATGTTATCATTTTGATTCCCCAACTCTTGCAAAAGTCAGTAGTTCTCTCGCTTATAAACTGAGAACCATTGTCACAGATTATCTCGGCTGGTACTCCGAATCTGGTCAGGATATTCCTTTTTATGAAGGATACTACTTCTTGGTCTCTAACTTGAACAAATGCTTCAGCTTCAACCCACTTAGAGAAATAATCCGTCATTGCTAGCATAAAGACTTTTCCTCCCAGAGCTTTTGGTAGCTTTCCCACTATATCCATACCCCACTTCATAAATGGCCAAGGGGAAACAATAGGATATAATGGTTCAGCAGGTTGATGCAGTATGTTACTATGTCTTTGACATGCGTCACATCTTCGAGCATATTCCGCGGCATCTTTTCTCATTGTTGGCCAATAATATCTTGTCCTTAATACTTTTGAGAATAACGACCTGCCCCCAGTATGGTTGCCACAATCCCCTTCATGTATATCCTGAAGTACTTCTTTGGCTTCAGGATCCTCCAAGCACCTCAAATACGGTCCTGCAAGAGATTTCCTGTATAAAATATTATTTATAATAGTGAATCGTGATACCTTCATCCTAAATGCCTTAGGATTTTCATTTCCAGGGATGTGTCCTTCTTTGAGATATCTCATGATTGGAGCCGTCCAGTATTTAGGATCCTCTTCAGGATGCTCTGCTCCAGGATCCTGAATACCCGCTACTTCTTTACCCTGAGGATTCGTTGCAGGATATAAGACATGTAATATTGGTATTTGGGTCCCTTCAGGTATCCTGATCGATGATCCCAAATTTGCTAAGGCATCCGCTTCAGCATTATCCTCCCTTGGTACCTGTTCAAGTATAAAAACATCGAAATATCCTGCTAATTTTTTGAGAATATCGAGATATTCGATTAATTTCTCACCCTTAACTGCATAGGATCCATTAAAATGGTTAGTAATTAACAAAGAGTCAACATATACTTGCAAATTTTTGATACTCATGCTCCTAGCCAACTCTAATCCTGCAATTAAAGCCTCATACTCTGCTTCATTATTAGTAGCAGGAAATTCACACCTAATAGCCTGGGGTAATATGTCCCCCTGTGGCGATTTTAGTAGTATTCCTAATCCTACTCCTCTTACATTAGATGCACCATCAATATATAATGTCCAGGATCTTGAGGATTCTCCTAACTGTTGAACTTCTAGGTCTACCTCGTCCTGAATGTCGCTACTAAAATCAGCCACAAAGTTAGCTAAAGCCTGAGACTTTATGGCATTTCTAGGTTCATATACTAAATCATAAGCACTCAGCTTTACCGACCACTTAGCCATTCTGCCTGACATTTCTGGCTTCCTAAGTACATTTTTAACAGGATAATTTGTTTTAACATGAATCCTATGTGTCTCAAAGTAATGTCTAAGCTTTGTCGACGCCATGACTAGAGCTAATATTAATTTTTCTAAATGAGAATACCTAGTTTCAGCATCTAACAAACTTTTACTAACATAATAAACAGGATATTGCTGACCTTCATGGTCTTTTATAAGAACGGCACTTACAGCATTCCCTGATACAGCAAGGTATAGGGATAGTGGTTCACCATTTTCAGGCTTCATCAATAGAGGTGCGGTTGAGAGATATCGCTTCAAATCCTATAGGGCCGCTTCATGCTTCTCACCCCATTCGAATTTTTTGTTCTTCTTCAGGATATCATAAAAATCTTTGCATTTCTCTGAGGATCTCGAGATAAACCTGTTTAATGCTGCCACTCACCCTGTTAATCGTTGAACATCCTTCATATTTGAGGGCGATTTAATATCCAAGATGGCTTTAATCTGCTCCGGGCTCGCTTCTATTCCTCTTTTGGTCACCATATATCCTAGAAATTTTCCTGCCCCCACTCCAAAATGGCACTTAGCAGGATTCAGCTTCATGTTATACTGATCCAGGATATCAAACGCTCCTTTAATATCTTGGAGGTGATCCTGAGCTTTCTTTGATTTTACCACCATATCGTCGATGTACACCTCCATGGTGTCCCCCAGTTTTTCTTTGAACATCATGTTTACCAATCTTTGGTATGTTGCACCTGCATTTTTCAAACCAAAAGGCATAGCCGTATAACAATAAATACCTGTTGGTGTCATGAAGGAAGTATCCTCCTGGTCAGAAGGCTCCATTTGGATTTGTTGAAATCCTGAGGATGCGTCCATAAAGGTCAGCATTTCATGCTCGGCAGTGGCATCTACCATCGCATCAATGTGGGGAAGAGGAAATGGGTCTTTAGGACAAGCTTTGTTCATGTCTGTGTAGTCTACACAAACTCTCCATTTCCCATTTTTCTTCTGTACCACTACCACGTTTGCTAGCCACCTTGGGAACTTAACCTCTCTGATCATCCTGGACTTCAATAATCTCTCAACTTCCTCTTGGATAATCGTATTCCGCTCAGGAGCAAACTTCCTTCTTTTTTGCTGAATAGGCTTGAATGATTTATCAATTCCAAGCTTGTGAGTGATAATATCTTTGGATATGCCTGTCATATCCTCATGCTTCCATGCAAACGTTGACATCCTGCATTTCAAAAAGTTAATTAATTGTTCTTCAATATCCTGAGGGATATTGGTCCCTACGAGCACCGAAATATCGGGATTATCCTGGTCCAGGATAATTTTCTTCACATCCAGCTCCGGATCCTCCACGATATCCTGGGCCCGCGTCTTTAATTGCTATGCTGCACTAGGTTTGGTTGAGGATTTCATCGAGGACGAGTAGCACTCTTTCGCCTCCTGCTGATCACTATCAACTTTGACAACTCCCCAAGGGGTAGGTATCTTGATGTATTGGTGATATGTTGATGGCACATCCTTCATATCGTGAATCCACGGTCTTCCCAATATGATGTTATAGCAGGATAGAGAGTCCATCACATAGAAACGTTGTATCGAGTTGACTCCTTCAACGTATACTGGCAACTTTATCTCTCCCACTGTGTTTCTAGCCTCTCCACTGAACCCAACAAGCACGGTAGACTTTGAAGTGATATCCATTGGAGATACATTCATTCTCTTTAGAGTCTCTAGTTGGATTATGTTAACGGAGCTGCCGTTATCAACCAATATCCTGCGTACAAAATGGTTAGCCACATATAACGTTATTACCAGAGCATCATGGTGAGGATCCTGGACAGTATCCCTGTCATCAGCATCAAAAGTGATCACTTTGTCAGTTGTGAGGGTAGTCATCCTGACAGGTTTGTCTCCCCTTTCGGCCTTAGCTTCCTTTGCATGTCTCTTTGCTGCCGAATACGAAGTCCCACAAATGTCGGATCCTCCCGAAATGAAGTTGATTATCTTGGCATCCGCGGGAGGTGAGGCTGCTCGCTCAGGATCCTTCTCAGTATCCTGACCCTTATTCTTCTTTCTTCCTAAGAGATCTTTCAGATATCCCTTGCTTAGAAGATAGCTTATTTCTTTCCTTAGAGCAATGCAATCCTCAGTTACATGTCCGAAATCTTCGTGGAAAGCACACCATTTTGACTTATCTTTCCAATCAGCCTTTTGTTGATTCTTTCGAGGCCACCTAGCCTTGTCTCCTAGACCCTGCATGGCATACATCAATTCAGGAATGTTAACAGAAAAGCAATATTCAGACAACTCAGGATACTCTTCAGGATCCTCATCTTCGACAGCATTCACTCTCTTGTTTTCATTTCTACCATATGGCTTAGGCCGATATGACTTGAATGAGGATTCTGACTTCCTGTTAGTTGACTCATAAGTGTTAGATGAGTTCATCCTTTCTTGCATCTTCCTGTCATCTTCCAGACGGATATATCTCAAAGCCCTGTTACGAGCTTCATCGAGATTCCTGCAGGGATTCATTACAAGATCCTGATAAAACTGAGAATCCTTTTGTAATCCCATCTTAAAAGCTTGCACAACTGTTGCAACATCAAGATGTGGGATGTCCAAGGATTCTCGATTGAATTTGTTCACATAATCCCTCAAGGATTCCTGAGGCCCTTGAGTTATCCTGTAAAGATCACTGGTTAGTTTCTCAAAACTCCGACTACAAGAAAATTAACTGTTAAATAAATTAACCAAATGAGCAAATGAAGTAATTGAGTGAGGAGGAACGTTTAACAGCCATTTTAAGGCTGATCCTGTTAGAGTAGAACCAAATCCCTTGCACAAGCATGCTTCCTTGAGCTCCGGAGGGATAGGGTTAATCTCCATTCTTTCCCTATACTGAGCAATATGCTCTTCAGGATCCGTAGTTCCGTCGTAAAGCTTCATGTTGGGGGTTTGAAATCTCTTTGGGATCTCAGCATCACAGATAGGATATGCAAAACGAGATATCTTGTGGCTGTCTTGGGACACTTCCGGGATCGGCTGGACCACCCCAGGTACACTAGATATCATGTCCTTTAACTTCTGAAGTTCCCTAGTAAGTGCTGATGTTACACCTGTATCCTGCAAAGATCCACTATTGTTAGTAGCATGAGTATTTGACACGTTACCCGTTGGAGGATTTTGCCCATATCCTGAAGCATATCCTGAGCTCCTCATGGTTGACATCCTGACCGAGGAGGGTATTTCAGGAGTATGATTCTGAGGAAGGCTGGGCACAATATTCCCCCTATTATCCTCAGTATACACAGCTGAACTGAAGTTCAAAGTTCTGGGATGTAATGGAGTGACAATATCCTCAGCAGATCTGCTCGAGCCAGACTTCAGGAGTTGTATTTCCCTTAAAAGCATTTGGTTTGTTTCCTGTTGCTGCCTCATTTGTTCCTGCACACTTCCAAATAAAGTAAGAATTTCATCATTAGAAGCTAGAACGGGAGCAGATTCCTGAACACTGCGAGTAGGGATAATATCCTGAGGTCGTGAAGAGGCTGGCATCCTTGGAGGAGGTGGTGGAAGCACCGAACCAGTAGTAGCAGAAGTCATAGCAGACACAGTAGAGGAACTCACGTTTGATCTTGAGGCCATTATGGACAATGTGGCAAAAAGTTTTGAAAATAGAAAACCGATTAGCGATTTGACAAAAATTTTTAGTAAAGAGAGCACCACTTGCCCCACGGTGGGCGCCAAATTGTTTTGGTCAAAAATTACCGAAGCAATTAAGTGATCAAATTAGTAAAGTGAGGTAGTGTGCTAGAAAGGGTATTGAAAATATACTTGTTAAGTTATTTAGAAAATCAGTATTCAGGATACGGCTCAGGATATAGAGCTGTATCTATGATCAAACAATGAGCAAAAGTAAAGTAAACGACACGAGATGTACGAGGAAAGCCCTTGATCAATCTAGATCGCCGGCATAAAACCTCGGGAGCTGACAATCGCAGCTGCCTTGTTCTTCTTATTACTTCAAACGTCAGAATACAGTGCAGGATGTGGTGCGGATCGACTATGTGTTACAATGAGATTTGAATACAAGTGTAGTGTTTGCAATGAGCTAGAGAGTGAAAGTGTTCGAGAGTATCAGTGTCAATTGTGTGCCTTAAACTGATCCACCCCTATCTATTTATAGTAAAGATAATGTAACAAACTATCCTAAACTTCCGGGATCCAGCGAATATTCCCACTTGAACGTTGAGGACCAAGTCTTTCGGGTTCAACGGCTTCCTCATAACAAATACGCCCGAGTGTTGAGGAGAAGAAGTCCTGATGACCGTTAGTAACTTACAGCCATTAACCTGCACGTGTTTAATTCACTCAAACTCAGGATATCGCCCAAGATGTTAGCAATATCCCCGTTCAGCATCCTAGTCACGAACAAACAATTAAAAGCGGGATATTAGTCAGGATATGTATACTCAGAAAATGACCCATAACAACTGTTATGCCTTTCGGTTTAACAAATGCTCCTGCTGTTTTCATGGACTTGATGAATAGGGTTTGTAAGCCTTATTTGGACAAGTTCATCATTGTATTCATTGATGATATTCTAATCTATTCTAAGACGCGAGCTGATCATGAACAGCACCTTCGTCTTACAATGGAGCTCCTAAAGAAAGAACAGCTTTTTGCCAAATTCTCCAAGTGCGAATTTTGGCTTAAGGAAGCTCAATTTCTGGGGCACATTGTTAACGAACAAGGTATACATGTAGATCCCGCCAAAATCAGTGCAATTATGGATTGGGATACACCTACTACTCCTACCGAGGTTCGTTCATTTCTTGGTCTAGCGGGTTATTACCGCCGTTTCATTAAAAACTTCTCCAAGATTGCGGTTCCTCTCACTGCTCTAACTCAGAAGAGCAAACCTTTTGAGTGGGGATCCAAGCAGGAAGAAGCTTTCCAGACCTTGAAACAGAAACTCTGTGATGCACCTATCCTATCTTTGCCCTAGGGTAACGACGATTTTGTCGTGTACTGTGATGCATCCAACTTAGGCCTTGGCTGCGTTCTTATGCAAAGAAACAAAGTTATAGCCTATGCATCAAGACAGCTGAAGGCACATGAGAAGAACTACACCACTCAGGATCTTGAGTTAGGTGCAGTAGTCTTTGCTCTCAAAATTTGGAGACACTACCTTTACGGTACAAAGTGTGTAGTGTTTACTGACCACAAAAGTCTCCAGCATATCTTCAATCAGAAAGAACTAAACATGAGGCAACGACGTTGGGTTGAACTCCTAAACGACTACGATTGCGAAATTCGCTACCATCCTGGTAAGGCGAATGTCGTGGCTGACGCATTGAGTCGTAAGGAACGTGTCAAGCTTCATTGTGTCCAGGTTCGATCTGACATTCAATCCCGCATAATTCAGGCTCAACATACTTGTGTTACACAAGACTTGATGGGTAAAGAATTACCGTATCATACAAATCCTGAGCTTGAACTGAGAGACTTTGGGATATTCTATTACATGGGTCGTTTGTGGGTCCCAAGTATAGATGATCTTCGCACCTTGCTTATGGATGAAGCTCATAAGTCTCGTTATTCTATTCATCCTGGTGCAGACAAAATGTATAAGGATCTTCGAACCCAGTATTGGTGACCGGGTATGAAGAAGGACATTGCCTTATATGTTTCCAAATGCCTTACTTCCCTTAAGGTTAAGGCAGAACATCAACATCCCTCTGGATTATTGGAGCAACCAGAGATTCCGGTTTGGAAATGGGAAAACATCGCTATGGATCTCATTACCAAGCTACCACGCACTAAAAAAGGTCATGACGCCATTTGGGTGGTTGTTGATCATCTTACAAAGTCAGCGCATTTCTTGCCGATCCGCGAGGATTTATCTGCTGACAAGCTTGCCAAGTTATATGTTGATGAGATTGTATCTCGACATGGTGTTCCTTTGAACATTATATCTGACAGAGATGCTCGATTCTCGTCTCGCTTTTGGAGAACCATGCAATCTGCCATGGGAACCCAACTTAATTTGAGCACAGCATACCATCCGCAGACAGATGGTCAATCTGAGAGAACAATCTAGACACTGGAGGATATGCTTAGAGCATGTGTGATTGACTTTGGTGGTAGTTGGGATTCGCATCTACCGTTGATCGAATTCTCCTACAACAATAGCTATTACACGAGCATCAAAATGGCTCCTTTCGAAGCTTTATACGGTCGAAAATGTTGTTCACTGGTCTGCTAGAATGAGATACGTGAATCTCAGCTTACTGGACCTGAACTCATTCTAGAGACTACAGATAAGGTCAAGAAGATTCGTGATAACCTTCAGACAGCTAGAAGCCATCAAAAGAGTTATGCGGATCAAGGACGCAAGCCCTTAGAATTTCAAATCGGTGATCACGTCCTACTCAAGGTATCCCCTTGGAAAGGTGTGATTAGATTTGGAAAGAAAGGAAAACTTGCACCACGTTATGTTGGACCATTCAAGATCGTTGAAAGAGTCGGAAAAGTAGCCTACAGACTTGAGCTACCTCCTGAACTTGGAAATGTTCATCCAACATTCCATGTGTCCAATCTCAAAAAGTGTTTAGCTGATGAGAACCTCCACATACCACTTGATGAAATTCGTATTGATAAAACGATGCACTTCATTGAGAAACCTGTGGAGATAGTGGACCGTATATTTAAACAATTGAAGAATAAACGGATTCGTTTAGTCAAGGTTCGCTGGGAATCCAAACGTGGCCCAGAGTTTACTTGGGAACGTGAGGACCAGATGAAGACGAAATATCCGCATTTGTTCTCACGAGTTTCCTCTAAATAAATTTCGAGACGAAATTTCCTAAAGTAGGGGAGACTGTAACATCCGTGCTTGTGTAATCATTCTACAGACTCTGAACAATACAATATTAATAAAACAGTTTGTTTTGATCCCAATGTTTGTTATTTATGTTTGATTTTATGCACATGTTGATTTTTGATCGATTTTGAGCTCTATATCACTTTCTGGAGAGTTATACGCAAACTGATGTGTAAACGTAATCAGTTTAACGCGACAAACACTCTGGAATAGCAACATAATCTTAACATACCTTAAATAACCTTTACATAACTTAGAAATAAGTTTTGAAGGCTTTGGTATGGCAAAAACAAGTTTATTCGCTCACAGGGACTATTTGCGTCAAACTGCAAAAGTCTATCGTTTCGTAAGTCAATGTATAGTTCGGAATATGATCATAAGCTAAACATACCATAAATAACCTAAAAATAGCTTAGAAATAAGCTTTGAGTGGTTCGGTGTGCGAAAACATGCTTATATGATCTTTCAGGGACTAAAAGTGTAAAAAACGGCGTAGGTTTGCATTTTGCGCATATCTTGCGTTCTGACCACATCTGGACATCCAAAATTTTTGTACACACTAAAATATTTTTATTTTAGTAATCGCCATGCAAAAATACCACTCGTCGCTTAATTTGGATCGTTTTCGCGTCCGTTTGAGTTTCGTCGTAATTTAACGAACAACGCGACCGTACGACCAAACGAGCCGACATCCGAGAGTTTTCCGAGCAGATTTTGAGTCCTCTAAACTTTATTGACCTTGTAGAGCCTTGAAAATGGCTTAACAGGGGTCAAAAGGGCCTGAAATGAGCTCAAACCATGTTAAGGGACCTGAATTGTAATTGTATGAAACTTATGCTGAACTGGGAAGGCTAGGCGGGCCGCGTAAGGTCCATGCCTATCCTTACGCGGGCCGTGTGAGGTGCCCAGCATCAGAAAACGTGTTTTTTTGAGCAGATCAGCTGTTTCCTTGTGTTTTCTTGCAACTTTCTTGTGTGGTAACCAAGTTTAAGGGTTCCCCAAGTCCCTCAATCATATCCTAACATGTGTAGGGCTGGGATCATTGCTTGATCACCACACAAAATGATCTTGATGGCTCTTGATTCCTATAAATAGTCATCAACTTTCATTCATTCACTTGCTCATTCCTCTCATTCTCCTTTCTCATCTGCTTTGGAGCTTCCTAATTTGATTTGGGAACTTGTCTTCTTTGTAGAAAAGATAGCAAGGACTTTAGTGAGCATTCTTTCATTTCTTTTATTACTTACTAGTTTAAAAAGTCAAACAGTGCTTGACTTTCAGTTTGACCAGTCAATTGGTCAAGTCAAAGTTCAATTGAACTTTGCAATGTGATTGTAATCACAATGGTTATAATCCTTAGTGATTATACCTACTGATTTCCACATTAACTAGGCGTAGTGACGAGTCAAAGTTTCGGTCAAAATGCGTTTTAGCACGCATTTTGCAACGGAACTATTTTCGGGTATCAAAACCCATTGTTTTGATACCAAATCAGTAGGTTAAACATGTTTTGACATGTTTAACTCGTCACTAATAGTTTGGTGCTTGTTTAGGGTCGTTAGTTAAGTGGTCTAAACAACCGCTTAGACTTTTGAACCCGACCCGTTTGGTCGATCATTAGGATCCGACCAAGCTTACTTAGTGATCATAGTTACATAGGGAATAACCCCTGAGGTTATACCTTATGATCACCTAGAATTGGTTAGTCTTTTGGTAGTTAGCTTGTATGCCCATAGTAAATGACCAAAACGCCCTTTTGAAGCATAAATCCGTAGTTTGACTATGTGAACATATTTTTTTGACATATAATATGATTTAGTAACATGTTTAGGCATGATTGGGCATGTAAGACTTGGCATAGCACATAGTTAACCAACCGAACATAGTTTTACGCTAACGACGCATTATAGTAGCTTATACTACCATAATGGGTCGAAACGGGTCAAAAGCACTTAGGTAGACTTTCAAATCAGAATGTAAGGTCTAATAAATCATACCATATGAGTTTACATACTCATTTGATTTATAGAACCTCATTCTATCCTATCTCCCGATTTAGGAGCCGATTATTAACATAGTTACCTATACTAGGTGCCGGTTGATTCCGTGATAGTTGGAGCTTTTATTGGTCTTATTCTCAAGACTAATAAGCAATCCCAAGTGAGTACATAGTTCCCCTCTTTTACCGCTTTCAAATATTTTGGGGTGATTCACATGTACATACTTGTTACTTTCTTGTTTTACATGCTTTTGTGACATAAACATGCTAGTTTCACTTAGTACATATTTAGTACATGTTTTCACTATGTCTTGCTAAGTATGTTAAGCATGCTAGCACATTGTTTTATTACACATTTGTTACATATGTTTACTTAGCATATGTACGCATTGTTTTACATGACATTTCTGCTATGTATGTTTACTGAGCATACTAGCACATTGTTTTATATGAACATTTCTACTAGGCATGTTTACTTAGCATACCTAATACATGGTTTTCATAGCATGCTTACATTGGTTATGACATTTGGTGTGTTTAATCGGGACAATAATACATTCATTAACATTAGCTACGCCGCTCGGTAGTATGTAATGGTACCATAGGAATTGACAACTCCCGTTTCCGACTTCCTAGGTTTGTTTGGAAGTTGGAAATGACAGAATCCGACTACATAACTTAGATGAACCTTTAATTTGTTTAAAGGTTTGTCGCCACAGTCGCAAGGCTTGAATGTATGCGATTAACATTACTGCATAAATGTTTGTAATCATAAATCATTGTTTCTGCAAAACATGACATTTGAATTAAACTTAGGTTTACTCAAAAACATTGTTTTGTACATTTTTCCTACGGGGTTGAGTAGATTCTTTTATTCACCGTATATGACATATGTTTCACATTGGCATTTTTACATAGTCTAAGTAGATGATTTCCTACTTGCTATGCATTCCATTGGTTATACATAATATATGTTACACATGACATTAAACATGGTTTATGCATAAACATTTTGACATTAAACATGACATTTTGTTGGGTAATGATAAGTGACTTATGTAACGGGGCTATGTGTTATACGATAAAAGCATGGTGGATACGCCGCTGGTACTTCCTATATATAAGTGCTTTTATTGTATTATACATTGTTGCGTTTCCTAAGCCACTTGACAAAAGACATGAAACATTTTTACAAGGACACGACATTTTTTTTTATACAAAGTACATATTTTATACAATTCACTTTTACTTGGTTATTTATTTAACCATGCATAATTCTTTTATATCATTTGATTTTCATATCGATTTTCACATGATTTTATAAAAGAAAACATTTTACAAGGTTCATGACTATTTTTTTGTTAAAAACTTCTTTTAAACTACAAGTCATGAATCCTGCATAAACAAAACCTATGTATCTCACAGGCATTTTTATGCTGACGTACCTATTTTTACATGTGTTTCAGGTGCTGATGCATGAGGATGTTTGTGCTTCACTTAGGCGGACTCGGGCCTTAGTGACTTAAAAGACAATTATTATGTTATGTTTTATTTAATTTCCAAGACAATGTAAACTTTAATTAAATAATACATAACTTTAATTACCATGGTTGTTGAAACAATGATTCTGTTACAACACTCCCCGACGTTTTCCGCCACGGTTTGTTGTTTTACGTGGTTGGGGTGTGACAGAAGAGTTGGTATCAGAGCCAATGGTTATAGGGAATTAGGTTATTTGTAATGCTTTGACCTAGACTATAACTTTCTAGGACCCTAACACAAGTTTACTTGTGTTTAGATCTTAAAACAATACACGTCACCTATCCTTAGGTGATTACCAAAACATGAACACAAAATTCCAAAATGATTTTGAAATCAATCACCTATCCTTAGGCGATTTCTCTTGTACCTTCCAAATTTTCAAAATCTCGTCAAAGTTTGGGTCTAAATAATGTGAACACGTGCAAACTGGAAGAGTGAATGCCTGTACCCTGAGTTTTCTGTCTAAGGCTAGAGTGTTCGTACAAATTCGCAATTTCGGACCAGTCACTCTGACCTGGGAACTCTTGGGGTGAGTGTTCACTGATAGGCGAGCATGTCTTTAGTGATACATTATTATGACCTATTTACTTTGATTTGTCACTGTGTGTCGTTTGTTTGCTTTGTGGTAACAAACAAATGACCACCATCCTTGCTTTTTGTCGATTTTATGGATATCTCATTTCTTTCATCACGTCATCTCACTCGTTTTCTCTCATGTTTCCTCTTTTAGAATGCCTCCTCGACGCAAAAATCCGCTATCGAATGCTGAACTGGCTGAAATCATCGGGCAGCAAATGGCTGCTGCGTTCCCCAATCTCATTGCTCAATGGAACCAAGCCAACAATAACAATAATGATGTTTGTGCTTCACTTAGGCGGACTCGGGCCTTAGTGACTTAAAAGACAATTATTATGTTATGTTGTATTTAATTTCCAAGACAAAGTAAACTATAATTCAATAATACATAACTTTAATTACCATAGTTGTTGAAACAATGATTCTGTTACAACACTCCCCGACATTTTCCGCCACGGTTTGTTGTTTTACGTGGTCGGGGTGTGACAGAATGAATGAAATTGCTTGGCTATTTATACTTGAGCATGATGAACAAGATCATTCCATGTGTTTGTGTGGCCATCAAGGATTAAATCATGGCCATACAATTGTTAGGAGCTGATTAGTAACCTTGGTGATCACTTAAACTTGCCCATCACACAAAAGAATTGCCATAACAGCCTCTGAAGTATCAAACAGTTGCTGAAAATCAATTTTTGGTCGCTGACACATTCATACGGCCCACGTAAGAGACAGGGGCAAGCTTACGCGCCCCGCCTGGCCTCCCCAGATCAGCAAAAGTTTCAGAATTGACAGTTCAGGTCCCTGCACTTGTTTAAGTCCATTTCAGGTCCTTTTGACCCCCGTTAAGACATTTTCAAGGCTCTACAAGGTCAATAAAGTTTAGAGGACTCAAAATGTGCTCGGAAAACTCTCGGATGTCGGCTTGTTTGGTCATACGGTCGCGTTATTCGTCAAATTACGACGAAATTCAAACGGACGCGAAAACGAACCAAATTAAGCGACGAATGGAATTTTTGCATGCCGATCACTAAAATAAAAATATTTTAGTGTCTACAAAAATTTTGGGTGTCCAGATGTGGTCAGAATGTAAGATATGCGTGAAAATGCAAACTTACGTCGTTTTTGACACTTTTAGCCCCTGTAAGATCAAATAAGCATGTTTTCACATACCGAACCCCTCAAAGCTTATTTCTAAGCTATGTTTAGGTTATTTATGGTATGTTTAGCTTATGATCAAGTTCCGAACTTTTCGATACCATACGAATCGGTATAGTTTCGCAGTTTGACACAAATAGTCCCTGCGATCGAATAGACTTGTTTTCAACACACCAAACCATCCAAAACTTATTTCTAAGTTATGTAAAGGTTATTTTAGGTATGTTAAGACTATTTCGCTATTCTGGAGTGTTTGTTGCATTAATCTGACTGCGTTTACGCACCAGCTTGCGTATAACTTTCCAGAAAGTGATTTAAAGCTTGGAATCGGGATCGATTCAAATCGTAAAATCATCAAACATAAAAACACACATAATAACACCAAAACAAATTTTTTTATTAATAATTATCATTGTTTTGCATTGTTCATCGATTACAGAGCACAGTTGTCACAGTCTCCCCTACTTTAGGAAATTTCGTCCCGAAATTTTAACTAGAGGAAACTTGTGAGAACAATTGCGGATATTTCGCCTTCATTTGGTCCTCACGTTCCCAAGTAAACTCTGGGCCACGTTTGGATTCCCAGCGAATCTTGACCAAATGAATTCGTTTGTTCTTCAACTGTTTGTATGTACGGTCCACTATCTCCACAGGTTTCTCGACAAAGTGCATCGTTTTATCGATTTGGATTTCGTCTAGTGGAATGTGAAGATCAGCGTCAGCTAAACACTTTCGCAAATTGGACACGTGAAAAGTCGGATGAATATTTCCAAGCTCTGGAGGTAGCTCTAGTCGATAGGCAACCTTTCCAACTCTTTCGACAATCTTAAATGGTCCAACATTTCGTGGTGCAAGTTTTCCTTTCTTTCCAAATCTCACCACTCCCTTCCAAGGTGACACCTTGAGTAGGACATGGTCTCCGACTTGACATTCTAAGGGCTTGCGTCGTAAATCCGCATAACTCTTTTGACGGCATCTAGCTGTCACAAGATTATCGCGAATTTTCTTGATTTTGTCTGTTGTTTCCAGAACAAGCTCCGGTCCAGTAAGCTGAGCTTCACCGGTCTCATTCCAACAGACAGGTGAACGACATTTTCGACCGTAGAGAGCCTCGAATGGTGCCATATTAATGCTAGCATGATAACTATTGTTGTAAGAGAACTCGATCAATGGCAGATGAGAATCCCAATTACCACCAAAGTCTATCACGCATGCTCTAAGCATATCCTCCAAAGTTTGAACCGTTCTCTCAGATTGTCCATCTGTTTGGGGATGATAAGCAGTGCTTAGATTTAGTTGGGTTCCCATAGCAGATTGCATGGCTTTCCAAAAATGAGATGAAAATCGAGCATCACAATCGGATATGATGTCCAAAGGAACACCATGTCGAGATACAATCTCATCAACATAAATCTTTGCAAGTTTATCAGCAGATAGATCCTAACGAATCGCAATAAAATGAGTTGACTTCGTTAATCGATCGATGACAACCCAAATAGCATCATGACCTTTAGATGTACGCGGTAATTTAGTGATGAGATCCATCGCAATGTTCACCCACTTCGAAACCGGTATCTCTGGTTGTACAAGCAAACCAGATGGTCGTTGATGTTCAGCCTTGACTTTGAGACAAGTTAGGCATTTTGACACATACAAGGCAACATCTTTCTTTATACCAGGCCACCAGATCTTAGTACGAAGATCCTTGTACATTTTATCAGCACCAGGATGGATAGAATATCGAGACTTGTGAGATTCATCCATCACTAAAGTGCGAAGATCGTCTTGTTTTGGAATCCACAAACGATCCTTGAAATAGAGTAAACCATCGTCCTTCGCTTCGAGCTTAAGCTCAAGTTGACGTGGTAATTCCTTACCCATCAAATTTTGTGAAACACAAAATTGCTGAGCTTGAAGAACACGAGTTTGAAGATCAGATAGAGTTCGAACAGAATGAAGGTTGACTCGCTCCTTTCGACTAAGCGCATCGGCTACGACATTCGCCTTACCAGGATGGTAGCGAATCTCGCAAACGTAATCGTTTAAGAGTTCAACCCAACGACGTTGCCTCATGTTGAGCTCTTTCTGATTAAGAATATGCTGGAGACTTTTGTGGTCTGTGAAAACCACACACTTCGTACCATAGAGGTAGTGTCTCCAGATTTTCAGAGCAAAAACTACAGCACCTAACTCAAGATCATGAGTTGTGTAGTTCTTCTCGTGAACTTTCAATTGTCTAGACGCATATGCTATAACTTTGCCTCGTTGCATGAGAACACAACCAAGGCCTAGATTTGACGCGTCACAATAGACAACGAAATCATCGTTTCCCTCGGGCAAAGATAGAACAGGAGCATCGCATAGCTTCTTTTTCAGCGTTTGAAACGCTTCTTCTTGCTTGGGTCCCCACTCAAAAGGCTTATTCTTTTGAGTCAAAGCAGTGAGTGGAACCGCAATCTTAGAGAAGTTCGAAATGAAACGACGATAATAACCAGTAAGACCAAGAAAAGATCGAATCTCTGTAGGTGTCGTTGGTGTATTCCAATCCTTGATTGCTGCAATCTTGGATGGATCCACATGAATACCTTGCTTGTTGACAATATGTCCCAAAAACTGAACTTCTTTAAGCCAAAATTCACACTTGGAGAATTTAGCAAAAAGTTGTTCCTTCTTCAGGAGTTCTAAAGTTAAACGAAGGTGTTGCTCGTGATCGGTTCGAGACTTCGACTAAATGAGAATATCGTCGATGAACACAATGATGAACTTGTCTAAATAAGGTTTACAGACCCTATTCATCAAGTCCATGAAGATAGCTGGAGCATTTGTCAAACCAAAAGGCATGACAGTAAACTCATAGTGTCCATATCTCGTGCGGAAGGCGGTTTTGGGAATATCTTCTTCGAGTACACGAAGCTGATGATACCCAGAACGCAGATCGATCTTGGAGAAACAGGTAGCACCTTGCAGCTGATCAAAGAGATCATCGATTCGAGGTAGGGGATATCGATTCTTGATGGTAAGCTTATTAAGCTCACGATAATCAATACACATACGAAAAGATCCATCTTTATTTTTCACAATGAGGACAGGAGCGCCCCAAGGTGAATAACTCGGTCGGATGAATCCTTTATCAGATAACTCTTGAAGCAGTTTCGATAACTCTTGCATCTCAGACGGTGCAAGACGATAAGGTGCTTTCACAATCGGGTTGACATTGGGTACAAGGTCAATATGAAACTCGACTTGACGAACTGGAGGCAAACCAGACAGTTCATCAGGAAACACCTCTGGATAATCCCGAACAATTGGAATATCCTGAATACTCTTGTTCTTGCCTTTCTCCTCGGTGACATGTGCCAGGAAGGCAACATATCCTTTTCGTAAATAACTTTGGACTTTCATACACGACATGAGTTTCAATCCACCAGATGGCTTCTCGCCATGAACTTCCAGAACATCGCTAGACGAAAGAGGAATACGAATGATCTTATCGAAACAAACCACCTCAGCACGGTGTTTGGTTAACCAATCCATCCCCACGATAATGTCGAAACTCCCAAGTTGCATCGGTACGAGGTTGTCATACCCCGATATTTCCACGAATTACCGGTGGGGAGTATCGTGACGTAGTTGATATCATCATAGTCAAACAACACAATTTTAAATGCACAGCGGAAGCAAAAGATAAATATATTACAAACCGATATAAAGTAATATCCAATTATTACAAACGGAATGTAAAAGATCCACAGGAGGATCATATATAAAGGAAACATAGTTCATCAAATTTAAATGCATCCAAGCTTGCGAGACTCTTATTGATGCTAAGGAGAGGCCAGCCTATTACGAGTAGTACCTGCACTTAACCTTTTTGGGAAAATACGTCAGTTTACACTAGTAAATACAATTAACTGACTCATTTTGAAAGTTTAGTGAAAATTGGTTTGAATGCACGTGGCACAAAACATTTTATAACTTGGGATAATTATTTGAATATAATACTTGTAAAGAATTACATTTTTCTTATGCGTTCAGTAGCCTGGTTCGTGCTGGGTTAAAGAACAATAGACACACCACATTATTTATTTTGGCACTGATGGGTGTACGCCTACACCCCGTACTTAGGTCGTGGCCATTTCGTAAAATGATGCCAAGGATATCAGGGACATGGTCATTAACCCCCCAAAGGCGTTAAGCAAACAAAACATATTTTTAAACGGGTCATCTCAATAATACTTAACCACCAATCGATTAAGGTCGAATGCCCGACCAAACGATATTTTAGATACCGTACCCCAAGCCCGTATAAGGGAAAATAAGTTAAAAGTATTTACCTGAGCTAAAAATAAATTCAATCCCAGCCGTATCAAATCAGCAAGTACAGATAGCTTTTACTGAGCTCCTATTCTGGAACGAAGGTTTTTAATAACCTATTAGAATCCTAACGGGTCTTTAATTAAGCCTTGACTTAGACCGGTTAGTTTTCAAAAGGAAGATACGGTTCAAACGCATGATAAAGCGAAGACCGGAATAGAATGTGATTTAGACCCGACAAATTTGAAGAGTTGTATAATATGGGTAATCTAACCACATTCTGGATTTTGAGATAAAAACGATAAGGTTTGACCCGTTTCGGCTAATTTATGCAAACTAGTTACATAAACCGAACCGAACGCGCAAGAAGCGTAACGGGTAACCATAAGAGTCATATACAGGTTTCCTAAGTTAATATGCCTTAAATATGTTGTGATATCAGTAGGATACCCTCCATTATGCCCAAAACGAGTTTAATCTCAATTTAAGCCCCGTAGGGGTATTTTGGTCATTTAAAAGATTATAAAAGAGATTAATTTTAATTCTGAGACTCGGGTCTGAAATAATTAGTAAAACAACTTAATTTAATAGGTTATATCAGTTGGTGATAAGTCTTATATGCCAAAATGGTTTTAAACCCATACTAGGTGTTTAATACGCGTAAAAAGCCGTTTTAAGCGATATCCGGGTTATACAGGAAATCTGAGTTTTCTGATCAGGTTATAAAGTTCAAAATACTTCATTTATTATATAAAATCAGTAGCAATTGGATTGGTGTCAAAATACTATGTAAAACTCATTTTATACACAAAAAGGGTATAATCGGTATTTACTGAATCAAGGCCATAACCTTAGGTTATGATCAGGTTAAAAATAATTAAAAATCTTCAAAAATCTCAAAATATTATATTACATCAGTGGGTAAAAGTTTTGGTGTCAAAAATTGGGTTTAGATAGGCTTTACGCTAATTATGCTTTTTAATTAACAAAAAGCTTTCAAATTACGCTATTGAGCATAACTCCTAATCTAGACCTCCAACTGATGTGAAATTTTAGGGACATGTTTATAAATCAGTAATAAAGATTATTGTCCTTTCACATTTCCAAAATTCTCGTTTTATGGTCAAAAGGGCATTATGGTCAACATTAAGCAATTAACGGAAACGTGTAAACGAATCGGACAATCAACGATCCAACCACAGAGGGTTATACTATCATGTAACCTGGTCCTAAGGAAGCTCTAAGGCATTTCCAAACCCATCTAAATCGGGTCAGAACTGAAGTCAAAGCAACAGTCAAAGTTTTACGATTTTCGGTTCCGAACCGAGCCTAAACAGAAATTTATCAGATCAAACAAGCTTAGACCAGTTCTTATACTTATTACCAAGTTATATGAGTGATAAAATAGGTTACACGCCTTCTACATTGCTAATTACATGTTAATACAAAATTTATGCTTCTGTTGACTTTTTACAAACAACTTTTGACCCGACAAATGATCTAGTTAGAGCGGGAATCAGAGGGTGCCCTTTTTAAGGATTTATTGCCCACATAATTACCAACTTATAACTACCTTAAGTTTGATTAATCACTGGACCATTAGTGATTAATCGATAAGTCAAACCTTAATTACGACAGTTTGAGTTTTAAGCTATAAACTAAGCAAAACTCAATTAAGGAAGGTCAAGGATACTTACCAAGGTCTAATGCACGATTAGAGATGCTTGGGGAAAGGCCTTGAGCTCCAGAAATGATCAGAAGTGAAGGTATGAGTGAATGATCAAGTTTGCACACAATGGGGCTTTATATAGTGCCTTTGATCCATCAAGATCATGACAAACGAGCCTATGAGGTGATCCCAGATCAATTACAAGTGTCCCTAAGCCTAAGAATTAGTTTAGGCAGCTCTTGGTGGTGAAAAAGGGCAATATATGTCGGTTACATTGGCTGAACAGCCATCAGTCGAGTTTCTGCATCTGGGAGTAGCTTACGGACCGTAAGGGTCCTAGCATACGGTCCGTAAGGACCAGGCCAGCATGACATAACTTTCAAAAGTTGACAGTTTGGCCCCTGAACTTCCAAACTTGATTTTTAACATGGTTTCTTGCACTTGTAACTAGAGGTGTACAAATCGGTTTTTTTGAAAACCGGTTACGGTTATTAACCGGACCGGTTTTTTTCGTTCAAAACAAAAACCGGTTTTTTTAATAACCGGTTTCGGTTACTAACCGGTTTTTCAAGTCCAAAACACTAACCGGTGTAACCGGTTGGGACCGGTTTTTAACCGGTTTTCTTAAAACCGGTTTCGGTTAGTAACCGGTTTTTGGGATAAATAATAGTAACCGGTCGCCAACCGGCGGTTCGGTTATAAAACCGGACCGGTTATAAAAAAACCGGTTAAAAAAAAACCGGTTTCGGTTTTTTTTCCGGTTTCGGTTCTAAAACCGGTTTTTTTTGTACACCTCTACTTGTAACCCCCAAACTTGACTTTTAAGGACTCCAAGTCATAAACCAACGTTGTTAAGTCCCCGGTTATTCATACGATCACCGAAAAGTCTTAAATTTCAATGTTGACGCTTTTAACCTCTCATATACGAACATTGCCATAACTTTCTCATACTTTAACGAGACCTTATGAAATTTTTATCACTTATTCTCGCGATCATAATTAATCATTACAAAGCTTCGGGTTTGCTAAAAGGTAACTCAGAGGTACACTTTAAACATGTTGACACATTTAACCCCTGTAGTTTGTAATCTCTCACTTTCTTTCACAATTAGCTTCGTATGATCCATGAATCATTCGTTTAAGGGTATAAACATCATGTATGGTTATTGTAAAGTATATTTATCCATTGTTGACATTTTAAACCCTTATATTCACATACTTTTCTTGTTTGTCAACTTTAGTCCCTCTTAAGAAATTTTTTGCACGTTCCAAGCTTACGACACGTGTCAACACATTATAGGACGTGAATTTTCGAGGTGTTACATCCTCACCCCCTTAAAAGAAATCTCGGCCTCGAGATTTGTTAAAATGATGGAAGTACTTTTTGTCGCATAATGGACTTAACTTCTATAACATATCTGGAGTCTTTCTAAGCTCCCAAAGTGACCCCTATATTAGGTATATGTATCCTTTTGGAGCTTCTTAACCTGTCGATCCTCAATCGATACAGGATGCTCCTCACATCATAAATCTGCATATCATTATGTGATAGTGCTTCTTGACTTATTGGTGAAACACATCCTTCAGTCACTAGCGTGCAATGTATTGCGAGCTCCGCCAAGCTCCTTAAATAGGTTTTAGCTTATAAGCTACTTGATCTTGATACATTCGATTTCCTTCGAATGATTCTATATATTCAGAGCTTGACTAGCCTGATAATTTAACAAATTTGGCACACCCTCCCTGGGTGATATCTTTTGTTGAACCTTATTCCTTAACAAGAATTTAGGAGGGTTGCTACTTTCATTAATTCTTGATTTTCTGCCGAATACTGGCAACTTACAGATGATTAGGGATTTGTATGATCTTATTCGTCATTTCCAATGCAACTTTCAGATCCTGATAAGTGGACTTCCCAAAGTCTCATCCATCCAACGGATGTTTTGATATTTCATCTATACAAGGTCTCCAAAGGAGCAGCCTTGATACTTATGTGGCAGCTATAATAGAAAAGCTTAATTTAAGGTGTGATGGTTATTCCAACCACTGCTTAAAACTAATCTTAAGGAGTAGCTAATCCTTACAGTTAGTCGAACAAATCGACGATCCTGGGCAGCTGATGGCGATTCTTATTTGTTGCCTAATTAGGGTTGCGGTAACCAATGCATAAGCAAAATGAACCGTCTTTCATAGTTAACTATACCGAATTCTCTGGATATTGAGTTAGGCTATATGAACCCTCTATTTTAAAACTTAGTTAATCAGGGTTTCGATTCTTCCAATGATGGTACTAGCCGTCTTGGAGATTTCATAATAATACAGCCTTAAATGGGATATAAACCTTAACTCTACCTGCCTCTCAGGGGTAAACAGGGTAATCTTAGGAGAAGATAATCAAGATATAAGGAGGTTGCAGAGATTTTTCAAATCTCAGGCTCCAATTCATCCATCATTGCTTGTTTAATTAAGTGACACATTTACGTTACGAGTCCACGAACTCCTTGATCTGGAACATTTACTTGGACAATTCCATTCTGGATATCTCCTTTGAATACCATTAGCTGACTTTAGTACTCTATGAGCATCGGAATATCTTTGTGGTCCCATGCATTAAACCTCCATACTGATCAGGCATGGAAGCAATCTATGGAACATATTAAGATATACCAATCCTCATATGGCGCTTTTTATCATACCGTTTGGTATTTGCAATCGTTAGAGATCAAAGAGATATCAACTCTAAATGCTGACGCATTACACCTAGAGAGAGGATACTTCTAAAATTCTACGCCTGAAGGTTTCTAACAGGAACAGAAGGAATGGTTCTTATGATTTCACCTGTAAGTTTTATCTTACACTTAGTATCTGGGGTTCTTAATGGAAAATTTCCAAAAGTTTGCTACGCTTAAGATCTTATGGGAGACTTAGCAGCACCTGAAGCCACACGTAACTCTTAGCAATTAAATCACAATAAGGGATTTATCTAGTGTCATTATTAATGTGAACTGCCTCTAATCATACATCAGGAGGGTTAAGCGCCTTCATTCTTTATCTGTTGGTGCATGTTTTGTGACAACAGCTTAATAGTTTGATTATTTAGTCTTTGGATATTTTGTATTGGGCTTAGCATTATTGGTTAGGGAGTTAATTAGTGTTATGCGCTTGGAGACTTAACCTGTCGATCCTCAATCGATACAGGATGCTCCTCACATCATAAATCTGCATATCATTATGTGATAGTGCTTCTTGACTTACTGGTGAAACACATCCTTCAGTCACTAGCGTGCAATGTATTGCGAGCTCCGCCAAGCTCCTTAAATAGGTTTTAGCTTATAAGCTACTTGATCTTGATACATTCGATTTCCTTCGAATGATTCTATATATTCAGAGCTTGACTAGCCTGATAATTTAACAAATTTGGCACACCCTCCCTGGGTGATATCTTTTGTTAAACCTTATTCCTTAACAAGAATTTAGGAGGGTTGCTACTTTCATTAATTCTTGATTTTCTGCCGAATAGTGGCAACTTACAGATGATTAGGGATTTGTATGATCTTATTCGTCATTTCCAATGAAACTTTCAGATCCTGATAAGTGGACTTCCCAAAGTCTCATTCATCCAACGGATGTTTTGATATTTCATCTATACAAGGTCTCCAAAGGAGCAGCCTTGATACTTATGTGGCAGCTATAATAGAAAAGCTTAATTTAAGGTGTGATGGTTATTCCAACCACTGCTTAAAACTAATCTTAAGGAGTAGCTAATCCTTACAGTTAGTCGAACAAATCGACGATCCTGGGCAGCTGATGGCGATTCTTATTCGTTGCCTAATTAGGGTTGCGGTAACCAATGCATAAGCAAAATGAACCGTCTTTCATAGTTAACTATACCGAATTCTCTGGATATTGAGTTAGGCTATATGAACCCTCTATTTTAAAACTTAGTTAATCAGGGTTTCGATTCTTCCAATGATGGTACTAGCCGTCTTGGAGATTTCATAATAATACAGCCTTAAATGGGATATAAACCTTAACTCTACCTGCCTCTCAGGGGTAAACAGGGTAATCTTAGGAGAAGATAATCAAGATACAAGGAGGTTGCAGAGATTTTTCAAATCTCAGGCTCCAATTCATCCATCATTGCTTGTTTAATTAAGTGACACATTTACGTTACGAGTCCACGAACTCCTTGATCTGGAACATTTACTTGGACAATTCCATTCTGGATATCTCCTTTGAATACCATTAGCTGACTTTAGTACTCTATGAGCATCGGAATATCTTTGTGGTCCCATGCATTAAACCTCCATACTGATCAGGCATGGAAGCAATCTATGGAACATATTAAGATATACCAATCCTCATATGGCGCTTTTTATCATACCGTTTGGTATTTGCAATCGTTAGAGATCAAAGAGATATCAACTCTAAATGCTGACGCATTACACCTAGAGAGAGGATACTTCTAAAATTCTACGCCTGAAGGTTTCTAACAGGAACAGAAGGAATGGTTCTTATGATTTCACCTGTAAGTTTTATCTTACACTTAGTATCTGGGGTTCTTAATGGAAAATTTCCAAAAGTTTGCTAAGCTTAAGATCTTATGGGAGACTTAGCAGCACCTGAAGCCACACGTAACTCTTAGCAATTAAATCACAATAAGGGATTTATCTAGTGTCATTATTAATGTGAACTGCCTCTAATCATACATCAGGAGGGTTAAGCGCCTTCATTCTTTATCTGTTGGTGCATGTTTTGTGACAACAGCTTAATAGTTTGATTATTTAGTCTTTGGATATTTTGTATTGGGCTTAGCATTATTGGTTAGGGAGTTAATTAGTGTTATGCGCTTGGAGACTTAACCTGTCGATCCTCAATCGATACAGGATGCTCCTCACATCATAAATCTGCATATCATTATGTGATAGTGCTTCTTGACTTACTGGTGAAACACATCCTTCAGTCACTAGCGTGCAATGTATTGCGAGCTCCGCCAAGCTCCTTAAATAGGTTTTAGCTTATAAGCTACTTGATCTTGATACATTCGATTTCCTTCGAATGATTCTATATATTCAGAGCTTGACTAGCCTGATAATTTAACAAATTTGGCACACCCTCCCTGGGTGATATCTTTTGTTGAACCTTATTCCTTAACAAGAATTTAGGAGGGTTGCTACTTTCATTAATTCTTGATTTTCTGCCGAATACTGGCAACTTACAGATGATTAGGGATTTGTATGATCTTATTCGTCATTTCCAATGCAACTTTCAGATCCTGATAAGTGGACTTCCCAAAGTCTCATCCATCCAACGGATGTTTTGATATTTCATCTATACAAGGTCTCCAAAGGAGCAGCCTTGATACTTATGTGGCAGCTATAATAGAAAAGCTTAATTTAAGGTGTGATGGTTATTCCAACCACTGCTTAAAACTAATCTTAAGGAGTAGCTAATCCTTACAGTTAGTCGAACAAATCGACGATCCTGGGCAGCTGATGGCGATTCTTATTCGTTGCCTAATTAGGGTTGCGGTAACCAATGCATAAGCAAAATGAACCGTCTTTCATAGTTAACTATACCGAATTCTCTGGATATTGAGTTAGGCTATATGAACCCTCTATTTTAAAACTTAGTTAATCAGGGTTTCGATTCTTCCAATGATGGTACTAGCCGTCTTGGAGATTTCATAATAATACAGCCTTAAATGGGATATAAACCTTAACTCTACCTGCCTCTCAGGGGTAAACAGGGTAATCTTAGGAGAAGATAATCAAGATACAAGGAGGTTGCAGAGATTTTTCAAATCTCAGGCTCCAATTCATCCATCATTGCTTGTTTAATTAAGTGACACATTTACGTTACGAGTCCACGAACTCCTTGATCTGGAACATTTACTTGGACAATTCCATTCTGGATATCTCCTTTGAATACCATTAGCTGACTTTAGTACTCTATGAGCATCGGAATATCTTTGTGGTCCCATGCATTAAACCTCCATACTGATCAGGCATGGAAGCAATCTATGGAACATATTAAGATATACCAATCCTCATATGGCGCTTTTTATCATACTGTTTGGTATTTGCAATCGTTAGAGATCAAAGAGATATCAACTCTAAATGCTGACGCATTACACCTAGAGAGAGGATACTTCTAAAATTCTACGCCTGAAGGTTTCTAACAGGAACAGAAGGAATGGTTCTTATGATTTCACCTGTAAGTTTTATCTTACACTTAGTATCTGGGGTTCTTAATGGAAAATTTCCAAAAGTTTGCTAAGCTTAAGATCTTATGGGAGACTTAGCAGCACCTGAAGCCACACGTAACTCTTAGCAAGTAAATCACAATAAGGGATTTATCTAGTGTCATTATTAATGTGAACTGCCTCTAATCATACATCAGGAGGGTTAAGCGCCTTCATTCTTTATCTGTTGGTGCATGTTTTGTGACAACAGCTTAATAGTTTGATTATTTAGTCTTTGGATATTTTGTATTGGGCTTAGCATTATTGGTTAGGGAGTTAATTAGTGTTATGCGCTTGGAGAATGGCCTGGCCCAGACCAAAGCCCATGTGCAAACCTTGTCCTATATAAACAAGGCTTGGCATAAGGGTTTAAGTTAGACACTTGATAGACAGTAGAAACTTGACATACTTAGAGGAATTGAGAGAGAGTTAAAGAAATCTACAGAGAGTGGCTGAGAGATTTCTTGTGGGTCTTGAATTGATTGTAAACTTTGTGTTGGATAATCAATAGAAGACCGGATTGAAAGTGTATCGTGTTCTTGATTCTGTTTCTACTCGTTTTCTGTGAAATCTGATCTAGGGGATTCCGCACTCTAGGTTAGATCGACGATTCTGTTATGATCCGCACGGGTTAAGGGACCTACAATTGGTATCAGAGCATTAGGCTCTCGATTGGCTTGGTTCAGAATCATTTCTGCAGAAAAATCGTAGTTTCGGGCGTTTTTGGAAGCTGTTCTAGGGTTCTGCTGGTGTTTTCGGACAAACAGCAGGGATTTCGGATATAAATCTTGCATTTTGAATCCATTATGGATTGAAATCAAGTATTTCGGATCAGTTTCGAACCAAAAATCAGCTATTTCAGATTAACAGCTTGGATTTCAGACAAAACAGCATCAATTTCGGACCAGAAACAAGCATTTTGGATCTTCTGCTTGCATTTCGGATCATCTGGACTGCATTTCAAATCATCAGAATTGCATTTCAGATTAAAATCAAGCATTTCGGACCAGGAATCAATCATTTCGGATCAAAAAGTTGAATTTCGGACAAGATTTACTTGCATTTCGGATCCATTTGAAGGATTACGGACAATTTCGAATCAAAGGTCTCATTTCGGATCAGTTTGGTCCATTTCGGACAGAAGGTGCTGATTTCGGATCAATCCTCACCATCTCGGATTAGCATTTCGAATCTAGGACCATTTCGAACCATTTCTGATCATTTCGGGAGGGGTGGAATTTTTCTTGGCTTGCGTAAGAAAAATTTCACTGTTTCACGTTTAGAAAATTATCCGTAACAAATCTCAGGAAACCGTTTGCACCGTTAAATTCCTTGGAAAAAAAACAGTTTTCAGAATCTAACGGTATAATTTGGTAAAAACAGTTTTCGGATAATTTTTGTACGGTTTTTGCAGTACGGTTACGGTAAAAGCTCGACAAGGACCAGTAGAGAAGTTAGAATTGGATTTTGACACAGGTTACCAAAATTCATTTGAACTTTTACGCTGCGTGATGGCTAAGATGAACAATGGATGGGAGACTGTTAAGAATTGGCCAAAGCTTACAAACGTCAAAGAATATGCTGACTGGAAAGAGAAGTTTGAGTTGTTTATGAAAAGTGAAGATACTAAAATGTGGACGTGTATGATAGATGGATACTTTGCTCCCACACGTCGTGCTGATAAGGAAACTGCTGAGAAGAAGGAGGCAGAAGTTTCAAAAGGCTTGAAGGATGTGAATGGACTTACATCAGAGGTAAAGGTATCATCAGAATCTGTAAGTCATACATGTCTTAATTGCACTGAACTACAGGGTAAAGTTAACAGCCTATCGGAACAAAACAAAACTCTGTTAGCTGATTTGGAAAACCGAAAAGAGTTAAATGTGCTTTTGATTAAAAGAGAGTCAAATTGTTTAGATAAACTCAAATCAAATGAACCAGAAATTAGCAGTTTAACAAGCAAAGTCAATGAACTATCCCAGATCATTGATTTGGCTCGTGAAACTGTGAAAGAAAAGACTAACGAGCTTTCAGAAAAGTGCACAGAATTGACTGATGCACAAGCCAAAATTGTAGAACTTCAGGGTAAGTTAGAAAAATTTGGAAATTCTTCGTTAGTCAAGACTCATATTAAAAAAGGTTTGAAAAGAAGTAATGATAAAACAGGGGTGGGGTTTACAAAAGCTTCATCTTCTGAAAATCAAGATTACTCTTTTCTACCAAATGATGAAGAGCTAATTGATTTTGTAACCACTGCACAAGAGGTAGTGGATCCGATAGCTGTGGACTTGCCAAATAGTCCAGTTTCTTTGAAAGAATCTGTTGGGTCTAACAGTACACCTCATAAAGTGGATGAGGATACTGAAGACAAAAAGGCCAAAACATTTAAAAAGGGATCAAATAAAAAGAAAACTTATAAGAAAAGATCTTGTTTTAAATGTCACAACAAAGGGCACGTGGCAAGTTGTTGTCCTTTAAAGAAAGGTAAACAAAAAGTTGATGAGGTTAAGGAAGGGAATCAGGTTGGGTCAAGCAATAGTGTAAAACCAAGTTGTCAGACAAAGAAACCAGAATCTCAATCAAAACCCTCAACTTCGAAAAGATTTAATAGACCAAGAAGTATTTCTCCACAATTTAGTCAATATAGTGGTAAATCAAATCGTTTTCAAAGTCAAAATAAAAATTTTGGATATCAAAATCGATACCAAACTGCTGGTAATCGAAATTTTCAACAAAGAAATGGACATAGGGGTTTTAGTAACTCGAATGTTCAACAACATCCAAAATTTTTCCAAAATTCGTGGTATGAGAATGGGAGAAGAAGGTATCAAGATAATAATTTCCAAAGGTCAGAAAATCCTAGAGGTTATTGGAACTCTCGCAATCAAAGACCTAGTGGAAATTATCAATCTTGTTCAACAATGGGGAAGCAATCCACGACTCCACTGAGGAGTGATGGATATTGGATGGATGTTCCTGTAATGGATGAATTTGGAAAACCCAAGACTATCAGGGCTTGGGTTCTAAAGTCTAACTGAGTTGTTGAGTGAATGCAGGATGACCAAGAAGGACTGTTGATGTGTTCGACAGTGGTTGTTCCTGTAAAGCATCTGAGGTGAATAGTAGGTTAACATGGGTAACGAACTATTTACTTTTGTGATTGTTTTGATTTGTCTAAACTTTAACATTGAAAAACTTTTGTCAGGTTAAGGTGGGAGTTTGTTTGTGTTTTCAAATTTGTGTTTTTAAAACTTACTCCATAAAAACAAAAATTTAGGGGGAGAAATTTCCCTAAGCCAAAAAGAGTTTAGATAGTGCGTGTGTTTAGAGGGAGTAAGTTATAAATTAAAAAAAAAAATCCAAAAACATTGAAAAATCAAAAACATAAAAAATAGAAAATCAAAAATGAGTTATTACTGTGTGAAAAAGAAGAAATGATAATACATCAGCAAGTTAGATTGTCACACTCAAACTGGATTAAAATGCTTAAGTGTGATAGCAGCTTCATCATATGATGTACCAGTAGGCAAAAGCATGAAATAATCAACTTACCAATGTGATATAAACCTAAATGCACTGAGTATGAGTGGGGAACACATCAGTGGTGTATGGTTTAATGACCTTAAATCTTGCGTTGATAGATTGCCAAAATCTGAAGTTTTGGGTCTTTATACTGTTATTTCATCTAGGGATATCAGGGGTGTCCTTCTGCTGCATCCAGATTTATGCTGACCTAGACACACCCAGGATATCTTAAAAGAGCTAAAAATGCCAAAACCCATAAATGAAGAAGCTCTCCTAGAGAGTCATTCAAAAAGTGCAAAAAATGCATAATCGTACCAAAAATGGTATTTGTCTTAGCCCTCGTTAGATATTTTGGTCTCTCTGCTGTACGGAAGTACTGACCTGTTCACCAATTATCTAAACGTTGAAAAACAAAACGGATGAATTCAGTATACTCACCTACTACGATGAATCTTTGTGCATACCTTGATCGCGGGGGTATATCCTGAAGTGGGACACACTAATATATCAGAATTAACATTACCTTAACGTATCATACGGTAGTGGTACTTGAAATGTTCATGCATTTTGTTTAGGTGGACAAACATACTGGTAATCGTCTTGAACTGTTTTTCACGGAAAATTACAAAAAGAATTAACTAATGGTGTGAAACAGTTTGATTGTGCTGATATGATCTTCTTACCGGTGGTTCTCACAAAAAGAAGTATTGTAAATATTTTTCAGTTTAGTTTTGTTAGTTTAGTTTGTGTTGAAAAATATCAAAAATACCAAAAATATTTCCTTTTAAAAGATCTCCCATTTTGAACTGACAGGTTGTTGTTTTTGCATATTAAGATAAAATATTGGTGTATCTTTAAATGTGAAAAAGACTAATGGTTTTTCGAGATACTTTCTTGTGTTTCTAAACAGATTGATGCAGTTATCAAAATGAAGTGCAGAATACAAGTAAAGTGCAGATTGAGAGTGAAGTGAAGATGTGTGAAGATGCATGGTAGGATCCTTCTACTACATTGCAGAAAAAGAAAGAGATATAGAAGAGTTGGAGCCTACTTGATTAACCAAAGATTGCTAGTTCACTGATCTACAACGACTGAAAGTTTTGGAGATTGGAAGCATCAGCTAAGGGGGAGTTTGTTGATGTCAGAAACTGTGTAGCTGACGCTATCCAAAGATCAAAAGACTGCAAGATGTTTGAAGACAAAGTTACACTATGAAGCTATTGTCAAGGGGGAGTTTGTTGGTGCATGTTTTGTGACAACAGCTTAATAGTTTGATTATTTAGTCTTTGGATATTTTGTATTGGGCTTAGCATTATTGGTTAGGGAGTTAATTAGTGTTATGGGCTTGGAGAATGGCCTGGCCCAGACCAAAGCCCATGTGCAAACCTTATCCCATATAAACAAGGCTTGGCATAAGGGTTTAAGTTAGACACTTGATAGACAGTAGACACTTGACACACTTAGAGGAATTGAGAGAGAGTTAAAGAAATCTACAGAGAGTGGCTGAGAGATTTCTTGTGGGTCTTGAATTGATTGTAAACTTTGTGTTGGATAATCAATAGAAGACCGGATTGAAAGTGTATCATGTTCTTGATTCTGTTTCTACTCGTTTTCTGTGAAATTTGATCTAGGGGATTCCGCACTCTAGGTTAGATCGACGATTCTGTTACGATCCGCACGGGTTAAGGGACCTACATTATCCTTTTAAACTTAGCTGCAAAAACTATGACAAATTTAGGGCAGTCTCAGCTTTGACTGGTCGTTTCTTAATCTATATAACGTGAGTAGCTAAGGTAGATCTGTAATGGATTTATAATAAGCAGGCTTTGAAACCTTAATGTGCCTTCTTATTGCCGATGCTAACCACCAATAATTATTTGCATTAAGCTTAGATTTTTGGGTAGATTGATTAGGCACTATCTCAGCCAATGCATTAAAATTTGTAACATACTGTTAACAGCCTAGAACTTTTATGGCGAGAGTCAGAAAATTCTTATCTCATATTTTTCCATTTCGTGAAACGGATATTAGGTTTTTCTAATAAGGTCCTTAAAACTTGGACCATCCCATATTGCATAAGGGGATCTTTCTTGAGGATTTCATTAATGTTCTCACTAATTAAGGGTATTGCCATCGAATGACTGTGATGTATACCTTACCATGTCTTTTCCAGCATAACCGCTGATATACCTAATGGTTTTTACTTCATCCAACAATTTCCTGAAATCGATGGCCCCTTTTTACTATTGAAGTCTCTTGACTTCTAAGAGACGAAGTACTTTTAAGTACATCCAAAAAGGAAAGGGGCTTCTTGCCACATATGATTTTGTTTGGGTTATTCTTCGCATTTAAAGTATGAATATAGCTCTTCTTATGAGCAGCGACATGTGTTTTAAAGCGAACATCATTCGGCTTCTTAAACCTTTTCATGACTTTTCTCATAGCCTTTCTAACCGCTGCGTTAATTACAATTTTGGAGATTAACTCCTTCAACAATGAGGTTCACATTTGATGCACCATTGACATTTGTCGCATCTCTAGCATCGCGACTGTTGTTTATCTCATCTGAGTTTTCCATACTCGAAGCTTTGGTATTAAATACCAAATTCAACAAGTGCTTGGGCACTCCATGCCCAGTACTCCTTGAATGGTCAAAGGCTTACCATAAAGAGTCTTGATAACTACTTGCTTCTTATCATACACAATATGGGCTTGATTTTCAAGACGACCAATTTATTCCTATCACCATATCGAGCCCCTCTTATTTTTAATGGAAACAAGGATAGCGGAAAAAAGTGATTCCTAATGGATATGAAGCATCCATCTAATATTGATGAAGCAGTCTCTGAGGTACTATCGGCCAATTCTACTTTATACTTAACGCTTAGAGTTTTAACAGGCAGATTTAATGATTTATAAAATCTATTGTCTACGAAAGACTTATCTGAACCTGCATCAAATAATACTCTAGCATGAGTGTTATTGATAAAGAAAGTACCCGTTGTTACATTGTCATCCTGAATAGCCTCTTGAGCATTCATCTGAGAGCTTCCAGCTTTGGTCTTTTTAGCCTTGCCAGACTTCTTGGTTTTATTAGGGCAATTAGTTTTGATGTGCCCTATTTCATTGCAACCATAGCAGGTTGCGTCCTTTATGTCTTGGCACTCCAAAGTCTTGTGCCATTCCTTATTACAAATTAGCTTAGCTGGCGCATTTAAAGTGCCTTTTCCTTTAGTCGCCTTCTTTGGGCAGCTGGTCTTTATGTGCCCTTTTTCGCCACAACCATGGCAGGTCGCATCTTCTATCTTCTTGCAATCCAAGGTCTTATGCTCCTTGGACTTGCAGATTCCACAAGGTGAAGGCTGAGATTCAAATCTGCATTTCCCGAGGTGGTATTTCCTACTGGTTTTGCATCTGGTCTTTTCACCGGTCTGCTGTTTGTCCTTCAAATCCTTTCATTCATTGGTCTTGTGATCCGTCTCCTTACATATGACACATCCCCTGGTCTGATCATAGAAACATTTTCCGAAATGCTTCTTCCCGCAGGTTTTACATTCGGGTTTTGCCTCTTTTGGTTTGGACTGGTTATAGCTTGAACCGGTCTTACCCTTTTTGTAACCCTTATTTGGGGTATTATCGCATTTTCGCTTATGATCCTTTAATACACGGTCCACAGCGTTGTTTACGGCTGTATCTATCATAGCCTGTAACTCGGTGCTTGTTAAGTTCAGTCTTGCATCATCATTCTGATCAATTGGATGATTGTGAGGTTCAGAGGAGTCAGCCATGGTGAAGCTTTGAGGGCTACAAACCAAGTAGTAATAATTTGTTTAATCATATAGCGAATTGTTGAATTTGATGATTAAATAGCCATGGTACAAATAAACCATATAGGCGAATAGATAGTATTAAATTTATTTGATTATGTTTTGCCTAGGTTTTTAAACAAACCCTCCTTGGCGTTTTAACTGAATATAATCTTTCGTATCTATAGACAGGGGACATAAGTCACGACTGTCAATGTCGTACTGACACTTTATATAGCACAAGGGCTTGTTCCAAAGGACTTTTGATGGCACAGAGGCCTTGTCACTAGGAAATTTTAAAACATAATCAATGATTCCTTTGGATCGGAAAACTTCATAATTCATTGTCTTGACAAGAAGTTATGAAATAAAACTATCTTTTTATGTACATATACTTGCCCGTAGGCCTACATTCTAAATGAATGTTTTGATGTATGCATCATGTTTGACGTTTATTAGCCATGATTCCTATTGATCATTTATGCTAATTAAGGGGTTTGGAAAGTCCTAATATGAAGATGACAAGTGTGATTTTATCGCATCACTGTTGCCAGGAGTGTTAACAAGTTTACAATGTTAACAAGGGTTCGAATCTTTTGAATAGGTTCTACCATCTTGGCCTCGTCTGGAATGACATATAGGCTAGGCGGTACCTTTAAGATTCTTTTTAATATGTATACTGGCAGAAAAGGAAAGATATTTATTTTATTCAGGATTTTTATTATAGTCCTAAATTATAAGTTAGTAATAGCACAAAAGGCTTAGTCATGTGGACAAGTTTAATTTATAAGCCCAGATTTTATGGAATCGAGGCATTAAGGTTTGAATCAAAGTTCATTACCTTTTCTTGACAGGGAGTTGTAGGCTACGACTTTCTTTTCTCTTTTAGGACAATAGGTATAGCCCGTGGGCATTTCCCTTCAGAGGGATGTTTATGATATGATCATCTTCTCAGATGCTATTAGTCGAGACCGTATGGATCACACCAACTATTATGCTTGGACATGGTCCAACATCTTTAGACAAGGGTCAAAGACCACCACTGTCGTTTTCTTATCGGACAACAAGTTTAGCCCGTAGGCACTTCATCACTAACGGATGGTTATAATATGATCATCTTATAGAATGATATAAGCCATGATTTCTAGATCATTAGTCCAAATTAGGAAATTGAAAGAATCCAATATAAGAATGACTGTTGTGATTTTCTCGAATCACATTTGTCAAGAGTGCTAACACGTTCTCAGGTGTTAACAAGGATCTGAATCTCTTGAATAGGTCTTACCATCTTGGCCATGTCTAAAATGACATGTAGGCTAGGTTTTACCTTTAAGATTCTCTTTTAACATGTATACTGGCAGGAAAGGAATGGCACTTATTTTATTCAGGATTTCATTATAATTATCCTAAATTTAATTAAAATATAACTATGGCACAAAAGGCCAAGTCACTAGGGCAACTTTAAATTATAGACCATGATTTTGTAGAATCAATGTATTTAGGCTTTGAACGTTGTTCATTGCCTTTTCTTGACAGGGAGTTGTAGGCTACGACTGACTCTTGTCTTATATGACAATGGATATGGCCCGTAAGCTTTATATCCGTAATGGATGTTTAAATCACAAAATAAGAAAGGATTTCGGGAGAATCCATTATGGGAATGATTTATGCGATTTTATCGAACCACGTCTGCCAGGAATGTTAACATGTTACAGATGTTAACAAGGATTTGAATCTTTTGAATAGGTTCTACCATCTTGGCCTTGTCATACAGGCTAGGTTTACCTTTAAGATTCTTTTAATATTTAACGCATAACAATCCTAAATTGAGATGTTTAATTAGGATCTGAATCTAATTGAGGAACTGCCATCTTGGCCCTGTCTTAAAATGACACATGGGCTAGGTCTTGTCCTCTTTAGAATTTGCCATTTTATTATAATGGTAGATCTTATAAAAGGAATATTACTATTCATATTTTATGTTCATATATAATGATGTAAATAACCTTTAGATAAAACGTTCCAAGGGTTTCTAAAAGAGGTACAGAATTGCCCTGGACGGGACTTGAAAGGATGATGTTGTCCATGAAGGGGCTGAAAGATAAGTATGCCCTTATAAGGACTTACTAAGGAAACGAACTTTAGTAAAAGGAGTTTCTTCTCCATATTATTTCTGAATGTTTTCTCCTTGGTTGAACGTTTATCCTAGTCGCAGCACGAAGCTCGGCCTTCCCTAGGCTCCAATTGGGGAGAATTTCCACTATGGCTTCTTTGCTTAGCGACGTATTAAAAATATAGAATTTAAAGCAAAATTCTCCGAATAGAGATGAGGGTATTCCTATGTTAAGTCTAGACTCAGAAAGTCAAGGAATGTGCTACTGTGTCACTGAGATTAAACACAAAAGACTAGTGTTTAATTCACTCAATGTTGGCTCTGATACCAACCTGTCACACCCCGATATTTCCACGTATTACCGGTGGGCCCGGTGGGGAGTATCGTTACGTAGTTGATACCATCATAGTCAAAAAATACAATTTTAAATGCACAGCGGAAGCAAAGGATAAATATATTACAAACCGATATAAAGTAATATCCAATTATTACAAACGGAATGTAAAAGATCCACAGGCGGATCATATATAAAGGAAACATAGTTCATCAGATTTAAATGCATCCAAGCTTGCGAGACTCTTATTGATGTTAAGGAGAGGCCAGCCTATTACGAGTAGTACCTGCACTTAACCTTTTTGGGAAAATACGTCAGTTTACACTGGTAAATACAATTAACTTACTCATTTTGAAAGTTTAGTGAAAATTGGTTTGAATGCACGTGGCACAAAACATTTTATAAATTGGGATAATTATTTGAATATAATACTTGTAAATAATTACATGTTTCTTATGCGTTCAGTAGCCCGGTTCGTGCCGGGTTAAAGATCAATAGACACACCACATTATTTATTTTGGCACTGACGGGTGTACGCCTACACCCCGTACTTAGGTCGTGGCCATTTCGTAAAATGATGCCAAGGATATCCGGGACATGGTCATTAACCCCCCAAAGGCGTTAAGCAAACAAAACATATTTTTAAACGAGTCATCTCGATAATACTTAACCACCAATCGATTAAGGTCGAATGCCCGACCAAGCGGTATTTAAGATACCGTACCCCAAGCCCGTATAAGGGAAAAGAAGTTAAAAGTATTTACCTGAGCTAAATATAAATTCAATCCCAGCCGTATCAAATCAGCAAGTACAGATAGCTTTTACTGGGCTCCTATTCTGGAATGAAGGTTTTTAATAACCTAAATCCTAACGGGTCTTTAATTAAGCCTTGACTTAGACCGGTTAGTTTTCAAAAGGAAGATACGGTTCAAACGCATGATAAAGCGAAGACCGGAATAGAATGTGATTTAGACCCGACAAGTTTGAAGAGTTGTATAATATGGGTAATCTAAACACATTCTGGATTTTGAGATAAAAACGATAAGGTTTGACCCGTTTCGGCTAATTTATGCAAACTAGTTACATAAACCGAACCGAACGCGCAAGAAGCGTAACGGGTAACCATAAGAGTCATATACAGGTTTCCTAAGTTAATATGCCTTAAATATGTTGTGATATCAGTAGGATACCTTCCATTATTCCCAAAACGAGTTTAATCTCAATTTAAGCCCCGTAGGGGTATTTTGGTCATTTAAAAGATTATAAAAGAGATTAATTTTAATTCTGAGACTCGGGTCTGAAATAATCAGTAAAACAAATTAATTTAATAGGTTATATCAGTTGGTGATAAGTCTTATATTCCAAAATGGTTTTAAACCCATACTAGGTGTTTAATACGCGTAAAAAGCCGTTTTAAGCGATTTCCGGGTTATACAGGAAATCTGAGTTTTCTGATCAGGTTATAAAGTTCAAAATACTTCATTTATTATATAAAATCAGTAGCCTGGTCCTAAGGAAGCTCTAAGGCATTTCCAAACCCATCTAAATCGGGTCAGAACTGAAGTCAAAGCAAAAGTCAAAGTTTTGCGACTTTCGGTTCCGAACCGAGCCTAAACAGAAATTTGTCGGATCAAACAAGATTAGACCAGTTCTTATACTTATTACCAAGTTATATGAATGATAAAATAGGTTACACGCCTTCTACATTGCTAATTACATGTTAATACGAAATTTATGCTTTTGTTGACTTTTTACAAACAACTTTGACCCGACAAATGATCTAGTTAGAGCGGGAATCAGAGGGTACCCTTTTTAAGGATTTATTGCCCACATAATTACCAACTTATAACTACCTTAAGTTTGATTAATCACTGGACCATTAGTGATTAATCGATAAGTCAAACCTTAATTACGACGGTTTGAGTTTTAAGCTATAAACTAAGCAAAACTCAATTAAGGAAGGTCAAGGATACTTACCAAGGTCTAATGCACGATTAGAGATGCTTGGGGAAAGGCATTGAGCTCCAGAAATGATCAGAAGTGAAGGTATGAGTGAATGATCAAGTTTGCACACAATGGGGCTTTATATAGTGCCTTTGATCCATCAAGATCATGACAAACAAGCCTATGAGGTGATCCCAGATCAATTACAAGTGTCCCTAAGCCTAAGAATTAGTTTAGGCAGCTCTTGGTGGTGAAAAAGGGCAATATATGTCGGTTACATGGGCTGAACAGCCATCAGTCGAGTTTCTGCATCTGGGAGTAGCTTACGGACCGTAAGGGTCCTAGCATACGGTCCGTAAGGACCAGGCCAGCGTGACATAACTTTCAAAAGTTGACAGTTTGGCCCCTGAATTTCCAAACTTGATTTTTAACATGGTTTCTTGCACTTGTAACCCCTAAACTTGACTTTTAAGGACTCCAAGTCATAAACCAAGGTTGTTAAGTCCCCGGTTATTTATACGATCATCGAAAAGTCTTAAATTTCAACGTTGACGCTTTTAACCCCTCATATACGAACATTGCCATAACTTTCTCATACTTTAACGAGACCTTATGAAATTTTTATCACTTATTCTCGCGAGCATAATTAATCATTACAAAGCTTCAGGTTTGCTAAAAGGTCACTCAGAGGTACACTTTAAACATGTTGACACATTTAACCCCTGTAGTTTGTAATCTCTCACTTTCTTTCACAATTAGCTTCGTATGATCCATGAATCATTCGTTTAAGGGTATAAACATCATGTATGGTTATTGTAAAGTATATTTATCCATTGTTGACATTTTGAACCCTTATATTCACATACTTTTCTTGTTTGTCAACTTTAGTCCCTCTTAAGTCATCCTTTACACGTTCCAAGCTTATGACACGTGTCAACACATTATAGGACGTGAATTTTTGAGGTGTTACAGAGGGCAATGGGGAAAAGATGGTTATCGAGGTTCAATTGACAACCATGAATAACAGAATCGAGAACAAGAGGTTTACCAGTAGTAACTTCAACAGATAAAGGTTTCCTCAGTTTAGTTCTAGGTATCGCAAGTAAAGGCTCAAAGGATAACGAAACAAAACTCCTATCGGCACCAGAATCGAAAAGAACAGATGTAAGTTGATTGTTAACAAGGAACGTACCGTTAACAACCTCGTTGTCTGCCCTTGCCTCGTTCGCGTTCAGATTAAATGCTCGTCCACGAGCGGGATTTACATTCGCGTTCGCGTTGACATTCGGATTTTCATTCGCATTCGCATTTACCAATCTCTGGCAATTGTTGCGAAAATGACCTATTTCTCCGCAATTAAAACACGAACCAGGTGGGAATCTCGCAGCATTCCCTTGAGCTTGTGCTGGAACCTGAGCAGCTTGATTTTGACCATAACGACAAATGTTGGCCAAAATGCCCAAGTCTACCACACGTAACACACTGTTTACAGGCCTGTTGGGCAACATGGTGACCATTACATCGAGCACAGTGAGGTGCGGTACCAGCATATGCTTTCTTTGCAGGAGGTTGAGTCGGTGGGTTCTGAGGGTTCTGGTTAGTGACAGCAAAGTTCTGGGAAGCCTTGCGCTTCCTTGACTTCTTCGATGACTCACCTTTCTTACCCTTACCCTTTTCCTTGTCAGTACCAGTCGACTTCTTTTTATCACCCTTGCGGGTGAGTTTACCCTTCCTGACTTGGGACTCAGTCAGGGTAGCAGACAACTCGATCGCATGACGGACGGTAGTAGGATTAACACCGGTCATAATATCCTGAATGGAATCAGGTAAACCATCGATTTACCTCTCGATTGCTTTCTCCAGTGGGGTAACCATAGTGGGACACAACAAACTGAGCTCCTCAAATCGATCCGTATACGAACGGTGTTCTCCCCCGTCTTGTTTCAAATCATCGAATTCTCGTTCCAAAGCTCGAATCTCGTGACGGGGACAGAACTCTCTCATCATGAGAGCTCGGAGCTCTTCCCAATTTTGTGCTAATGCCACTTCAGCACCCCTATCACGCATCACTCCGTTCCACCATGTAAGAGCTCGGTTCTCAAACACGCTTGAAGCAAACTCAACCTTATGCGCATTCGGACACTGCACATGTCTGAATGTGCTCTCGATACTCTCGAACCACTGCAGGAGCGCGGTTGCTCCTTGCGACCCAGAAAACTTTAGCGGCTTGGCAGAATTAAAATTCTTGAAATTAAACTGTGCATTATTGTTGTTATTATTGTTGTTGTATAACTCGTGGATTTGGGTCACAACGCCTGGAAGTACAGCAGCCATTTGCTGAGAGACAAGGGTTGCGACTTCTTCAGCAGTAAAAGTTTGAGCATCGCGTCGAGGAGGCATTGTCTAACAAGGAAACATGAGAAACGAGTGAGGTCGATAATTGGAGAAACAAAGAGGCATTGAAAACATCGACAAGACACAAGGAAGGCGATCATTCGTTTGTTACCTCGAACAAACAAACGACACGCAGTGACTAATCAAAGTAAATGGGTCATAATAATGTATCGCCAAAGACATGCTCGCCTATAAGTGAACACTCACCCCAAGAGTTCCCAGGTAAGAGTGACTAGTCCGATACTGCGGATTTGTACGAACACTCTAGCCTTAGACAGAAAACTCAGGGTACAGGAATTCACTCTTCTAGTTTGCACGTGTTCACATTATTTAGACCCAAACTTTGACGAGATTTTGAAAACTGAGAGGGTTCAAAACCTTACAATAGGGGGTTCAAAACCTAGTAATCAATCATCCTAGAACAGATGATTAATTTTTGAAGCGGATTCGTTATTGTGTTCTCGTTGTGGTTATCACCTAAGGATAGGTGACGGTATTGTTTTAAAATCTAAACGCAAGATAACTCGCGTTAGGGTCCTAGAAAGTTATAGTCTAGGTCAAAGCATTACTAATAACCTAATTCCCTATAACCATTGGCTCTGATACCAACTCTTCTGTCACACCCCGACCACGTTAAAACAACAAAACCGTGGCGGAAACATCGGGGAGTGTTGTAACAGAATCATCGTTTCAACAACCATGGTAATTAAAAGTTTCGTTTTATTGATTCATTAGTAAATTACATTGTCTTAAACCAAACAAACAAATTAAACATCGTCTACTATCGCTTTTATGTCACTAAGGCCACATCCAAATCCTAAGTGAACATGCTCCCTAGCAATCATCACGCAACATCACCTGAAACATATGTAAAAACAAAGTCAGCAAAGAAATGCTGGCGAGCACATAGGTTTTATAAGAGTATCAGAATCATGGCTCGTTTATATATATATATTGCAATACCTCGAAAACCTTGTTTTGAAAAGTATATAATACTGCAACATGATTAACCAACTTAAATCAAGATGGTTATAGTTTATAAAATCTTGTAGCCATGATTCTTAACCCCAAAACATTTGTTTTAGTAAACCAATTCGTAAAACATCTCGTTAAAACTCGTTAATAAAACTCGTATGGTTTATATCATTTCGAAAACCATGTTGTGTGACATCGTTTCAAATCGTTTCCTAAGTGAACTAAATAATGACACGCAATGTAATATGATAGAAGCATTTATATATAAGATGTACCAGCGGCGTATCTACCATGCTTCTATCATGTCACACCCATCCCATTACCTAATCACAACCCAACCCAACCCAAACTAATCGTTCGTTCAAATCGTTTTGTCTCGTTTAAGTCGTTCCAAATCGTTTTAACTCGTCCCAAAATCATATTCGTTTTAATTGTGAAACTACTTTTGGTCGTCTCGCTAATAACATTCAAACCTTCGTGACTCGACTACCTCGCTTCTCGTATTAACAAACCACCAAAGTGTAAGTTAACAATCATCAGATTCGGTCGTTACCTACATAACCCCCACACATAACCATGGGTGTAGTCTGATAACGGGATTTGTCAGATCCTATGGTACCATAACCTAATACTGGTCGGCTTGATCAATGCTAATGAATGTCATTTGTTATGTAACTACAACCAACAAGTCTGTTCACTTTATTGAAATCGTTATTAGTTTAGTATAAACCATCTTCATCGTTTTTGAAAAACCATCGTTTTAAACCTTGAAAATCATTTTGTACATATGAATCACCCCAAAACAATTGAAAACAGTAAAATAGGGGAACTATGTACTCACGTTGAATAGAAGGGTATCCTTGATCTAAAGAACTTAGCGAAGCTCAGACAAACCAAGGAAATTCAAGTAGTACCTAGTAATCGGATCACTAGTAAATAAAATTGACACCTAAATCGGAGGATCGGATAGAATGAGGTCTTGTAAACCAATGAGTGTGGAACTCATGTGATATGGTTTAACAAAGCCTACATTCTAAATCGGAACCTAGCCTGTGTGCTTTCAACACGTTACGACCCATTAAGGTAGCTTATGCTACTTTAACGCGTCGTTCTCGTAAAACTATGTTCGGATGGTTAACTATGTGCTATGTCAAGTCTTATATGCCCAATAATACCTAAACATGTTACTAAATCAGATTATATGTCAAAAACATGTTCACATATGTAAAATACGGATTTATGCTTCATAAGGGCGTTTTGGTCATTTCTTATGGGCATACAAGCTACTTAACAAATAACTAACCAATCCTATGTGATCATAAGGTATAACCTCAGTGGTTATTCCCTATGCAACTATGAGCACTAATCAAGCTTGGTCGGATCCTAATGATTGACCAAACGGGTCAGGTTCGAAAGTCTAAGCGGTTGTTTAGACCGCTTAACTTACGACCCTAAACAAGCACTAAACTAATAGTGACGAGTTAAACATGTCAAAACATGTTTAACCTACTTATAAAACTGATTTGGTATCAAAACAATGGGTTTTGATACCCGAAAATAGTTTCGTTGCAAAATGCGTGCTAAAACGCATTTTGACCGAAACTTTGACTCGTCACTACGCCTAGTCAACGTGGTAATCAGTAGGTATAATCGCTAAGGATTATAACCATCGTGATTACAATCATGTTGCAAAGTTCAATTGAACTTTGACTTGACCAATTGATGGTCAAAACCGAAAGTCAAACTGTTGGCCCAACTGTTTGACTTTCTGCACTAACATAAATAAAAAGAATGAAAGAATGCTCACTAAAGGTCCTTGCTATCTTTTCTACAAAGAACAAGTTCCTAATCAGATGAGAGAGAGCTCCAAATCAGATTGTAGAGAAGAGAATGAGAGAATGAGCAAAGAATGAATGAAATTGCTTGGCTATTTATACTTGAGCATGATGAACAAGATCATTCCATGTGTTTGTGTGGCCATCAAGGATTAAATCATGGCCATACAATTGTTAGGAGCTGATTAGTAACCTTGGTGATCACTTAAACTTGCCCATCACACAAAAGAATTGCCATAACAGCCCCTGAAGTATCAAATAGTTGCTGAAAATCAATTTCTGGTCGCTGGCACATTCATACGGCCCGCGTAAGAGACAGAAGCAGGCTTACACGCCCCGCCTGGCCTCCCCAGATCAGCAAAAGTTTCAGAATTGATAGTTCAGGTCCCTGCACTTGTTTGAGTCCATTTCAGGTCCTTTTGACCCCCGTTAAGCCATTTTCAAGGCTCTACAAGGTAAATAAAGTTTAGAGGACTCAAAATGTGCTCGGAAAACTCACGGATGTCAGCTTGTTTGGTCGTACGGTCGTGTTATTCGTCAAATTACGACGAAACTCAAACGGACGCGAAAACGAACCAAATTAAGCGACGAATGGAATTTTTGCATGCCGATCACTAAAATAAAAATATTTTAGTTTCTACAAAAATTTTGGGTGTCCAGATGTGGTCAGAATGTAAGATATGCGCGAAAATACAAACTTACGTCGTTTTTGACACTTTTAGCCCCTGTAAGATCAAATAAGCATGTTTTCGCATACCGAACCCCTCAAAGCTTATTTCTAAGCTATGTTTAGGTTATTTATTGTATGTTTAGCTTATGATCAAGTTCCGTACTTTTTGATACCATATGAATCGGTATAGTTTCGCAGTTTGACACAAATAGTCCCTGCGATCGAATAGACTTGTTTTCAACACACCAAACCATCCAAAACTTATTTCTAAGTTATGTAAAGGTTATTTTAGGTATGTTAAGCCTATTTCACTATTCTGGAGTGTTTATCGTGTTAATCTGACTGCATTTACGCACCAGCTTGCGTATAACTTTCCAGAAAGCGATTTAAAGCTTGGAATCGGGATCGATTCAAATCGTAAAATCATCAAACATAAAAACTGTTGGATTTGAGTTTGGTTTTGATTGTATTTTACATTTGAAATTAAGATGTAAATGAATGAGTTGTGCAGCGGAATTAAGATGGAAACAAACTTTTCATACAATCAAATGAGAGTATTGCTTTAATCAAAACACTTTTCACTATGAACCGAAAGGTTGAATTTAGTTTCAACAACGATTACAAAGTAATGCTTGATACAAACTCCCCCTCAGCCAGAGCTCAGTGTTTGTTCATGCAAAGAAGACGATTGTTGCAAAGAGCTAATAGAACAGTACAGAGCACTGTTCTATTTATAGGCACTAGCAAACCACTGAGCATCAAAGCTGACGTCACCATGAAAGTGACATCTAACCTCCTAACAAACTATAACCCCTGATCTATAAAAACACTGCTATACTAACTACTGCTTATTACATTACATTACATTACATAAAGACAGAATAAACAGCTGCTGCATCCCTCCACTGCTGTGAACCCAGCAGTACTTGTCCGGGTCAGCAGTGCTTGAACCAAGGCAGTAGATTGAATAGCAGAGCTTTAGTTCTATCATCAGGTCTTTACTTGAGCAGCAGTTGTGGGTCAGTAGTTTGCATGATCAGTAGATAGGAGGTCAGCAGATGTTGAAATCACTTTCAAGGGGAGAGACTTGTATGTAACATCTGCTTATTCTGGATCCACTGCTCTGATCCAGTTTTGCCTTTAATTATCTGTTCCTCTGGTAGGGTTCAATCCCAACAATCTCCCCCTGGAACAGATAATGCAAAAACTCTTCATTATTGTGGAATATTTATTGCCTCATCAGCAGTTCCCTTATCTGACCTTTAAATTGTAGTTCAAAGTCTAGGGCATCTGTGTCATCATCATCCCTGCTAAGTAGAAGATCAAGGAGATCCTGCAAATCTTCAAGACTCAGGCCAAGAGCTTGTTCCCTTGATATTTTCTTCACTTCTCTACCAGACCTGAGCAAAGTCAATACGTAGGTCTGTTTGTCAGTTTCCCACTTTTGTATTTTTGAGCCTGGTGGGTTTCTTGGGAGATGTTTATTTGTAGAGGTGTTTGGTGAGGCTGGCCTATTCACGACTGGCTGAGCAGTACTTGCAGATTGTTCCAATTCAAGATCTTCTTTTATCATTAATTTAATGCCCTCTTTTACAATAGCATTTCCAGCTTTTAGATCTTGAATTGTTTCAGCACCTGACTGGTTTTGACTCCTTCTTTTGAAGATGGCAGCACCAGCTGGAGCAGTGGTTCTTTTGACTTGTAGCTTTGGTGGCCTTTTTGAGACCTCTGCTTTGGAGTAGTCAGGCTTTTGTGGAACTCTTGGATCTTTCTTTCTAAGTTCCTCTAACCTTTTGTAGGTAGCCCTGACCCTATCTTCTCCCCACTTTGTCACTGAATTCTTTGACCCATAATCAGCAGCTATCAGCTCCTCTTTCATTCTCCTCAACTCTAATGCCTTATCAGCTTCAAACTGTTTGAACTTTTCCGGAGGAGTCTGCTTGACCTTATTTTTAATCATTTCTTGAATCCTGGCTGCCTCTTTTTCAAGCTCAGGAATGGTCCAGTTTTTGTACATGTGTTTCTCCCCCTTGTATTTCTTGTAGGTCATGATGTTCTCAATGTAGTCTTTCCTCAAGGACTCATCTGCCCTTTCAGAGAGTTGTTGACATACATTTTTAGCAAATCGCTCCATAGCACTGACCTGTGTGAGTAGGAACTGATAGTTTTGCTGAAATTCTCTATCAGATTTCCCTTGTCTATTTTTGTTTGCGATATCCTCTGCTTGTTTGGCCTTGAGTTTCAAATATTCTTCAATATTGTTAGGCCTGGGATATCCTTCAACTGATGGCAAACTCCTTTTAGCTGGGTCATCCTCATAGTAAAAGGATTTGATTTCTTCCCTAACTGCAATGAGTTCCAGAGGAAATGAGACACCAGTAGGAGGTAATGGCTTTAGAATTTGAGCTGAAGAGAGAGGTATGGGTTTTGGAATTGTGACAAGTGATAGATATTTTGAAGATGTTGGTGGTGGTGGTGGTGAATTGTCATCATCTTTAAGAATTAGTCTTCTCCTTTTTGTTTGAGGAGGGACTGATGATGTTTTGGGTGGAACAGTGGTAGTAGATTTGGTGGCAGTGGTTTGTGATTGACTAACAGCTGTTGAAACAACTGGTGTTTCAACCACTGTTGTCATTACAACAGATGTTGTAACATCTGCTGTCTTCTGCTTTTTGTCAGCAAGTGATGTTGTTTTTGGTGGTGCTGGTGGTAAAGTAGTGAATGTGGTGTGTGTTGATGTGGTGTGTGTTGAGGTGAGAACAGATGTTGAAACCACTGAAGTACCAGCAGTAGTTGATACAGCAGGAGTTACAACAGCTGCTTGGGTGGAGGTTTAATGCTGATGGCTTTTGGATGGTGGTTTTGGAATATGCTTTGGAATTCTGGATGGGATGGACTTAGGTTTCCTTTTTGTCTTAGGATTTTTAGTATCCTTTGACCCAGAACAACCCTGCGTATACAGCTCCATGAAAGCTCTTTTCTCCTCATTCCACCTTGAAATATCCTTTGCCATTCTATCCCTTTTTACACTTGCTACTCCTTCATCAAGTGCTTCTTGAGTAGCATCAACCTTTTTACTACCATCTGGCACAGGAATTTTTCTGGTCATAGCATCCTTTTCTGGTTCAATGTACAGACCATCATCTATTCCCTTCTTCTTCCACTCCTGAATTTTCTCCCCCTTTTTGGCATTATCTTCTGGGAGTTGATCAATGAAAAGTACTGATGGAGGAGCAGTGCCAGTGGTATGTAAGATCTGAGCTTTTAGAGCCTTGAGATCAGCTTGGGTGTTCTTGAACCTAGACTCCAATGTATTTCTCAGCTGTAGTACATGTTTTTCATGTTGCTGATCTGCCATTTGTGCTTGTTGATGGAGAAAAGGTTGAAATAGATTCCAGAGCTCATTTGTAGCAGATGCTTGTGGTAGGGCAGGTGCTTGAGGTGGAACAGCAGTGGGTTGTACCTTTTGTACTTGTAACACCTGTTGCAGCATATCTTTGAGTTCTGCAACAGAGTTATCAAGTTTTTCAATACGATCCGTCAATTTCTGGTACTTTAAACCATCACCCAATTTAATGGGATCATCTGATTTCCCACTAGCAGTGGTTTTATCAGTGGTAGAGGTAGGGAGTGTACTCCAAACATTAACCACTGATGCCCCTTTGTCTTGGTACTGGGGTCTTCTCCCTTCAACACTTGACAGTCTTTTGATGTTGCCAGAGGTCAAGAAAAGTCCACTGGTAGATGTCAGAGGTGCTATGGAAGGAATTGCCTCCAATGAAGTCTTATTAATGTAACCACTGTCCAACTGTAAACCAGTAGGTTTAACAGTTGTAGTGGCTGCTTCACTTGGAATACCACCGAGAGTTACTTGTAACTCAAGGGGTGTAACCTCCTCAGGTTGTGTTGGTGGGTTAGCAAAGATTGATACATCAAAACCAGTCATTTGTTGAGGTATGTTCTCATTGATAGGTGATTGAGAAGGACTGGTTAGTGCCTGGTTCAAATCAATTGCATCCAACAGCAGTTTAGTTGGTGGGGGAATTGTGGATGTGAGGTTTGGTGTAGAAACAGGATTTGCCCCGGGCATTAAGCTGTGGATGATTGAACCAAGTGATTCCAGATCATCATGATGTGGTGGCCCTATGTGTACAACCTGTTCTTTTTGTGAAGAAGCAGGAGGAGTTTAGGTTATGGGTTGAGATATTTGTACCAACTGCTGTGAGGAAGTAGCAGCAGTGGTTTCTTGTGACATTTGTGCTGTCACAGGCAGTAGCTCTAGTATCTCATCCTCCAGAGTTGCCTTTTTGATGGGTTTGGGGGGGTTTTTGAGTTTTTCTTTTTGTTGGCTTTTTGATATTTTAGGTGTGGGTTTCAAAACAGTTGTTCTGCTGCTTTGATCACCTTGAGCAGTGGGCTCAGCAGCAGATACCTGAGGAGCAGTGGTAGCTGCTAAATTCTGCTCAGGCACCTCTGCTTGTGTGTTGCAAGGTGTTAACATTCTTGTAAAAGTTTCAGTAGTTAAACTGTTCATTTGAAGATAATCACCTTGATTTATTGCAGCAATATCATCCTTACTGAATTTCTTTTCAAAATAATAACTTAAAAACCTTGGAAACAGTAAGAATGATTTTGTTTCAACATTATTAACCAAATCATTAAAGATTTCCCGAGAATAATTAAAATTTTCTTCTTGAAGAATAGCATATCCCAGATTTTGAATCTTTAATGGTATTTCATTAAAAGAAGTGGTTTTGTTTGAAACACACATTAGGAGGGTATGGAATAAAAACCTTGTTGCAGAAGGAAAGAAACCTTTTTGTAAGGTAGCTTTCTTCATCATTGTGTCTGCATACCCTCTCTCAATGAAGTCAGTTTTTAACTCGTTTTTAGGGAAAGAAGTTTTACCTTGCTGATCCTCGAGTTGAAAGACTTCTGAAATAGATTGTGGCGTGATTTGAACAGATTTACCCTTTAAAGAGGAGTTAATGGCTACCACAGTGTCACCTTGTTTGTCAAGGGTTGCGTTTTTCCAAAACTCTCGTTGGGTTTCTAAGTAAATTGGTGCATCGGCGGTTAACAAAGTTTTGTACTTTGATTTAGCCATTTTGTTGATGATGGAGTCGAAAGCATATGTGGTGCCGGGTTTTGTGAGAAGACCCAGAAGATTGTGAGATGTTTTGTGCGGAAGTTCAGTGGGATTGGCCTTTTGAGAGGCCGCTTTCGACGATGATTTGGATGTGGGTTTTGCGGATGGCTTCGATTTTGTCATTTTGAAGATGATGATCGAAGAAATTTGTGAAGAAATGAGATGAAAAACTGCTTTGAGAAGAGAATTTTTAGAGAATTCAATTCGACAGTAAAACCCTGTTTTGATGTGAAGTAGGGGTTTTATAGAGGAAAAAGTGAAGGCTGACGTGGCAGCGGTTACAAAAGGTCTGACTACAATGTACTGCCCACGTGACAACCCCTGATGAAATGAAGGACAATACTTTTATGAAAGTTACTGATGAAGGCAGTGGTTATGGAAGCAGTGGATGATTTCACTATCAGTGGATAGCATATCAGTGGATAAGATACTGCTTTTGAACAACAGTGATTATCAAAGAAATGAGAGAACAGGGGTTGACTTCCAGCAGTGGACAGACTTTGAAGCAGAGCAGACTTTTGAACAAGCAGTGGTTATGGCAGACTTTTAAGGATTTTAATGAAAATTTCATTTTTAGCTATTTTTAAGGATGGATTTTTTATTTTCTGAAAACATTTTAATGCTTTTATTCATAAAAAAACAAGATGTTGCTTGTTATTCCATGTTCAGCATCCCAATTCTAGAGACCAAGCTTTCAAAGGTGGCTGTATCAAGTGCTTTTGTGAGCACATCTGCCAACTGGTCTTTAGTTGGGACATGATGCAGAGAAATCAAACCTTTTTCATAGCTATCCCTCACAAAGTGATGTCTGATGTCGATGTGTTTGGTGGTTGAATGGGAAACTGGATTTTTGATGATATTTTCTGCTGCCTGGCTATCCAACATGAGTGGTGTCTTTAAGGCAGTGATACCAAAATCCAGTAACTGGGTTTGAAGCCACAGGAGTTGGGCTGTACAGCTTGCAGCAGCAATGTATTCAGCTTCAGCAGTGGATGTTGAAACAGCTGCTTGCTTTTTGCTTTGCCATGAAACTAAGCAATCACCTAGAAACTGGCACCCTCCTGATGTGGACTTCCTTGTGGTGTTGCATCCAGCAAAGTCACTGTCTGAAAATCCTGAAAGCTTGATATTCCCATTAGCTGGATACCAGATACCAAGTGTGGGAGCACTTTTTATGTATCTGAATATTCTTTTTATAGCAATAAGGTTGGATTTTCTAGGGGCTGATTGACTTCTTGCACAAACACATGTTGCAAACATGATGTCTGGCCTAGATGCAGTTAGGTACAATAAAGACCCAATCATGCTTCTATAAAGTGTTTGGTCAATCAGCTCATCCTTTTCATCAGACATGACAAGCTTATTTGTTGCCATGGGTGTGCTGCATGGTTTACAATCATTCATATCAAATTTGTTTAAAAGTTCTTTAGCATATTTGCTTTGATGAATGAAAGTTCCATTTTGCATCTGCTGAACTTGGAGACCAAGAAAGCATTGCAGCTCACCCATTGCACTCATTTCAAACTCAGCTGTCATGAGTTCCCTAAACTCTCCACACATGTTTTTGCATGTGCTTCCAAAGATAATGTCATCCACATAAATTTGGACAATCATTAAATCCTTTCCTCTCCATTTTAGAAACAGTGTTTTATCAATGGTACCTCTTTTGAAACCATTTGAGAGTAGAAAGGTGGAAAGAGTTTCATACAAGGCCCTTGGTGCTTGTTTCAGGCCATACAGGGCTTTGTTCAGCCTGTAGACATGATCTGGATAAAATGGATCCTCAAAACCTGGAGGTTGACAGACATACACCTCTTCTTGAATTGTACCATAGAGGAAAGCACTTTTGATATCCATTTGAAACACCTTCATGTTGTGGTTGACAGCAAAGGCCAGGAACAGTCTAATGGCTTCCAATCTTGCAACAGGGGCGAATGTTTCATCATAATCAATCCCCTCTTCCTGTCTGTAACCTTGAACCACAAGCCTGACTTTATTTTTGACAATGTTGGTGCATACATCTGTCGTCTTCGTCTTATGTCGAGTCTTAGTTGCGTTGCGAGTTTGATTAAGAGTGATGTCATCAATCTTGATGATGACATCATAATAGCGACCTCATCATGACAAGTCAACACACAAAACATGGGATTCGCTTGAAGACAGAATATTATGTTTCGCTTGAAAGTCAAAGTCATGTGGGTTTCGCTTGAAAGTATTTTAGTGGGTTTCGCTTGAAGCAGACTTGTTCATTTCAAGCGAAAGTAGATTAGTATAAATAGTCATGTTGTTAAGTTCATTTGTAACAGTTAGAGATTCCATACCGAGGTGCTGCCGGTGTGAGATTTGATTGTAAACAACTTTAGATTAATACAATCAGTGTTTAAAGTGATATTCAAGCTGTTTCGATGTCGGTTTCTTAGTTTCCGCCTCTGAAACTGATAAAATCTCTTCTGAACGACTCGTTCGGGTCACAAAACGATCCTACAAGTGGTATCAGAGCTCAGGAGGAAGAGATCTTGCCAAAACAGCCTGTTGTCATCACTTTTTCTGATTTCTACACCATTCTTTTCAAATTTAAAATTTTTTCACGGTTAAAATCGACTCAAATTCACACATCTTATGCGTAATCATGAATTAACAAATCCTGGAAAGTTTTAGAGCTAAAATCGGCTTAAAAACTGGTTAAAATTGAACTTTCGCTTGAAATTGGTTCGTATTTGCTGATGTCATCAGGCTTTCGCTTGAAAAGTTCGGCTTTCGCTTGAATTTGACGTGTTTCGCTTGAGTTTACCTCGTGAGTCTCACTTGAAACCGACACACCGCTTTGAAAGTTCATCGATTTTTGTGAATCATTTTGATCGAAGTTGTCAGTAGATTGGGAAAACAAGTCACATGTTTGTGTCAGTTAGCATGTGATTCATAATCGATACATGTGATAGTGTTGTTCAAGTGATCCATGTGCTGAATCCATATATAAAGATATTGTCGAGTTAAGAGTATAAAAGATATTAAATTGTCTCGGCCCAATCAGAGATTAACATTTGTGATTATCAGTTGGGTGGATTTTGTGGCCCAATCATCAAGTATCGGTGCAATTAGTTTATCACTTGTGAGTTGTTGGCCATATTAAAATTTGAGGTCCAATTAAAATTGAGATATGCTTTAAAGTTGTCTGACATTGATCTGATCAAAACATTGAAGTTGTCGCCCCATTAATCAAGAATATGTTTTGCATGTGCTTTCATCTTTCACGTGATTAAAGGTCATCAAGCCCAATACTCATCGGCCCAAATTATCAGTCGATTAAAGTGTTCGGCCCAATCAGAATTTTAAGTAATTGGTATTTTGTTTGAAAGGTGATCTAGCTTGGACTTGATATTTCGCTTAACGGGACTGTCTTGAAAAATGGGTTTCCGAATCATGGATACCAATTTCTTTAATATGACTAAAGAAACATTTGATAGAATAAATGTATTAAAGAAAGAATTTGATTCATTTTCAGGTTGTCCAGGAGAAAGTACAAAGAGCATCATTGAGAGGTATAGCCATCTTGTTCGTTCATTGTCTGAGAAGGGTATTAAGAAAAGTCCAAATGAATGGGTTGAAAAATTGGCCAATGCCATACCTCAACAAGAGTGGGGTACATATCTTTTGGATTTAAAAAGAACTGGAGAATACTCTGAAGTGACAATTGGTCAATTCATTAAGAAACTTGAAGAATAGATGGAGAGAAATGCTGAGAAGAAGAAAAGTCAAAGTAGAAAATCAATATTAAAGAAGAGCAAGAGTAAAGGTGTCCAAGTGGGAGAGGAACAGACTGAAGAGATTTCAGTGATGAAAGATGAAAAGAAATCTAATGACAAACAGATTTTTTATTTGAAGAAAAATTGTGAGAAGTTGAAATCAGAAAATGACAAACTGTTAAGTAATTTGAACAGTTTGACATTGAAAAACGAGATTTTGAAAGAAAAGGAAAAAGAATTTGAAAATGAAAAATTGAAATTTGAAAAAGATTTTCAAAGTCAAATGAAGATTTTAGAAGATGAGAAATCTGCTATTTTTAAAAATAATCTTGAAAAACAGATTGAAATAAACTTTCATCTTCAGAAAATCATTCGGCTTGAAAATGAAGCTGAAAAGGCTCGGATTAAAATCCAAGAGCTTGAAGAGAAATTGAAAGGTTTTGAGACTTCGTCATCAACACCAGATTATCCTTGTCCAAAACCGATCAATTCTGTTCCAATAAGTGACAATGTCACAAACTTTGACAATGTCAAAGTTGAAGATTGTGATGAGAAAACTGATGATGATGAGAAAAAGAAAACATTTTTGAAATTAAAAGAAATGTTTAAAGAAACTGTTCTACATTCTACTAAGAAAGGTGAATGCTCAAAGCAAAAACCTGTAAAGAAGAATATAGAACAAAAACAAAAAGATAAAAAACCGAAAAATCTTCAAAAAGAAAATAAAAGCTCATCAGTTCAATCATCCAATCGCAATCAAAAATCACAAAAATTGAAAAATGAAAACTCAAAAACTGTTGTTAATGAGTGGTGCAGGTTTGACCACAGTGCTTCAAAGCCAAATCCAACTTTAAGGAGGAGTGATGATTATCACAAAGCTAGACAATGCTATGATCTGAGTGTTTGGTGTGATAATGGTGAATGGTACGATAACAGAGTGTGTTACAACTGTGGTGTTCGAGGACACATTGCTGTTAACTGCCAGAATTGGAGTTATGAAACGAGAAGATGCTACAACTGCCAAATCAGAGGACACATTGCCAGAGATTGCCCAATGAGATCAAAGGGAAGATCGAGGGCTGAATCTCAGAAAATGGTAAAGAAACCAGTCAATGTCAAAGCAGAGCCCAAAGAACAGAAGGTTCAAGAACCTAAAGTTCAAGAAAAGAAAGTGAAGCTTTCTCAGGGGCAAAAAGACAGACTGAGGAAGAAGAGGAAGAAGGCGAGAGAGTATCTTGAAAGGATTTTGTCCTCGGATACAACTGGTAAAACAGATAAAAGTTCTGATAAATCGTCTTGCTCGCCAAAGACTGACAAATCAAGCAAAACGAATTCATCAGATACAAATATGAGGACAGAGGAAAGAGTAAAGAAAGAGGGAAAGAAGAAGAAAGTTTGTGGCAATGAATCTGTTTCTGTGGAAACAAAGGAGCCACATGTTGGCAATGAATCTGGCTCATCAAAGTCAGACAAGCCACATTCAGGCAATGATTCTGGTTTGTTAAAACCAGAGGAGCCATTTGTTGAGGTAAAAGTTGAGAATTCTGGTCTAACAATGGATGATGCAAATTTTCCACCATTGTTGAACAAGAATTCAAAATCACCCAAGGACCGTCAGGCTTGGGTGAATCTGTTTAAATGAAAAACCTGACTTGCCGGAGTTCCCAGGTTGGTAAGCGTGGAACATGAATCGGCATATTTCTTGAGAAATTCACAAATGTGATATTTCGATTTAAAAGTGGTAAATCAGGGACATTAAGTTGTACTTGATTTTCTACAAGTGATGTTTGTGGATTTATCTTAAAAATGTTAGTTTTTACAAGTGATTGAAGAAAACAAAGTGATGAAAGATCCCCGAATTTGTGAAATGACACGCAAAACTAATTTTCCGGAAAAACCATTTTGATTAAAACAAACTTAAGTGTTTTGAAATCATCATGGGAAAATGTTTTGTTGTCAGGGGGAGTTCTGATTGTTCAAGCCAAGTGAATGGAGAATTGAAGTAATTCTCATCATGTTGTCAAGTTTGTATAGTTTTTTTCAAATTTTCCCAGAAAATCAAAATTGAGACATATTTTGATTTTAGGGGGAGTAAAAATTTTAAAAAAAATTTGAAAATTTGAAAATGTCAAAAACATTGAAAAAAATGCAAAAATGAGTTTTGTTGTCAAAAAGAGGAAATGATAGAAAATCAGTAGACTGTCACAACATGCTAAAGAAATGGAAAGTTAAAATGTGATAAACGGTCTCACTAAAGATGTGACGATAGGCTCAGCTAGATTAGTAGATTTGCGATAACGATACAAACTTAAATGAAAAAGCCTAGTTCTAGTGGGAAACATGGTCAAAAGCATAGTACTTAGTTTTGTCCTTCTTGATTGTGTGCCTACTCAGTAATCGCTGATTGTCGAAAGACATAAAACTGGTTAAGTTTGTGAACTTTCACAACTTTGCTGAAAAGTCACTGTGATTGTGCATTTCATTTTGCAAAGACTTAAACTTGTTTTATTTCTTTATTTTGTTTAAGCATCGGACATCCTCTGCGTATACGTGAGTATCGACCTGGATGTTGTTGCCTAAACGTTTTGCTTTATTTTCTTTGGTGTTTCGTTTAAGCTTTGGATCACCTCTGCGTATACGGGAGTATCGACCCGGTGGTTAAAGCCTAAACATCTTCAACTTGTTTTATTTTTTTTTATTTTGTTTAAACATTGGACTTTCTCTGCGTATACGGAAGTATCGACCTGATTGTTAATGTTTAAACATTCTGCTTTGTTTTCGCACAAATCACAGCTGATAAAAGTTTAAAGGCATTACTTGAGTTAGTGTATTGCATGATGAGGGGATATGCTGAGATCGTGGGGTCCATAAGAACTTAGTGCAAAATTAATATACCTTAACGTATCAGTAAGCATGTCAAAAGTTTTTAGATTGAGCTTAAGTGGACAACAATATCCTCAATCTACGTGAATCGTTTAGAGCTTAAAATGTATAAAGCTTAATGGTGTTGGTGATTTGTCTCAAAAACTGATATGATCCTCTTACACAAACTCACAAAAATATATGTCTGTAAATATTTCTTTACTTCATTTCATTTTATTCAAAAATCCAAAAAGATTTTCGGAGTGTTTTAGCATAAATTTTGAAAAATACAAAAAGATTTTCGACAACTGATGTTGAAGAGCTGATTTTCAAAATTTCAAGTGCTGACCATGATGAACAGGTTTGGGAGTGAGTGAGTGCTTAAATGAAGAAATTTTGATTTGAGAAAGAAGTTGAGATTAGTTAATCAGGGTCATTAATTTGAACTTGATGGAACTATTTCTAATAAGTTTTTCTTATTGATTTAAGTAAAAACTTATGTGTTTGAGAGAATTTTGTGCAGGAAATGAGCTTAAACAGAGATAAAGCCAGGGATTGATCTCAAGGTGATAGCTAATTCCAGACGGCGATCCCATCATGATGAGAGGGGGAGTCTGACGAGGTTAGAGCCAAAGAGAAGATTCTGGTATATGCTAAGAAAGAAAAGAGACTGATAAAGACTGAAGATGCGAAGACTCGACACTTAGGACTCGTCAACATCTGAGGGGGAGTCTGTTGGTGCATACATCTGTCGTCTTCGTCTTATATCGAGTCTCAGTTGCGTTGCGAGTTTGATCAAGAGTGATGTCATCAATCTTGATGATGCAATCATAATAGTGACCTCATCATGACAAGTCAACACACAAAACATGGGATTCGCTTGAAGACAGAATATTATGTTTCGCTTGAAAGTCAAAGTCATGTGGGTTTCGCTTGAAAGTATTTTAGTGGGTTTCGCTTGAAGCAGACTTGTTCATTTCAAGCGAAAGTAGATTAGTATAAATAGTCATGTTGTTAAGTTCATTTGTAACAGTTAGAGATTCCATACCGAGGTGCTGCCGGTGTGAGATTTGATTGTAAACAACGTCCGATTAATACAATCAGTGTTTAAAGTGATATTCAAGCTGTTTCGATGTCGGTTTCTTAGTTTCCGCCTCTGAAACTGATAAAATCTCTTCTGAATGACTCGTTCGGGTCACAAAACGAGCCTACAGACAACAATACCCCTTTCATCAGTTTTGTTTTTAAAGATCCACTTTGTGCCGATGGGACTAACATCTTTTGGCAGTGGTACAAGCTCCCATACTTGTTGTCTTTTGAACTGTTGGAGCTCTTCTTGCATGGCTTCTACCCAGCTGTTGTCTTTCAGTGCCTCTTGGTACTTGACTGGCTAATGGAGTTATAGAAAACCGGCAAAAAGACAAATGTTTTGGGTTTGGCTTCTTGTGAGCTCCCCTTCATTTATATTGCCAATGATTTGATCAGGTGGATGAGATCTCAAGAAGATTAAATCTCCTTGGTATGGTATGATGGCATTTGTTGGTGAAGGCTGCAGATGTGTATCATCTGAGCTAACCACTGCTAGGGACTTTGATGATCCAGCAGTGGCTTCAAAAGGTGGTGGAATTGGAGGTAATGAAGTGGACACATGCTGACTTTTATCCACTGTTTGGGGACTTTTTTTAGCAGTGTTTGAGGATGTGGAAGCAGTGGTTGATGGGCTACTTTGGTCAACAACTGTTGTGGTAGCAGTGGTTGAGCTTTGACAGCTGTTTTGAACATCTGATGCTCTTCCCATTTTGGCAGACCTTTGAGGGATGATGATTTCATACCCATAGACTGGTGTTGAATCCTCTGATGGACCTGCACTGTTAGTCTTGACAGCAGTATTTTCAAAAGTGAATTTATCAAGATCAAACAGATCTGCAGGATTTGCTGGAATTTTGATTGATGAAAGTTCATTAAACTTTACATTCAAAGTCTCCTCCACTGCCTTGGTTCGTGTATTAAACACTTTGTAGGCCTTGGCAGTGGTTGAGTATCCCAGATGATAACCACAATCAATTTTGGCTGCAAATTTTGAGATGGAATCTTTTAAGTTCAAAATAAAGCATGGGCAGCCAAACACCTTGAAGTATGAGATCAGTGGTTTGATTTTATACAGAATTTCATAAGCAGTCTTTTTGTGCCTGGGGTTTATTAAAACTCTGTTCTGGACATAGCAAGCAGTGTTTACTGCCTCTGCCCAGAAAGTTAATGGCAAACCTGAATCAGCAAGCATGGTTCTGGCAGCCTCAATCAAAGTTATGTTCTTTCTTTCAACTACCCCATTTTGCTCTGGTGTTCTAGGGATGCTGTACTGCCTTACAATCCCTTTCTTCACACAAAAGGCATCCAACTCCTTATTTTTAAATTATGTGCCATTGTCACTCCTGAAGCTTTTCACTGGAATGTCAAATTGCTTTTCAACCTGTGTCACAAAGTCTTGCAAAATGCCTGCAGTCTCATCTTTTGAGTGTAAAAAGAAAGTCCATGTAAACCTAGAAAAGTCATCAACAATAACCAAACAGTATCTTTTCTTTTTGAGACTCATGACTTGAACTGGGCCAAACAAATCCATGTGTAGCATTTGCAAACACTGGGTTGTTTTGGACTCTTCAATGGACTTGTAAGAACTTTTATGTTGTTTTCCTTTTAAACAGGAAATGCAATGTTCAGAACATGAAAACAATTTTTGTGGTAGGCCTCTTACCAAACCATTTTTTGAAATTTCAGTGATTGTCTTAAGATTTGTGTGCCCCAGTCTTCTGTGCCACAGTTCTGTCTCTTTGTTAGAGACAGCTGAGAACAGACAGGCATCAGCTCTGGGACACTCTTTTGACATATCAACAACATAAACATTGCAACTTCTTTTAGCAACAAGTTTTGTTTGACCGGTTTTTATTATTGCTTCAATCTTTTTGACCATTTCGGGTCCAACAATCCTACAACACTCCTTTGTGAAGAATGACCCATTCCCCTTGTCACTCATTTGTGAAACACTCAGAAGGTTGAATTTTAGATTGTCTATCAGATTGACATTTTCAAATTTTACTTTGCCAGACTGTACTGTACCAGACCCCAGAACTTTTCCTTTACTGTTATTCCCAAAGGATATATCACCCCCTCCATGAATTTTGAAATCTTTGAGTAGGGCTTTACATCCAGTCATGTGCCTGGAGCCTCCACTATCAACATACCAAAGGCTATCTAAACAGGCAGAAGCTCCCTGCACATGAAGTAAAAGGATTAGTTCATTAGGGTTTCCAAAGCCAACAAGGCTTTGGATGGGGTCTCAAAAGTGTCTGGGATGGATGCACATTGATGGACAGTGGTTAGGTCAGGGGTTTGGATAGTTTTAGTACTGTTTCTTGCTAACCACTGTTGGGGGTCTTGACGAATCACATGTTGGCACCCAAAAGGATGCCTGTTCACTTTAGGTTTAGAGGACCTTTTATAGGCCTCATAAACGTTTGGAATCCTCTGGTAAGACTGTTTTTCTCTGCCTTTTCTGAACTGATTAGCAGGTGGTGCATCAGTAACCTGAACATCTCTTTTGACAGATGTTTGGTTCAGCTGTTTTATGATAGCTGTTTGAACTGGCACAAACAGTGGTTGGTTTTTGGTGAATTTGACTGATGATGTTGATGGACTCAAGGATGTTTTAGCAGTGTATTCATTCTTTTTCACATCAAAGTTTTTGAGATACACACATGCTTGAGTTTTGTGATTTGATTTACCACAGACAATGCAGCTTTCTGCAGAAACAATAACACTTGTTTTGTTTAAATCATAAGCTTTTAAATGGAAACAATCTTTTGTTAGATGATTCCTTTTCTCACAAAATTCACAAAACAGGTTATTGATCTTTTCTTTCTTCTTTCTCTTTTCAGACTCCTTTGCAGCAGAGGTTTTAACCTCTGTTGGGATGTCCTTGAGAGGAATGACTTTAGCTTTTGGAGCTTTAACACCATCAGTTGATGTAAAGTCCATGGGCTTGAAATTTTCAAGAATATCACACTCATCAGACCATTTTGGTTTAAACTGATAATCTTCAAGTTCCTCAAAAGTAGAGGATCCCATTGGTCTGTCAAGTGTGATTTTGTTACCAAGTTTATCAGTGATTTTCACTTCTTGGCCCTTCTTGTTTGTTGGAATGTACTCAGTGGTTACATCAGTGGTTTGAACAGATTTTTCACAGTCAATGTTTTCATCATCATGTTTCCTATAACCAACCCCAAATTTCACATTGCTTTTAATCTGTTTTTCAAGCATAACCTCATACCCTTTGCATGATTCCACCCATTTTTCACAGGTAATCTAGGTGGACTCTAACTCCTTTTTGCAAACTTGGTATTTTTCTACCATAGTTTGGAGTTGAGTTTTGGTTATGCTCTGCTCTTCTTTCAGACTGCTGATCACTTTATCTTTTTCAGCCAATTTGTTTCTAAGTTCTTTTAACAACTTTTCAAATTTGACTTCATCAGACAAGACTTTGTTCCTAAGGTTTTCATTTACCTCTTTGATGTTAGCAAAAGCAATAATGCAATTGTCTGAACACAGTTTTTCAAGAACTTGAGGTGATACCTTGGCAGCAGCCATCATTGCACAGTCACATTGATGATCCTCTTCATCATCAGCTCTTGCTTCTTTCTCACCTGCTCTTTTCTCTTCCTCTTCTTCTTTGTCCTCTTTGGACCATGGATCTGTCAGTGGTTCAATCAGGGTTCCTGAACTTTCTCCCAGCAGTAGTTCACCAGCCACAGCAGTAACCACTGCTTCAGTCACCTCATCTACTGTTTCAGCACTTAGCTGTTCACCTTCAGTTTCAACCCCCTCTGGTATTGACTCTAATGCCATAAAAAAATTCATCATTAGAAGTTTCATTAGAAGCATAGAGTGCCAAATTTTCATCACTAAGCTCATCAGGCATGCTGCTTCAGTCAACAAAGCCTTGAGTGAAAAAGCTTTGCTGATCTGGTTGTACCACTGCTGGAGCAGCTGTTTGAGGTGCAACAGGTTGCACTTGTGCCTAGGGGACAGGGGTTTGAACATATTGAATCTGTGGAACAGTGGTTTGGACATAATGCACAGGCACAGGGGCAGCAGCATAATGAGCAGTGTTAACACGAGCTGCAGGGGATATTGGGTATAGTGCACAGTGCTTTGATTTTGAGGTCTAGGGTTTGAGCTAGGATGAGTGATTATAGGACCAGTAGTTTGACTCCTGCATTCCCTAGCGAAATGACCTAGCCTATTGCACTTGTAACACTTGATTTTCGATTTATCCAACCCAACCCTTAGATTCCCATGTAACCCTGGGAACTTTCTCCCTGTTCTTTTGTAGAATTTGCTTGTTCTCACACTAAGCAAAGCCAACTGATGCAAAATGTCCATCTCCTCTAAGTCACTGGGATCAAAATGTTGCAAATCACTGAGTTCAAAGCACAAATTATCTGATATCTGGTTTTCAGTGTTTGCAGTAAAAGCATAATTTGCAGAGTGAGGATCAGGGTTGGTAAAGTTACCACCAGCTGTTATATCAATGAAATGATCATAACCCTGTTCCTTACTACTGCTACCAGATTCTTCCTGACCCAAAAGAGCTGTGCTGCCGAATGAATAATCATCAGCAACTTTGCCAGACTCTTGCAACTTCCTTTTCTGGTTTAACTCCCTTTCATAGGTTAGGAGTCTACCATGAAGTTGGGTCAGGGTCAGATCTTTGAACTCAGCAGAGTTTCTGGTGACAAAAGCTATGGTGTCCCATTTTTCTGGTAGTGACCTAAGGAACCTGCTATTTTGAGTTGAATTTGGAAAAGTTACTTTAACAAGCCTTAGTTCACTGATGAGACAACTGAACCGCTCAAAATTTTGAGTCAGTGATTCACCCTTGATGTGACAAAATGTTTCATACTGCTGGTTCAGTATTTCCCTATTGTTTTCAATGACTTCTTCAGTCCCCCCCAAACTGTTCCTTCAATGCATCCCATAGCTCTTTGGCACTGTTACAATGTAACAGTCCAGCATAGATCTCATTTGGTAATGCAGATGCTATGATGCTAAATGCTTTGGCATCGAGTTCGAACTTTTGAAAATCAATTTCAGTATAGTTATCAGTTGGTTTAGGAACGAACTTCTTTGGATCCTCAGCACTTGGCACCATAGGAACATCGGGACCAAAAACAACAGACCTCCAACATCCAGTGTTCTGTTGAGCAAGGATGTGACCCATCCTTCTCTCCCAAATGTTGTATTCATTACGTTTGAGCATAGGTGGTTTAAAAAGAGAGCCAATGTTATTCTTATCATCTTGTGATTGTGACGTCATCTTGGTTGTTTTACAGGCACTGATTAATTAACTTTAATGGTGATTAAACCTTACTCTGTTTTTCAACAAACCGAACAAACTATCAATATCAACGATTTTGAGCTGAACTATTTATGTCAAAATGATTGTTAAATCAAATTTGACTGTCCAAGCTCTGATACCAATTGTTGGATCTAAGTTTGGTTTTGATTGTATTTTATGATTGAAATTAAGATGGAAATGAATGAGTTGTGCAGCGGAATTAAGATGGAAACAAACTTTGCATACAATCAAACGAGAGTATTGCTTTAATCAAAACACTTTTCACTATGAACCGAAAGGTTGAATTTAGTTTCAACAATGATTACAAAGTAATGCTTGATACAAACTCCCCCTCAGCTAGAGCTCAGTGTTTGTTCATGCAAAGAAGACGATTGTTGCAAAGAGCTAATAGAACAGTACAGAGCACTGTTCTATTTATAGACACTAGAAAACCACTGAGCATCAAAGCTGACGTCACCATAAAAGTGACATCTAACCTCCTAACAAACTATAACCCCTGATCTATAAAAACACTGCTATATTAACTACTGCTTATTACATTACATTACATTACATTACATAAAGACAGAATAAACAGCTGCTGCATCCCTCCACTGCTGTGAACCCAGCAGTACTTGTCCGGATCAGCAGTGCTTGAACCAAGGCAGTAGATTGAACAGCAGAGCTTTAGTTCTATCATCAGGTCTTTACTTGAGCAGCAGTTGTGGGTCAGCAGTTTGCACGATCAGTAGATAGGAGGTCAGCAGATGTTGAAATCACTTTCAAGGGGAGAGACTTGTATGTAACATCTGCTTATTCTGGATCCACTGCTCTAATCCAGTTTTGGCTTTAATTATATGTTCCTCTGGTAGGGTTCAATCCCAACAAAAACACACATAATAACACCAAAAAACATTGTTTTATTAATAATTATCATTGTTTTGCATTGTTCATCGATTACAGAGCACAGTTGTCACATTCCCTCTCTCTATTCTTTCTTTGTGCATCTTTTCCGTCGTCACCGATCTCATGGCAAAACGCACTCGTTCATGCTCCGGCGACTCCAAGCCAACCTTCAAGGCACACAATCTGCTTGGCAAGCCCGAGAAAGAGGTTTGCAATTTTGATAATGCCGACATGGCCGCTCTACATGTCTCTGGAGCCTTCCCTGATGGTACGTCATCCGGCCATTTGATTGGAACATCCGGTCAGATTTTTCTTCAGCTGAGTGGGTTTGTTTTTTGGCTTAGTCACTTAAGTTCAAGTCAGCATTCATCCTCCAATACGTCGGGTAAGGATGTATGTTCTAAATGCATTTCTGCACATGTTTGGTTAGTTGATGTATTAACATATAAAAATTGAAATTACTTCCCTTTTATGTAGATTCCAGCAAACTTGTCCCAATTTTCGATCTGGAAGAGCTTGACAGTTTCCCGGCAGCAGTTCCAGTAAAGAAAGAGCCTAGCTCCAAGCCTTCCATAGCATCCAAGCCTTCAACTAGTTCTAAACCTGCAGCCATGCCCAAGCCTTCCTTAGCAGCGAAGCTCCGTGCTTCTAGTTCCCGTAAGAGGAAAGAATCTGATTCGCTTGTCATCGCTGAAGTCTTTTCCTACTAGAACCTTGGTTTCATGGAATCTAACCATTTCACGACTTCTTTCCTTAACCAGGTAAGTGTCCTTATCCTACATCCTGCACACATATGCTGAATCTTTGCCCTGGTTAGATTATATTAACAATACCTGAGTTCTGTTTTGTAGGGTCTTGAGCGTCTGACGCATCTCTATACCGAAACTTGTGAAACGGTGAAGATATTGGAGGCCAAGTTGAAGAAAGCTAAGATCACTATTGTGGATCAGGGGAAGATCGTCACAGCCAGGTCACAACATTATGAAGATAAGTTAAAAAAGGTGACTCTGGATGCCGAAGCTGCAGTGACGAACGCCACTCAGAATGCTGAGATCGAGCTGGTTGTCGCCGAGGTCCAACATAAGCAAGATATGGCTTCATTCTGGGATGGCCTCAAGGGTTCCGTTGTAGTTTCCCTCCTTCAGGCCAGACTTAAGATGGCTTATGAAGCCAGGATAGCGGGCTTTAAATGCCCAACCTGGACCGTTGATGTCTGGGAGAAGAAACTGAAGGATCTTGGTTGCAGTCTTGTGACGTATCCTGCCAAGCCGGAGATTGGTGAATCTTCCAAGGCGGGCGAGACGGTGGAAGAAGCTGGTGATGGTGGAGCTGGTGCTACCCTGTGAGCGGGTGGCAAAGTGAGCGATGATGGATATTTATGCCTACGCCGGAGCCCGCTTTTTTAAGTTCAATGGTTGTTGGTTGTTGAACACTTTTCTTTTTCTTGCATGTTGAACGATTTACTTTCCTGCACTTTAGACATTATTACAATATGATGACCAAGGGTGGACGGATCCTGAGTTTCAGGACGAAGCCCTTGGTTGTTGATGTGAATGTTATAACAGTTGAAGGTGGAAGGATTTTGAGTTTCAAGACGAAGCCTTCGACTGTTATCTTTAATTTGCTTTAGACTTTGTTGTACCCTTGGTGGATGGGTTTTGGTTTAAAACAAAACCAAGGGTGCAACCTTTTGAATCGTTAATATAAATCTAACTTTTAACCTTATCTTTGTGTTGTTCTTGCATCTTATTGTTTTTATATTATGTGTTATTTGCAAAAATCCTTAAAAATATTTTTCTTTTATAACTTGAAAAAACACTTAGCGAATATAAAAATTTGGTATAACACAAACTCCCATAGTTAACAAGTTCCGTTTTTTTTAGATAGGGTCTTATACTTAGAGAAAATTTAAACAAGAATCCATACCAGAGAGATTTAGGCAAACACTTTGTAATAGACCTTTGGACCATTGACAATGCCCCATTGGGATATAATGTTGGCATAGGTTTCCTTCTTGCTCCCGCATAAATGTCCCCAGTAGGATATTGCATCAATATATGACACACTTGAGTATCTCTTCACTTAGTGATTAAACTCCGTAACTTTTCACCAACAGAAGAACGTGTGTAAACACAATCGTAGTTCGTCATTTCTTTGGAACTTGTTAAAAAGTTTAGTTTCACTGGGGATAAACCCTTAATATTCTGGGGATAAACCCTTAGTATCCTGGAGATAGATCCATAATATTCTGGGGATAAACCCTTAAGTATTCTGGGGAAAATACCAAATTTTCGTGCGCTACAGGCGGGAGTGTATAAACCCCAAGACTTAGAAAGGTGAAAACCTTTAAACCTTAGAGAGTATGAAAATACCCTTTCGTGAGAGAGGGTGATCAATCCTCATATACCTTGAGGATCCAGGGTATAGCCAACAGTAACGAAATTGTCAGCCACTTTTACATGAACTGGTCCCGCCACCTTGAACTATCCCTGGATAACTTGCGCTCCAGGCGGGGTGTTTAAACCCAATTCGTGAGAAAGGTCAATACCTTTAAACCTTTGAAGGGATCAGGATCCCTTAAACGTGAGAGAGGGGGCCAATCCTCTAATCTTTCGAAATATCCTGAGTGTGTATCCTGGAGCTATATCTCGAAGCATATACTGCAAAACAACTGTAAGCTAAGGTGGGTGTTAGCCTGGCTAACACCCCTCCGATGCTTAAGTCAGTAATGGGTTTGGAACAATAAATAATATTAAAATTTAATATAAGAGATAGGATCCATACCATCCTGAGGTAGAATTTAAATTCCAAACTCACTTGAAATAGAGCTTTAGATGTATAGCATTCCAGGATCTTGGTAGCGTATCCCCCTCCATATTCTTGAGTCGGTATGCTCCTTTTCCTGATTCTGATTCAATCTCATAGGGTCCTTCCCATTTCGGAGCCAACTTTCCATCGGCAGGATTAGTAGTATTCTGAAAAGCCTTTCTCAATACCCAATCTCCAACCTGGAACCTTCTAGTCCTTATATTCTTGTTATATGCTTTAGATATCCTCTGTTGATATGCTGCCATCCTTAGCCTTGTTGCGTCTCTTGTCTCATCAATAGTATCCAATTCCTGGCAAAGGACTTCAGGATTCTGCTTAGGATCCCAGAGGTTGGATCTTGCTGTTGGTATCACCATTTCCGTTGGGATTACCGCTTCTGCTCCAAATACTAAGGAGAATGGGGTTTGACCAGTTGCACTTTTCACCGTCGTCCTATCAGCCCATAAAACAAAGGGTAATTCTTCTGCCCATCTTCCCTTCTTAGCTCCAAGCCTTTTCTTCAAATTGTTGACAATTATCTTGTTTGAGGATTCTGCTTGTCCATTTGCTTGAGGATGTACTGGTGTGGACGTGATCATTTTGATTCCCCAACTCTTGCAAAAGTCAGTAGTCCTCTTACTTATAAACTGAGATCCATTGTCACAAATTATCCCAGCTGGTACTCCAAACCTAGTCAGGATATTCCTTTTTTTGAAGGATACCACTTCTTGATCTCTAACTTGAACAAATGCTTCAGCTTCGACCCACTTAGAGAAATAATCAGTCATTGCCAACATGAAGACCTTTCCTCCTGGAGCCTTTGGCAATTTTCCTACTATGTCCATTCCCCACTTCATGAATGGCCAAGGGGAAGCTATAGGATACAACGGTTCAGCTGGTTGATGTAATATGTTACTGTGCCTTTGACATTCATCACATCTTTGAGCATATTCTGCAGCATCTTTCTTCATCGTCGGCCAATAGTATCCTGTTCTTAATACTTTTGAGAATAACGACCTGCCTCCAGTGTGGTTACCGCAATCCCCTTCATGTATATTCTGAAGCACTTTTTTAGCTTCAGGATCTTCCAAGCATCTCAGGTATGGTCCTGCAAGAGATTTCTTGTACAAAACATTATTTATAATGGTGAATCGAGATACCTTCATTCTAAATGCCTTAGGGTTTTCATCCTTAGGGATGTGTCCTTCCTTGAGATATTTCATGATAGGAGCCGTCCAGGATTCAACATTCTCATCAGGATCATGACCAGGATCCTGAATGTTGGTCACCTCCTTATCCTGTGCCTTGAAGAGATCCACAGCAGGATATAGGATGTGAACTATTGGTATTCGGATTCCCTCAGGTATCCCGACTGATGATCCTAGGTTTGCCAAGGCATCTGCTTCAGCATTATCTTCTCTTGGTACCTGTTCAAGTGTAAAAACATCAAAATATCCTGCTAATTTTTTGAGAATATTCAATTAACTTCTCACCTTTGACTGCATAGGACCCATTAAAATGATTAGTAATTAACAAAGAATCAACATATACTTGCAAACTCTTAACATTCATGTTTTTAGCCAATTCTAATCCTGCAATCAAAGCCTCATATTCTACTTCATTATTAGTGGCAGGAAATTCACATCTAATAGCCTGGGGTAATATGTCCCCCTGTGGCGATTTTAGTAGTATACCCAATCCTACTTCTCTAACATTAGATGCACCATCAGTATATAGTGTCCAAATATCTGAGTTTTCACCTAGTTGTTGTACTTCTAGGTCGGCTTCTTCTTGTAAATCATTACTAAAATCAGCCACAAAGTCCGCTAGAGCCTGAGACTTTATAGCATTTCTAGGTTCGTAAACTAAGACATAAGCACTTAATTTAACAGACCACTTAGCCACCCTACCAGACATCTGAGGTTTCCTAAGCACATTTTTAATAGGATAATTAGATTTAATAGGAATTCTATGTGTTTCAAAGTAATGTCTAAGTTTAGTCGATGCCATAACTAAAGCTAATATTAATTTTTCTAAGTGTGAATATCTAGTCTCAGCATCTAGTAAACTTTTACTAACATAATAGACATGATACTGCTGACCTTCGTGACCCTTTACCAAGTAATGACTTTATCATCCATAAGCATGGTCATCCTTGTGGGATTATCTCCTATTTCCTCCTTAGCCTTCCTGGCATACCTCTTAGCTGTAGAGTAAGAAGTACCACATATGTCAGATCCCCCGGGGATAAAGTTAATTATCTTGGCATCTGGTGGTGGAGATGCAGCTCTCTCAGGATCCTGGTCAATATCCTGAGCTTTCTTCTTTCAAGTATCCTTTTCTCAGCAAGTAGCTTATCTCCTTTCTCAAGGCTATGCAATCATCTGTCATATGCCCAACGTCTTCATGGAAGGCACATCATTTAGATTTATCCTTCCAATCTGTATTCCTTGGATTCTTTTTCGACCACCTAGCTTTGTCCCCCAGTCCCTGCATAGCATACATTAACTCAGGAACATTTACAGAAAAACAATACTCTGAGATTTCAGGATATTCTTCATCGTCCTCATCCTCAACAACATTCACTCTCTTATTATCATTCTTAGCATATGGCTTTGAACGATACTGTTTGTAGGAAGATTCTGACTTCCTATTTGTCCATTCATATGTTGAAGACATGTTCATCCTCTCATGCATTTTCTTGTCATCTTCAAGCCTTATGTATCTCAAAGCCCTATTCCGAGCTTCATCTAAATTCCTGCAAGGATTCATTACAAGATCCTGATAAAATTGACAATCCTTCCGTAACCCCATTTTGAACGCTTGTACTGCCGTAGCAACATCAAGATTCGGGATATCCAGGGATTCTCTACTAAATTTGTTAACATAATCCCTTAGGGATTCTTGTGATCCTTGTGTTATCCTGTAAAGATCACTTGTTAGTTTCTCAAAGCTCCTTCTATAAGAAAATTGACTGATAAACAAATTAACTAAATGAGAAAATGATGTAATAGAATAAGGTGGAACATTTAAAATCCATTTAAGGCCGATCCTGTTAAAGTTGAACCGAAGCCTTTTCATAAGCATGCTTCCTTAAGTTCTGGTGGGATTGGATTTATTTCCATCCTTTCCCTATACTGGGCAATATGCTCCTCAGGATCTGTCGTCCCATCATACAACTTCATGCTGGGAGTCTATAATCTTTTTGGAATTTCAGCATCACAAATTGGATGAGCAAATCGGGATATCCTGTGACTATCCTGGGATACTTCCCGTATAGGCTGCACTACTCCAGGAACACTTGATATCATATCCTTCAATTTTTGAAGTTCCCTGGTCAATGCTGGTGTTACACCTATATCCTGCAAAGAATCAGAATTATAGCAGGGATACTGATATTGGCAAACATGTTACCAGCCTGTTGACTTTTGCCATATCCTGAACCATATCCTGGGCCATATCCTGGATCCCTCAGGGTCGATATCCAGGCGGATGACGGTATCTCCAGCATGTTGCTCCGGGACTGACTCAGTATCATGTTGCCTTGATTATCCTTGGTAAATGTTGCTGAACTAAAGTTCAGCATCCTGGGACGTAGAGGAGTAGTTGTATCCTCCACAGGTTTCCTGGAGTTTGACTTCAAGAGTTGTATATCCTTCATGATCGTCTAGTTAGTTTCTTGCTGCCTCTTCATTTGTTCCTGTATACTACCAAACAAAGACAGAATTTCGTCATTAGAAGCAAGGATATGGGCTCTCCCTGTATTTCTGGATCTAGAAACATTCTAAGCAGCAGGAATTTCTCTCGGTGTCTGGCTTTCATTTCTCCTCTGAAAAGTTTGAACTTGTGAAGGTGGAGGAGGTAATGAACCAGTAGCAGCAGAGGTTGAAACAGACATGGAAGAAGAGTTCAAATTCGATTGAGAAGCCATTAGAAATAGTTTTGAAAAGAATTTTGAAAACAGAAAACCGAGTAATGATTTTAACAAAGTATTGATTAAAAATAGCACCACTTGCCCCACAGTGGGCGCCAAATTGTTTTGGTCAAAAATTACCTAAGCAATTAAGTGATCAAATTAGTTTTGTGAGGTAGTGTGCTAGTAATACTTTGTGAAAAATATGTTGGTTTGTTAGTTTGCCAAAAACAGTTATCAGGATACGGCTCAGGATATCGAGTTGTATCTATAATCAAACAATGAGCAAAAATGTAAAGGTTGACACGTGATGTACGAGGAAAGCCCTTGATCAATCTAGATCTCTGGCATAAAACCTCGGGAGCTGACAATCGTCGGCTGCCTTGTTCTTCTTATTGCTTGAATAACCAGGATACAATGCAGGTTAATGCTCAGATTGCTACTAAATGGTACAATGATTGTAGGTGATGAGTGTTAGTGCGTGATTACTACTAGAAAAGAGAGTGAATGAGTAGGTGAACTCGAAGTGTGTCCTATGGATCTGGCATCCCCTTTATATAGTTACAAGAATTAACCAATTATGCTAAAAATCCAGGATATTATGCTAAAATTCCGGGATCCTGTGAATATTCCCTTTTGACCATTGTAAACCCCTTCTCCAAGCTTCCAACGTCTTTCTTGTAACCACCTTGACCTATTCTTCAGGGAGACCAAGCCTCGTGACCGTTTATACCTTGCAGCCAAAGCAAATTGTTAACAGCACGCAGGATACCCTCGCAGGATGTCACCAATATCCTGGTCCAGTATCCTGGCAGCGAAAATAGACATATAAAGTCATGATATAATTTCGGGATATAGGTTAGAAAATTTCACCCACGACACTAAGGATCATGGATCCTCAAGTACTGCCAGGATCACGAATCCTCGATTATGTTTGAATTAAAGATCCTCAGAAGACGTTGTAGGATCAGGATCCAGGATCCTCATTGTTATCCTTATACTAACGGTTTCCTTCACTATGTTTAAGCTTGTTTTGCAGGAGTATACGCAGTGGACTTGGTCTTACCGATATTCTTGGGGAATATGCCCTCAATATTCCGCACGTGCATGGCTTGGTAACCGTTTTAGAAGTCGTGGGGAGCTTGCACATTTAGTGGATAGTTAGTTATTTAAGTTATTTCTATTTTTAAAGGGGATAACAAGCTTGAGTTAGAACAATTAAGCAAACACACACACTCGAAACAGCTCTCTACAGTACATTGGCGATTTCTTACACATTACACTATAGTGATCCTTCTAACAAGCTTGTTATCATCCCGAGTTGTAACAATCATTTGTTTAATTATAGTTGGTGATCGGTAGTTTCCATCACCCGAGGTTTTTTATGCCGGAGATCAACTCTTGATCAAGGGCTTTTTCCTCGTATAAATCCTTGTGTCACTTGTTCATTTCATTTGCAAGTTATTCATACATTTGTTCATTGTTTCAAGCATCATTCCTCACAACAAAAGATTTGGTTGCATTATCTTAGCCTGATTTTTTACCAAAACAGTTTGGCGCCCACCATGGGGCAATTGGTGCTTCATTTCTGAAAAGTTTTGCTCATTCTGTTCATTTCGGTTCACTATCTTCAACCATATGGCTTCTTCAGCAAAGAACACTTCAAGCTCTATGCCGGCAGTCACTTCTTCACAGGGCGTTCCACCTTTGCCTCCACCACCTTTTGGATCCCAGAAGAATGCTGAAAATGCTGCAAAGAGACAAAGCCCTATTTTCCCAAAACCACCAACATGTGCTGTTTCTTCTAACCCTGCTAATAGTGATCTTTTTTACTTTGATTTTGCAGATGAGGGATCACATACAAGAGTAGGATAAAACCAACGAAAGGATCCTCCGGGAGATTGGTGACATCAAGAAACAGAAGAAATCAGTGGAGGATCACTCTCCTCTGATACCTAGATCACTGGATTTCGACACTCCAGCTATAACCACCCTACAATCTGCAGCTTCGGACATCCAGTACCAGAGTGGACCATTGGGAAGGCGTTATGGATCAACAACTATGAGTCAGGCTTTAGGGTCTCACTTCCAACCTTCAGGATCCTGTTTTCAGCCTTTGGGATCCTCTTTCCAGCATCAAGGATCCTTCGTTAGCTCAGGAGGATATATGGGGATGCACACAGTTCAAGGATCCTCTCAGGTTCAAGGATCCTCTCAGGTTCAAGAATCCTCTCAGGTTCAAGGATCCTCTCAGGTTCAAGGATTCTCCATTCAGGTTCAAGGATCCTCATCTCAGGTTTACGGATCCATGGATTATCCTCCAAGACCCCCAGTCACAGCATTTCAAGGATCCACCATCTTTCAGGATCAAGGATTCTTAAGGAGTGTGCAACCTGGAAGTTCAGATGTTCATCAAGGAGACTTCATTCCAATGCAGACCATTGCTTCCTCTGGTCCTTCAGTCATACCAGAATCCCGTCAATATGGATTCACATCTGGGATTCCAAACTTGAATCCTCCGGGAGGTAACACTTTGAATAACTCTTATAACATTAACCATGGCTTTATGCAGGATACAGGTATCAATCAAGCTATGGCTAGGGAATTACAAAAACTGAAGGATATGATATCCAGCATTCCAGGAGTGGTTAAGCCCATTCCTGAAATTGCAGATGGAAGCCACAGGATATCTCGCTTTGCACCATCCATTTGTGATGCAGAAATTCCAAAGAGGTTCCAAATACCAATCATGAAGTTGTATGATGGTTCAACGGATCCAGAGTAGCATGTAGCTCAGTACAGAGAAAGGATGGAGATCAATCCAATTCCTGAGAGGTTAAAAGAAGCATGTCTATGCAAGGGTTTTGGATCCACACTCACAGGACCAGCTCTTAAATGGCTGCTAAGTCTTCCCCCTTACTCTATTACTTCATTTGCTAATCCAGTTAATCTGTTTAATAGCCAATTCTCATGTAGTAGAAAATTTGAACGTTTAACTAGTGATCTATATAGGGTAACACAAGGTCAAAATGAATCACTTAGGGACTATATCACTAAGTTTAGTAAAGAATCCTTAGATATTCCTAATCTGGATATAGCTACGGCTGTGGAAGCCTTTAAAATGGGTTTACTTAGGGATTCACTGTTCTATGATGATCTTGTCATGACCCCTTGCAGGAATCTTGATGAAGTGAGAACCAGGGCCCTTAGATTCATCCGACTAGAGGATGATAAAAGGGTCAAGGAAAGACTGGCAGGATCCTCGAATCAGGAAAAGTAAGGATCCTACTTCAGGAACAACAAGTCCAAGTCTTACAACAAGTCTGATAACCAGAACATGCATGCAATAGAACAGGAAGAGGATGATGAGGATTATCCTCCCATTTATGAATATTGTTTTTCTGTTGATAACAATGAACTAATTCTTGCAATGCAGAATTTAGGTGAGAAAGCAAGATGGCCTAGAAAAAGTGATAAACCAGCTGCAACAAAAGACAAATCGAAATGGTGTGCATATCACGAGGATTTCGGACATCTTAGTGAATAATGTATTGCACTAACAAAGGAAATTGGTTACTTGTTAAGCAAGGGGCATTTGAAGGAACTTCTGGGAAGGAAAAAGTCAAGGATCCAGGATCCTGAAAAGGTTCCAGAAAGAGCTCCAGCTCCTCCGGCAGATGCACAAGTTATAAACTTCATATCCGGCGGATCAGACATTTGTGGTAATTCCTTCTCAGCAGCCAAAAGACATGCCAAGGAGACCAAGATGGATAATGGGGACAGACCCATCCGGACCTCTACTGTTACACAGGAAAAAGTTATAACTTTTGATGAGGATGATCGTGTTGATGTCCAGGATCCTCATCATGATGGTCTTGTTATTACCTTATTTATATCTAACCATTTTGTTCGCAGGATCCTGATAGATGGAGGAAGCTCAGTAAACATAATTCAGCTTGATGTCCTCAAGAAAATGAACATCCCTGAATCGGACATTGTCCCAAGATCCTCAGTTCTTGTGGGATTCAACAGAGAAACCAAGAATACATTGGGGGACATTAAACTTCCCATCTACATTGAAGGACTTCATTCTTAGCAAAAATTTTGTGTTATAGATTGCTTATCATGTTGCAATGTTATCCTTGGCAGGCCATGGATACATGACATGAGGGCAGTTACGTCTACCTACCATCAGTGTGTAAAGCTTCCTAGTCCATGGGGGGGTGATAAAGATTGAGAGTGACCAACAAGAAGCAAAGAATTGCTATACCTCATCAATGAAGCCAGCCTCAAGACCAAGGGAGCAATAGCAACTAAAGTATCCTCCAAGAGACGTCTTGGAGGCAAGAGAACAGGATGTGAAAGATATCCTTATGGATCCTCATGATCCTGAATCTAAAGTCTTCAGAGGATCAGGGATCCTCAGCAACATTGAACAGGATCTAGTATCCTTCCTTAAGAGGAGAAAAACTACCTTTTCCTGGAAGCATGAAGACATGACAGGTATCTCTAAAGATATAATTACTCATAAACTTGGCATTGACAGGTCATTCAAGTCCATACATCAGAAGAGGAGGAAGTTTCCACCTGAGAGGAATGCTATTATCCAGGAGGAGGTAGATAAACTACTCCGGGCAGGTATGATAAGAGAGGTCAAGTATCCAATGTGGTTAGCCAAAGTGGTTGTCGTTCAAAAGAAAAACGGAAAGTGGAGGGTATGTGTCGATTTTACTGATTTAAACAAGGCATGTCCCAAGGATCCTTTCCCATTACCCCATATTAACTCCATGGTGGATGCTACCGCGGGTCATGAGTTGTTGACTTTTATGGATGCTTCATCTGGATTTCAACAAATTCAGATGGAACCATCTGACCAAGAGGATATAACCTTTTTGACCCCAACTGGTATCTATTGTTATATTGCTATGCCATTTGGACTAAGGAATGCAGGTGCTACTTATCAAAGGCTAGTCAATATGATGTTTAAGGAATAAATAGGACACACTATGGAGGTCTATATAGACGACATGGTGGTTAAGTCCAAGAGAGCTGAGGATCACCTTAGAGACCTGGAGGAAGCATTCAATATCCTTGACAAATTCAATATGAAGTTGAATCCTTCAAAGTGTCACTTTGGTGTTAAAACAGGCAAGTTCCTAGGTTACATGGTAACAAAAAGAGGCATAGAAGCAAGTCCAGAGCAAATCAAGGCAATTGTGAATGTTAGGGGAGGATTTTCCAATGATCAGTGATCCTCAATTACTGTTGGGCTTAGTGATCCTCACTTCTGTTTGAATTAGTGATCCTCAGAAGTATTGCAGGATCAGGATCATGGATCATCGTAAGGATCCTTATACTAACGATTGTCTACTTTGAATATGAAGTTGTTTTGCAGGAGTACGAGCTTGGACCTTATCTTGGCGATATTCCTGGAGCATATTCCATATTTATTCCGCACGTGCTTACCTGAAGTGGACGTTATGGAGTTCGTGGAGGACTTGCATGAAATGCGGAATGTTTGTTAGCTTAGATATTTTCCATTTTTAAAAGGGATAGCGAGCTAAATAGAAAACACTTGGCTATTTTTAGCTTAACACACACACTCGTAACTGCTCTCACCAGCTCTTGACAATTCACTTGGCGATTACACACTTTTTTGCACATTACACTATAGTGATCCTTGTAATTAGCTCGCTATCATCCGAAGTTGTAATACATTTCTTGTTTAATCTGAGTTGGTGATCGGTAGTTTCCATCACCCGAGGTTTTTTATGCCGGAGATCATTCATTGATCAAGGGCTTTTTCCTCGTATAAATCTTTGTGTCACTTGTTCATTTCATTTCTAAGTGATCCTTAGTGTTGTTCATTGATTCAAGCATCATACCTCACAACAGAAAGTTTGGTTGCATTATCATTGCTTGATTTTTGACCAAAACAGTTTGGCGCCCACCGTGGGGCAATTGGAGCTTCATTCCTAAGAAGATTCATACTTTTGTGGTCATTTCGGTTCATTACAACCAAGCAGATGGCTTCCTCAACAAAGAATACATCAAGTTCTATGTCGGCAATCAGTTCTTCACAAGGCGTTCCACCTTTGCCTCCACCACCTTCTGGATCCCAGAAGAATGCTGAAAATGCTGCGAAGAGACAAACCCCCCATTTTCACAAAACCACCAACTTCTTCTGTTTCTTCTAATCCTACTACTAATGATCTTTACACTCTGATTTTGCAGATGAGGAATCACGCACAAGAGCAGGACAAAACCAATGAAAGGATCCTCCGGGAGATCGCTGAGATCAAGAAACAGAAGAAATCAGTGGAGGATCACTCTCCTCTGATACCAAGGTCATTGGATTTCGATACTCCAGTTGTGACTACCTTACAATTGACAGTTCCGGGCATCCAGTATCAAAGTGGTCCATCAGAAAGGCGTCATGGAACAGCAACTATGAGTCAGGCATTTGGCTCTCACTTCCAGCCTCAAGGATCCTCTTCTCAGCCATCGGGATCCTCTTTTCAGCATCAAGGATACTTCACGTCAGGAGGATATTTGGGAATGCATGCAGTTCAAGGATCCTCCCAGGGTCCAGGATCCTCCCAGGTTCAAGGATCCTCTACGGCTCCAAGATCCTCTCAGGTCCAAGGATCCTCCATGGCTCAAGGATCCTTCTAGCTTCAAGGATCCTCTATGACTCCAGGATCCTCCCGGTTTCTAGGATCCTCTCTTCCCCAAGGATCCTTTCAGGTTCAAGGATTGTTGGGATCGAACCCTACCAGAGGAACATATAATGTAAAGCCAAAACCAGGTCACGACAGTGGATTCACAATAAGCAGCTGTTTACACTAAGTCTTCTCCCTTGTTAGTGATTACCACAGCTGATGGTCTCATATCCACTGCCCAGATACAACTGCTGATCCTATAAACCACTGGGAAACCAAAGCACTGATGAAGTTTAAAGGCTGAAGCTCAATCCACTGCTGGAATCCAAGTACTGCTGAAGAGTTAAAGCACTGTCCATTCAAGGTCTGATCACCCTTTGAAGAAAGCACTGTTGCTCATACAACAGTGGTTGATTACGTCAGTAGAATGAAGAGTCAGTGTTTATATATCAGTGTTTGAAATGTAATCAATGTCTGTATGGTCAGTAGTTGTAGAACAGTAGATAGAGTTTGTTAGTTTGTTAGATGTCACTTTCATGGTGACGTCAGCTGAGATGTCTCAGTGGCTTGCTTTGTCTATAAATGGAACAGTACCCTGTACTGTTACATTTGATTCGTTTTGAGAGAGTTCTTCTCCTCAATTCAATCCTTTCATCTTGGGCAATTCAACCTTGGGGCATCTGGCTGAGGGGGAGCTTAGTATGTAAGCATATCTGTAATCATTTGATTCTTATTGTAAATCTTTTGACTGAATGAATTACATATGCTTTCTCAAACTATTTTCTCCTTCGATTGTGTTTACAAAGTTTGTTATTCATTTCCGCTGCACTTTACATGATTTCATATTCACAAATTGTTCAAATCATACAAACAAGCACAATTATGAGAGCCTCCGATCCTAACAAGGATCATCTCAGCTTCAAGGATCCAACATCTTTCAGGATCATGGATCCTTAAGAAGTATGCAACCTCCGAGCACCGATGTTCATCAAGGAGACTTCATACCAATGCAGACCATTGCTTCATCTGGTCCTTCGATCATACCAGAATCCCGTTAATATGGATTCACATCCGCAATTCCAAACATGAATCCTCCGGGAGGTAACACTTTTAATACTTCATATAACACTAACCATGGCTCAATGCAGGATACAGGTATCAATCAGGCTATGGCTAGGGAATTACAGAAACTTAAGGATATGATATCCAGTGTACCAGGAGTGGTTAAACCCATTCCTGAAATTGCAGATGGTAGCCATAGGATATCTCGTTTTACACCACCCTTATGTGATGCTGAGATACCCAAAAGGTTCCAGATACCATCTATGAAGCTCCATGATGGTTCAACAGATCCAGAAGAGCATGTAGCTCAGTATAGGGAGAGGATGGAGATCAACCCAATTCCTGAGAGGTTAAAGGAAGCATGTCTATGCAAGGGATTTGGATCCACACTCACAGGATCTGCTCTTAAATAGCTGCTAAGTCTTCCCCCTTACTCTATTACTTCATTTGTTAATCTAGTTAATTTGTTTAATAGTCAATTCTCTTGTAGTAGAAAATTTGAACGATTAACTAGTGATCTATATAGGGTAACACAAGGTCAAAATGAATCACTTAGAGATTATATCACTAAGTTTAGCAAAGAATCCTTAGATATTCCTAATTTGGATATTGCTACGGCTGTAGAAGCCTTTAAAATGGGATTGCTTAGGGATTCACTATTCTATGATGATCTTGTTATGACACCTTGCAGGAATCTTGATGAAGTAAGAACCAGGGCCCTTAGGTTCATCCGCCTAGAGGATGACAAAAGGATCCAGGATAGATTGACAGGATCCTCAAAACAGGAAAAACAAGGATCCTACTTCAGGAACAACAAATCCAAGTCCTACAACAAGTCTGATAACCAGAACGTGCGTGCAGTGGAACGAGAAGAGGATGATGAGGATTATACTCCTATTTCTGAATACTGTTTTTCTGTTGATAACAATGAACTAATCCTTGCAATGCAGAATCTAGGTGAGAAAGCTAGATGGCCGAGAAAAAGTGATTAACCAGCTGCTACAAAGGATAAGTCCAAGTGGTGTGCATATCATGAGGATTTCGGGCATCTCACTGAAGAGTGTATTGCACTAAGAAAGGAAATTGGTTACTTGTTGAGCAAGGGGCATTTAAAGGAACTTTTGGGACGGAAGAAGTCAAGGATCCAGGATCCTGAAAGGATCCCAGAAAGGGCTCCCGCTCCTCTAGCAGATGCACAAGTTATAAACTTCATATTCGGTGGATCAGACATTTGTGGCACTTCCTTTTCAGCAGCCAAGAGACATGCTAAGGAAACCAAGATGGATAATGGGGACAGACCCATCCGGACCTCCACCGTCACCCAGGATAAGATCATAACTTTTGATGTGGATGATCGTGTTGATATCCAGGATCCTCATCATGATGGTCTTGTAATTACATTGTTTATTTCTAACCGCTTTGTTCGCGGGATCCTGATCGATGGAGGAAGCTCTGTGAACATCATTCAGCTTGATGTCCTCAAGAAAATGAATATCCCGGAGTCTGATATTGTCTCAAGATCCTCAATCCTTGTGGGATTTAGTGGGGAAACCAAAAACACATTGGGGGGACATCAAACTCCCTATTTATATTGAAGGACTCCATTCTTATCAGAAATTTTGTGTTATAGATTGCTTATCATGTTGTAATGTTATCCTTGGCAGGCCATGGATACATGATATGAAGGCAGTCCCATCTACCTATCATCAGTGTGTAAAGCTTCCAAGTCCATGGGGAGTGTTAAAAATTGAGAGTGATCAACAAGACGCTAAGAATTATTATACATCATCAATGAAGCCAGCCTCAAGACCAAGGGAGCAATAGCAATTAAAGTATCCTTCAAGAGATGTCTTGGAGGTAAGAGAACAGGATTCGAAAGAAATCCTCATGGATCCTGATGATCCTGAATCCAAGATCTTCATAGGATCAGGGATCCTTAGCGACATTGAACAGGAGCTAGTATCCTTCCTTAAAAGAAGGAAAACTACCTTTTCTTGGAAACATGAGGATATGACAGGTATATCTAAAGATATAATTACTCATAAACTTGGCATTGACAGGTCATTCAAGCCAATTCATCAAAAAAGGAGGAAGTTTGCACCTGAAAGGAATGCTATTATCCAGGAAGAGGTAGATAAACTACTTCGGGCAGGTATGATAAGAGAGGTTAAGTATCCAAGATGGTTAGCCAATGTGGTTGTTGTTCAAAAGAAAAATGGAAAGTGGAGGGTATGTGTCGATTTTACTGATTTAAACAAGGCATGTCCCAAGGATCCTTTCCCATTACCCCACATTGACTCCATGGTGGATGCTACCGCGGGTCATGAGTTGTTGACTTTTATGGATGCTTCATCTGGATTTCAAAAAATTCAGATGGAACCATCTGATCAAGAGGATACAGCCTTTATGACCCCAACTGGTATATACTGTTATATTGCTATGCCATTTGGACTAAGGAATGCAGGTGCCACTTACCAAAGGCTAGTCAATATGATGTTCAAGGAACAAATTGGACACACTATGGAAGTCTATATTGATGACATGGTGGTTAAGTCCAAGAAAGCTGAGGATCACCTTAAAGACTTGGAGGAAGCATTCAATATCCTTGATAAATTTAATATGAAACTAAATCCTTCCAAGTGTCATTTTGGTGTTAAGGCAGGTAAATTCTTAAGCTATATGGTGACAAAGAGGGGCATTGAAGCAAGTCCAGAGCAAATCAAGGCTATTGTGAATATCAAATCTCCTGCCAATGCTAAGGATGTGCAAAGATTGACAGGCAGGATCGCAGCCTTGAACAGATTCATATCCAAATCCTCAGAAAAGTGCAAGGAATTCTATGACATCCTGAGGAACAACAAGAAATTTGAATGGACTGAGAAGCATGAAAGTGCCCTCAAAGCTCTTAAGGATTACCTATCCTCAGCCCCGGCCCTGATAAAACCGGAAAAAGGAGATATATTATCTTTATACTTAGCAGTATCCTCAAAAGCAGTAAGTGCGGTCCTTGTTAAGGATCACCAAGGTACACAACATCCTGTTTATTATGTAAGTAAGAGTTTACTTGATGCTGAAACCAGGTATTCACACTTAGATAAACTTATCCTTGCATTAATAATGGCATCTACTAAATTAAGACATTATTTTGAGACTGATGCCATTATTGTTAAGACTAATTTTCCAATTAAGAATGTTCTCAGGAAACCTGAAATGTCAGGAAGGATGGCTAAGTGGGCAGTGAAGCTTAGTGCATATGATATAAGATATGAACCAAGGACTGCCATCAAATCCCAAGCCTTAGCTGACTTTATGGCAGATTTTAGTAGTGATTTGCAAAAGGAGGCTGAGTTAGAAGTCCAACAGCTTGAAGAAACTAAGGATCCTTGGATACTCTTCACTAATGGAGCCTCCAATGTAAAAGGAACAGGGTTGGGAATACTACTAAAATCGCCACAGGGGGACATAATACCCACTCTATAGCTTGTGAATTTCAAACTACCAACAATGAGGCTGAGTATGAAGCCTTGATAGCTGGTTTGCAAATTGCTAAGCATATGAGGATCAGGTATCTTGAGGTACATGTAGATTCATTATTAATCACTAATCACTTTAATGGATCGTATGCTGTTAAAGGTGAAAAGCTAATCAAATATTTAGAGATAGTCAAAGAATTTGCACTCTCTTTTGTTTCCTTTAGTTTGACACAGGTACCAAGGGAAGAGAATGCAGAGGCTGATGCATTAGCCAATCTAGGATCATCCTTGAAGATCCCTGAGGATATAAGGATCCCTATTATCCATATCCTGACTTCTGCTATCGAGGATCAAGTAGCTATGGAGATAGGAGAAGATTCTGCAATCATCCCTAATGATGATACTCAATCTAATTCAGAATCATGGATCCTCCCAATCATGAGATACATACAACATAGAGAGATTCCTACAGGAGAAAACCCTAGGGCTTTTAAAATTAAGGTATCTCAATTTACAATAGTGAATAATATGTTGTATAAACGATCTCTTGCAGGACCATATCTAAGATGCATTGAGGATCCTGAAATCCAAGAAGTCCTAAAGGATTTCCATGAAGGAGATTGTGGAAACCACACTGGGGGCAGGGCATTATTCTCAAGGATCCTGAGGACAGGATACTATTGGCCCACTATGAAGAAGGATGCTGTGGAGTACGCCAAGAAGTGTGATCCTTGTCAGAGACACAGTAATATCCTTCACCAACCAGCAGAACCTTTGCATCCTATATCCTCTTCTTGGCCATTTATGAGATGGGGAATGGATATAGTTGGTAAGCTTCCTAAGGCACCTGGTGGAAAAGTATTCATGCTTGCTATGACTGATTACTTCTCCAAGTGGATAGAGGCTGAAGCCTTTGCTCAAGTCAGAGAAAAGGAAGTTATATCCTTTATTAAAAGAAACATTATTACTAGATTTGGTATCCCTTCTGAAATTGTTTGTGATAATGGATCCCAATTTATTGGGAATAGAACTACTAACTTTTGTGACAGCTGGGGGATTAAGATGATAACATCAACACCAGTCCACCCACAAGCTAATGGTCAGGCAGAATCATCCAACAAGATCATCATCAACAATTTGAAGAAGAATCTTGGATCCAAGAAAGGAAAATGGGCAGAAGAACTACCTTATGTGCTTTGGGCCGATAGGACAACTCCCAAGAATGCTACTAGCCAAACTCCATTTTCTTTGGTGTTTGGGGCAGAATCAGTGATCCCTACAGAGATGGTGGTTCCAACTGCAAGAACAAGCATTCGTGATCCTGAAGAAAATGCTGAAAACCTGGTTCAAGACTTGGATACTATAGAAGAAATCAGGGAGTTGGCAAGGATAAGGATGGCTAGTTATCAACTAAGGATGGCTAGAGCCTACAACAAAAATGTCAGGATCAGGAAATTCCAAGTTGGTGATATGGTATTAAGGAAAGCATTTCAGAATACCACCAATCCTGCTGATGGAAAGTTGGCACCAAAATGGGAAGGCCCTTACTTGATCGAAGCTGAGGCAGGAAAGGGGGCATATCGATTGCTAACAATGAAAGGTGATTTGCTGCCAAGAGCTTGGAATGCTGTCCACTTGAAGAAATACTTCATGTGATAAGGATCCATGATCCTAACATTACAAATATCCTTGAAGGATCCTTACATGACAGATGATCCTCATTTTGGTAATGATCTAATCTCAAACTGTTTCATTCTTTAATTATCCTATATAAGGATAAGGATCTTGAATCCTTTATCCTCCTTTCACTTGATTCTGAGTTTTGAAGGTTCAGTTATCCTTAACAAAGGATTGAGTATCCACAGAAGTATCCAGTTATTTGGGCTTGACCCCAGTTATTTGGGCTTGACCCCAGTTTGGGCCTGTCCCCAGTTTCGCCAGTAGCGCACGATGATCCTGGTATAGTTCATGGCAATGGGACCAGTACTCACTTTAGGGGCTGACAATTTCATTGTACTGGCTATATTCAGGATCCTACGTATAATGGTAGACGTACCATACATCCGTTCCTAAGGTTTCTAACGTTTTCACGTTAGCTAAGGTTTTGGCATTTTCATGTCACTAAGTTTGGATAGTCACCAGTGAGGGCCATACTCTAGTTTACACACGATCCTTTGGGCTTGTCCCCAGTTATCCTTTGGGCTTGTCCCCAGTTATCCTTTGGGCTTGTCCCCAGTTATACTTTGGGCTCGTCCCCAGTATATTGGGCTTGTCCCCAGAATTGTTGGGCTTGTCCCCAGTTACTAACTCTTATCTTATATTGGTTTAGTCCCAAGTTGTATCCTATTTCAGGTTTTTGGAGATAAATGACCAAGGATCCTTGATCCTTACCTTCTACTAAGGTTTGTCTTTTGGTTATCCTGATTATAAGTGTTAAAGGTTAGGATCCTAACTTGGATTCTCAGGTATGATCCTTAACTATTTTGATTTTATTCACTATTCATTTGAGTAACCCTTATCCTTTGACAACTGAATTTATGATCCTTAAAATACACTACTTTTCGGAACTTGTCGACTATAGGATATGTGATCCTTGATCATATCCTAAACTTTTTGAGGATATTTATTAAATTTTTCTTTACATGATAAGTTTAGACAAAATGAATATCACAACAATTGAAAAGTAAAGTACTAACAAGGATATCAACACAGGATAAGCCAAAAAGTTAAAGTTTTATTTATTCACAAAACATTAAACCCTTTAAGGTTGTCAAAATTGCCAACCCACATTTCTACTAGCAAAACGTGGCCTGTCCACTTGGGTTGGCAAAGGGTGTCCATTGTTTACGGGTCTTTGTAGTGCAGGAAATTAAAGACGGAAGGATAACGAGTGGCTTCATCCCCCAAACATAGGATCCATCCACCACCCATTATCCTGCCTATTGTTCAAGGATCCATGATCCTTCACCCTAGAAACTATTGTCTAAAGTTATTACAACCCATCATTGTTCAACAAAAACATCATAACTAAACAACCAAATTCTAAAAACAAAAATGGGCTCCGGCTATGTCTAGAAGTGTCCATCATCGCCCATTTATGCAGCTTACACCTTCGCTGCATCACCTTCACCAGCTCCACTTGCTTCTCCACCCTGATCCTTGCCACTGCCACCAGCCTCAATAGCCAGAACCTCTTCAGCCTCTTCTTCGTCCTCCAACTCAGCCAGCCTAGCCTTCCAGCCCTCCATGTCCCAGTTGCTCCTGTCAAAATTAGGATCCTCAACTTCTTGGGCCATCTGCAACTTGGTCTTGTACATGGCAATGGCAGCGGAGACTTTAGCATCCTCCGTGATCTCGTGCTTCTCATAGTCAGCATTGATCTGAGCTGCAACCGCCTGAGTTTTGGCATCATTGAGGTCCTTTTCGAGGGAGGCAATCTTGTGATCCTTGAGCACCGCCACTTTTTGGAGGTTAAAGTATTTCTCCTCAATCTCTTCGACGTTCCCAACATAGTCCTCGATTTCAGCAAATTTCTGCAAGAAGACAATGTAAAGTTTAGGATCACATGATCCTCAAGTGGGCAGGATAACTAAGCTAAGTCAGTGATCCTTACCTCAGCAAAGTATTCGAGGAATTGATGGCGGATCAGAGGCAAGCCTTCTAGATTGTCAGCTTCAGAGGTCTTCCTTTTCTTTCCACCTCTTCCCTTTGAAGTGGTTGCCTTGGGGATAGTGACAGCTGGGCTGGCAGCAAGCTTCTTCTTTGAGGATCGGACAGTGTCAAGGTCAGTGACACTGAATTTGGAGGCAGACTTTGATGACTTTCCAGCACCTACACACCCAAAATAGATAAGTATCCTTATCCCATTTCTATTTAACTATTTATTTAAACATTTAATTACATATAAACATGGATACCTACTCGACATAGTGATAGAACCTGAGGATACTTCTTGAGAATCCTGGGTGTTTGCTTTAAATGATCTTGTTGCAGGATCAAGTCTCCGGAAAGCAGCAAGCCTTTCCTTTGTTGCAGGTGTTGTGATGAGGTGTGCGACAGTAATGGCTGCAAAATAGAAACAAAAGAATGTTAGTGATCCTTAAACAGAAACAAGGTCATACAGTGATCCTTTTCAGGATCCTCTAACCTACCGTGGGTGGTCCATTTCCTAGGCAGATCCTTTCCATCAGGGATAGAATCCCTTCTGACAAAGAAGAATCGCCGTTTTCAGTTGGTGTCATTCTTAGTGGCTTTGAAGATGGGATGTTCTTCACCAAGTTTATGTTTGAGTAGATACCAATGAGATCCATGGCTTACAAGGTCATACATCTCTGCAAAGTCCGACATTCCCAGATCAATCCCTTCATGTTCAATGATCCTTTCAAGGGTATATAAGACCCTCCAGATCATTGGCATTGCTTGAATGTAGGAGATGCCGGTGAGAGAGAAGAAGGATTGAGTGAAATCTGGAAAAGGATACGAGTATCCTATTGTAAATGATGTGACCGGAAAGGCTACCCAGGTTTCAGAAAAATGATCACTTAGAACGGTGGGATCAAATGGTTTGAAATCGGTGTTTGCCGGAAAACAATGGCGGATTCTGTCTATCTGTGGATCAGTGAAGCAACATCGTTCTTTTGCAGAATCTTTTATGATCCCTTGGCTTTTCAAGGGGCTGTCCTTCTTGTGATCCTTAGCCGGTGAGGATCTTAGCATCATCTCGATTATGACAATGGTGAAGAAGGAGAAACAGAGTGAGAAGATGAAGAGAGAAAGGAAAGAGAAATACCTGATCAAGTCTTCGAATGAAGATTTAAAGAAGGAAACGCACGAATTTAAATGCTCTCTAATCCTTATCTCTAACTTCAATTTATAATGATGATTTTGCAGGATAGTCACCTCAGTGACGTCAGGATGGTAACGGCTAGTCCGACTACAACGGCTAGTTATCCGTTGATTCGTTGCGGATAAGAACAGAAAATATAACTCGCTTATTTACAAATTACTCCTTATATTTTGGGGGCAATTGTTAGGGGAGGATTTTCCAATGATCAGTGATCCTCAATTACTGTTGGGCTTAGTGATCCTCACTTCTGTTTGAATTAGTGATCCTCAGAAGTATTGCAGGATCAGGATCATGGATCATCGTAAGGATCCTTATACTAACGATTGTCTACTTTAAATATGAAGTTGTTTTGCAGGAGTACGAGCTTGGACTTGGTCTTGGCGATATTCCTGGAGCATATTCCATATTTATTCCGCACGTGCTTACCTGAAGTGGACGTTATGGAGTTCGTGGAGGACTTGCATGAAATGCGGAATGTTTGTTAGCTTAGATATTTTCCATTTTTAAAAGGGATAGCGAGCTAAATAGAAAACACTTGGCTATTTTTAGCTTAACACACACACTCGTAACTGCTCTCACCAGCTCTTGACAATTCACTTGGCGATTACACACTTTTTTGCACATTACACTATAGTGATCCTTGTAATTAGCTCGCTATCATCCGAAGTTGTAATACATTTCTTGTTTAATCTGAGTTGGTGATCGGTAGTTTCCATCACCCGAGGTTTTTTATGCCGGAGATCATTCATTGATCAAGGGCTTTTTCCTCGTATAAATCTTTGTGTCACTTATTCATTTCATTTCTGAGTGATCCTTAGTGTTGTTCATTGATTCAAGCATCATACCTCACAACAGAAAGTTTGGTTGCATTATCATTGCTTGATTTTTGACCAAAACAGTGAATATCAAATCTCCTGCCAATGCCAAGGATGTGCAAAGGTTGACAGGGAGGATCGCAGCCTTGAATAGGTTCATATCCAAGTCATCAGAAAAGTGCAAGGAATTGTATGACATTTTGAGAAAGAACAAGAAATTTGAATGGACTGAAAAGCATGAAAATGCTCTCAAAGCTCTTAAGGATTACCTATCCTCAGCTCCTGCCTTGATGAAACCAGAAAAAGGGGACATATTATCCTTATATCTAGCGGTATCCTCTAAAGCAGTAAGTGCAGTCCTTGTTAAGGATCACGAAGGTACACAACATCCTGTTTATTATGTAAGTAAGAGTTTTCTTGATGCTGAATCCCGGTATTCTCATTTAGAGAAACTTATCCTTGCTTTGATTATAGCATCTACTAAACTAAGACATTATTTTGAAACTCATGCCATTATTGTTAAGACTAACTTTCCAATTAAGAATGTTCTCAGGAAACCTGAAATGTCAGGAAGGATGGCTAAATGGGCAGTGAAGCTTAGTGCCTATGATATAAGATATGAACCAAGGACTGCCATTAAATCCCAAGCCTTAGCTGACTTTGTGGCAGATTTTAGTAGTGACTTACAAAAAGAAGCTAAGTTGGAAGTTCAGCAACTTGAAGAGACTAAGGATCCTTGGATACTCTTCACTGATGGAGCCTCTAATGTCAAAGGGACAGGACTTGAAATACTACTAAAATCGCCACAGGGGGACATAATACCCCACTCCATAGCTTGTGAGTTTCAAACTACTAATAATGAGGCTGAATATGAAGCCTTGATAGCTGGTTTGCAAATTTCCAAGCATATGAGGATCAGGTATCTTGAGGTACATGTAGATTCATTGTTAATTACTAATCACTTTAATGGATCCTATGCTGTTAAAGGTGAAAAGCTAATCAAATACCTAGAGATAGTCAAGGAATTGGCACTCTCTTTTGTTTCTTTTAGTTTGACACTGGTACCTAGGGAAGAGAATGCAGAAGCTGATGCATTGCCCAACCTAGGATCATCAGATTGAAAATTCCAGAGGATATCAAGATCCCTATCATCCATATTTTGGCTCCGGCTATTGAGGATCACATAACTATGGAGTTAGAAGATAATTCTGCAAAGGTTCCTAGTGATGGTGCACAGTCTCATTCAGGATCATGGATCCTTCCAATCATGAGATATATACAACATGGAGAGATTCCTACTGGAGAAAACCCCAGGACCATATCTAAGATGCATTGAGGATCGTGAAATCCAAGAAGTCCTAAAGGATTTTCAAGAAGGAGATTGTGGAAACCACACTGGGGGCAGGGCACTGTTCTCAAGGATCCTGAGGACAGGATACTATTGGCCTATAATGAAGAAGGATGTTGTGGATTATGCCAAGAAGTGTGATCCTTGTCAGAGACATAGTAATATCCTTCATCAACCAGCAGAGCTCTTGCATCCTATATCCTCTTCTTGGCTGTTAGGGCATGAATTTCTGCTAAGGATCATCTATCCTGAGACTAGGCACGGATCACGGATGCTTAATGGCTGATGCAGAGAGTCTGAGGATCCAGAGTCTGAGGATCACGCGTCTGAGGATCACGAGTCTGAGGATCAGGATCCTTAACAGAACTTATGTTATGCACGTTTTTAATGTGTAAATGTAGGTAATGGACGTAGTGGACCACTTCTTTGCTGGAATCTCATGGAATATGCTTTTAGGCACGTGCATATTGAAGAAATAACCATTAGTGGTGGTCATGGGTGACTTCCACCTTTTTCGGGAAGTTAGTTAGTTGATTTTTCCTTATCTTTTTAAGGGGAAACAAGCTCATTAGAGACACAATTCGTACACACCACAAAAAAAAAAACACTTAACACACGAATTCTCTGCAAACACTTAGCGAAAACCCACACTTACACTAGAAATTCATTGTATTGAGCTTGTTTTCTTCCGAAGTTGTACAAGGATCACTGCTGTTTTTGCAATATAGTTGGTGATCGGTAGTTTCCATCACCCAAGGTTTTTTATGCCGGAGATCTTCTAAAGATCAAGGGCTTTTTCCTCGTATAAATCTCGGTGTTCATCGTTGATTTCATATACTTGTTGTTCATACAATTAACCAAGCATCATACCTCACAGAATCAGATTTGGTTGCATTATCCTTGTGTGATTTTTGACCAAAACAGTTTGGCGCCCACCGTGGGGCAATTGGTGCTTCAATTCTGAGAAATTTTGTTCATTTCATTCATTTCAGTTCATTACCTTCAACCACATGGCTTCTCAGGGAAAACTACTCCAAGTTCTATGTCGGCGGTCACTTTTTCACAGGGCATTCCGCCTTTGCATCATCTCCCCCTTGCATTCCAGAAGAATGCTGAGAATTCTCCAAAGAAGACAACCCCCGTTTTCACAAAACCAACTGTTGTTTCTTCCTCTACACTTACTAACAGTGATTTTTATGCTTTGATTGTGCAGATGAAGGATCACATGCAACAGCAGGTCAAGACTAATGGCAGGATCCTTCGCGAAATTGATAAAATCAGCAGAGGATCACTCCCCTTTGATGTCGAGGTTGCTGAATTTCGACACTCCGGCCATAACTTCCCAGCACTTTGCAGCTCCACATGTCCAATACTAGGGTAGATCAACAGGAATACGTTCTGGATCATCGGCAATGTCTCAGGCTCAAGGATCCTCTTTCCAGCCTTCAGGATCCTCATTTCAGCATCAGGGATTCTTCACCAGTTTAGGAGAATGTCTGGGGACGCAGCCAATTCAAGGATCCTCTCAGGTTCAAGGATCCTCGCAGGTTCAAGGATCCTCTCAGGTTTAAGGATCCTCTCAGGTTCAAGGATCCTCGCAGATTCAAGGATCCTCTCAGGTTCAACGATCCTCACAGGTTCAAGGATCCTCTTAGGTTCAAGGATCCTCTCAGGTTCAAGGATCCTCGCAGGTTCAAGGATCCTCGCAGGTTTAAAGATCCTCTCAGGTTCAAGGATCCTCACAGGTTCAAGGATCCTCCCAGGTTCAAGGATCCTCTCAGGTTCAAGGATCCTCTCAGGTTCAAGGATCCTCCTTCCAGGTTCAAGGATCCTCATCTCAGGTTTCTGGATCCATGGATTATCCTCCAAGACCTACATTCACAGCACTTCAAGGATCCAACATCTTCCAGGATCAAGGATACTTAAGGAGTGTGCAACCCGGAAGTTCAGATGTTTATCTAGGAGACTTCATACCAATGCAGACCATTGCTTCCTCTGGTCCCTCGGTTATGCCAGAATCCCGCCAACATGGATTCACATCTAGAATTCCAAATTTGAATCATTCAGGAGAGATACCGAAGAGGTTTCAGACATCAAATCTGGTTGCTTGTGCAAGGGCTTTGGATCCACACTTTCCGGATCAACGTTAAAATGGCTGCTAAGTCTTCCTCCTTACTCTATTACTTCATTTGCTAATCTAGTTAATTTGTTTAATAGCCAATTCTCATGCAGTAGGAGATTTGAACGATTAACTAGTGATTTATATAGGGTAACTCAAGGTCATAATGAATCACTTAGAGATTACATAATTAAATTCAGTAAAGAATCCTTAGAAATCCCTAACTTAGATATTGCTACAACTCTAGAAGCCTTTAAAATGGGTTTGCGTAGGGATTCAATGTTCTATGATGATCTTGTCATGACCCCTTGCAGGAACTTAGATGAGGAAAGAAACAGGGCCCTTAGGTTCATCCATTTAGAGGATGACAAAAGGATCCATGAGAGATTGTCAGGATCCTCAAAGCAAGACAAATAAAGATCCTATCTCAAGGATAACTGATCCAAGCAATACTCCAAGCATGACAACCAGAATGTGCATGCTGTGGAACAAGAGGAAGATGATGAGGATTATCCTCCTATTTCTGAATATTGTTTTCCTGCTGATAATAATGAACTAATCCTTTCTATGCAGAGTTTAGGTGACAAGGTTAGGTGGCCAAGGAAGAATGACAAACCGCCTGCCACCAAAGACGAATCGAAATGGTGTGCTTACCATGGGGATTCTGGTTATCTCACAGATGAGTGCATAGCATTAAGGAAGGAGATAGGTTATCTTTTGAGCAAAGGATACTTGAAAGAATTGCTCGGAAGGAAAAAGTCAAGGATCAAGTATCCTATGAAAGTTCCTGAAAAAGCTCCTCCTCTACCATCCGATGCTCAAATCATCCATTTCATCTCCGGAGGTTCTCAGCAGCTAAGAGACGGGCAAAGGAAACAAAGATGGAGAATGGGGGCAAACCTGTTCGGACCTCCCTCCTTATCCAGCAGAAAGTGATATCATATGATGAGGATAACTGTGCGGACATTCAAGATCCTCATCACGACGGTGCCATGGATACATGATATGAAGGCAGTCCCCTCAACATATCATCAATGTGTCAAGCTCCCAACTCTATGGGATGTGGTGAAGATAGAAAGTGATCAGCAGGAGGCAAAGAACTGTTACACTTCTTCATTGAAGCCAACCTCCAAGGAGCAAGACGTCAAGGATATTCTGTTGAACCCAGAGGATCCTGAATCCAAATTTTTTATAGGATTCGGGATCCTAGACAGTATTGAGCAGGATTTAATATCCTTCTTGAAAAGAAGAAAGTCTACCTTCGCTTGGAAACATGAAGATATGACAGGAGAAAGTTTGCACTCGAAAGAATGCCATTATCCAAGAAGAGCACCAGCCCTGATGAAACCAGAAAATGGAGAATCGTTATCCTTATACTTAGCTATTTCAGCTAAAGCAGTAAGTGTGATCCTAGTTAAGGATCATGAAGGCTCTCAACATCCGGTATACTATGTAAGTAATATTCTACTTGATGCTGAGGCCAGGTACTCTCATTTAGAGAAATTAATTCTTGATTTAATTATGGCTTCTGCTAAACATAGACATTATTTAGAAACTCATACCATTATTGTGAAAACTAACCTTGCTATCAAGAATGTTCTCAGGAAACTTCAAATGTCAGGTAGAATGGCAAAATGGGCAATCAAGTCCCAAGCTTTACTTGACTTTGTGGCTGATTTCAGTAGTGATCTACAAAGGGAAGCTGAATTAAAAGTTCAACAACTTGAGAAGACCAAGGATCCTTAGACACTCTTCACGGATGGAGCTTCAAATGTTAAAGGAACTTGACAAGGCACACTACCAAAATCGCCACAGGGGGACATTATACCCCAATCCACTGCATGGAATTCCAAACCACTAATCATGAGTCAGGAAACTGGCAGATTCTTTTGCTTTTTTCAGTCTACCACAGGTACCCAGGGAAGAAAATGCAGAAGCTGACGCTTTAACTAACCTTGGATCATTCCTAAAGATGCCAGAAGATGTGAAAAATACTCATCACCCATGTTTTAACTCCTGCAATTGAGGATCACGTAGCCATGGAGATAGTGGAGGATTCTACAATCATACCTGGTGATCCTGCACAGTCGAATTCAGGATCTTGGATCCTTCCAATCCTAAGATATATACAACATGGAGAGATCCCTACAGGACAAAATCCTAAAGCTTTCAAAGTCAAGGAGACTGTGGAAACTACACTGGGGGCAGAGTACTATTCTCAAGGATCCTTAGAACAACATACTATAGGCCTACCACGAAGAAGGATGTTGTGGATTATGCAAAGAAGTGTGATGCTTGTCAAAGACACAGTAATATTCTACACCAACCAACATAACATCTGCATCCTAAGAAGAAGCTTTTGCTCAAAGTCAGAAAAAAGGAAATGGCCAGTTATCAACAAAGAATGGCTGGAGCATACAATAAGAATGTCAGGATTAGAAGATTTCAAGTTGGTGATTTTGTGCTAAGAAAAGCATTCCAGAACACTACAAATCCTTCTGATGGCAAGCTAGCACCAAAGTGGGAAGACCCCTATCTAATTGAAGCTGAATCAGGAAAGGGGGCATATCATTTGTTAACAATGGATGGTGATCTCCTACCAAGAGCTTGGAATGTTGTTCATCTCAAAAATACTAAGTAAGAAGGATCAGGGATCCTCAGCGATACCGGTATTCTGATTAAGGATCCAGGATCCTCAAAGATATATGATTCTACATTTGGTAACACGTTACTTTCATTTTCATTTTCATTCATTTTATACTTATTACTTATCATAAGTTAAAGATGTTAATCAGTTAACATCTATTTTCACAAAGTTTAAGCTTTTGCAGAGTTGTTATCATTTTATAGAAGATCAAAGTGGTTGGCCAACTCTCCAAAGTTTATGGGCTTGTCCCCAGTTATTTGGGCTTGTCCCCAGTTTCGCCAGTAGCGCACGATGATCCTGGTGCAGTTCAAGGCAGTGCGACCAGTACTCGTTTTAGGGGCTGACAATTTCATTGTACTGGCTGTACCCAGGATCCTACGTATAATGGTAGACGTACCATACATCCGTTCCTAAGGTTTCTAACGTTTTCACGTTAGCTAAGGTTTCGGCATTTTCATGTCGCTCAAGTTTGGATAGTCGCCAGTGAGGGCCATACTCCAGTTTACATCCGTTTATATGGGCTTGACCCCAGTTTACATCCGTTTATATGGGCTTGACCCCAGTTTACATCCGTTTATTTGGACTTGTCCCCAGTTTATTTGGGCTTGTCCCCAGTTTGTTGGGCTTGTCCCCAGTTACTAACTCTTATCTTATATTGGCTTAGTCCCAAGGTGTATCCTATTTCAGGTTTTTGGAGACAAACGACCAAGGATCCTTGATCCTTACCTTCCATTAAGGTTTGTCTTATGGTTATCCTATTTATAATGATAAAGGTTAGGATCCTAACTTGGATTCTCAGGTATGATCCTTAACTATTTTGATTTTATTCATTATTCATTTGAATAACCCTTATACTTGACAACTGAACTTGTGATTCTTAAACTATATCACTTTTTAGAACTTATCGGTTATGGGATATGTGATCCTTGATCATATCCTAAACTTTTTGGATATCTTTTTTAATTTTTCAAGGCTTGATAAGTATAAACATAATGAACATTACAACAGTTGGAAAGTAAGATATTAACAAGGATATCAACACAAAATAAGCCAAAAAGTTCAAGTTATTTTATTCACAAAAGGTTAAACCATTTACGGTTGTCAAAATTGCCAACCCACGTTTCTACAAGCAAAACGTGGCCCGTCCACATGGGTTGGCAAAGGGTGTCCATTGTTTACGGTCTTTGTAGTGCAGAAAATAAAAGACGGAAGGATAACGAGTGGCTTCATCCCCCAAACAGAGGATCCATCCACCACCCATTATCCTGCCTATTGTTCAAGGATCCCTGATCCTTCACCCTAGAAACTACTGTCTAAAGTTATACAAGTTCTGACGATAAGGATCCTTGATCCTAGAAGCTTTACTTTTCATAGTTTGCTTATTTAGCAATAATTTACAAGGATATAGAATCCTAACTTGGATTCTCTGGTATGTTATATTCTAACTTTTTCTAAGCTGTAAGTTGTCTCTTATCCTTTTTGGTTAGGGATCATTGATCCACATTTGTTCGAACACTTCAAGTTTTTTGTTAAAAGTTTTACATTATCATCAGATTTTCAATAACTTTCCAGTTGTTTGGTGATGATATTTTTGAAAATAGAAAGCATACATGAAAAATAAAAAGGGAAGAAACAACTATAGATGTAGCTAAAAAAGTTTAATGTTATTACCTATTCATTATGTATCAAAATCATCTGGCCTGGATTTCACCAGCAAAATCGTGGACCATCCACCCAGGCCGGATAAGGCTATCTAACAGTTAAAGTGTCTATGCAGAAATTAAAGTGCAGGAAGGTTAATAGCAAACTGTGTAGAAGGATTCATTCTCCACGAACGGAAGGATCTTCTGATATGTAAAGGCACTTGAGGAGTTATCTCTAACTCTATATTCTGCAATGATGATTATAGCAGGTCTTATCAGTGACGACAGGCAGTGTAACAACTAGTTACCAGCAGCAACGGCTAGTCCACTTCTGACGGAAATATGACAGCTGTGAATCCTTATCACAACTGCCATATTGGGGGAAATTGTTAGGGCATGAATTTCTGCTAAGGATCATCTATCCTGAGACTAGGCATGGATCACGGATGCTTAATGGCTGATGCAGAGAGTCTGAGGATCCAGAGTCTGAGGATCACGAGTCTGAGGATCACGCGTCTGAGGATCACGAGTCTGAGGATCAGGATCCTTAACAGAACTTATGTTATGCACGTTTTTAATGTGTAAATGTAGGTAATGGACGTAGTGGACCACTTCTTTGCTGGAATCTTGTGGAATATGCTTTTAGGCACGTGCATATTGAAGAAATAACCGTTAGTGGTGGTCATGGGTGACTTCCACCTTTTTCGGGAAGTTAGTTAGTTGATTTTTCCTTATCTTTTTAAGGGGAAACAAGCTCATTAGAGACACAATTCGTACACACCACAAAAAAAAAAAAACACTTAACACACGAATTCTCTGCAAACACTTAGCGAAAACCCACACTTACACTAGAAATTCATTGTATTGAGCTTGTTTTCTTCCGAATTTGTACAAGAATCACTGCTGTTTTTGCAATATAGTTGGTGATCGGTAGTTTCCATCACCCGAGGTTTTTTATGCCGGAGATCTTCTAAAGATCAAGGGCTTTTTCCTCGTATAAATCTCGGTGTTCATCGTTGATTTCATATACTTGTTGTTCATACAATTAACCAAGCATCATACCTCACAGAATCAGATTTGGTTGCATTATCCTTGTGTGATTTTTGACCAAAACATTGGCCATTCATGAGATGGGGAATGGATATAGTTGGTAAACTTCCCAAAGCACCAGGAGGAAAGGTGTTCATGCTTGCCATGACTGATTACTTCTCTAAGTGGATAGAGGCTGAAGCCTTTGCTCAAGTCAGAGAAAAAGAAGTGATATCCTTTATTAAAAGAGATATCATTACTAGATTTGGTATCCCTTCTAAAATTGTTTGTGATAATGGATCCCAATTTATTGGGAGTAGAACTACTAACTTTTGCGACAGCTGGGGGATTAAGATGATAACATCAACACTAGTCCACCCAAAAGCTAATGGTCAAGCAGAATCATCCAACATGATCATCATCAACAACTTGAAAAAGAAGCTTGGATCCAAGAAAGGAAAGTGGGCAGAAGAACTACCTTATGTACTATGGGCTGATAGGACAACTCCCAAGAATTCCATTGGCCAAACTCCATTTTCTTTAGTATTTGGAGCAGAATCAGTTATCCCTACAGAGATGGTGGTTCCTACTGCAAGAACAAGCATCCGTGATCCTGAAGGAAATGTTGAAAACTTGGTTCAAGACTTGGATACTGTTGGGGGAGGATTTTCCAATCCTAAGGATCAGGGATCCTCAAGTACTGCCAGGATCATGGATCCTCAATTCTGTTTGAGTTAAGGATCCTCAGAAGGTGTTGCAGGATCAGGATCCATGATCCTTATTGTTATCCTCACACTAACGATTGTCTACATTGTATGTGAGCTCGTTTTGCAGGAGTATACGCATGGACCAAGTCTTATCGATATTCTTGGAGAATATGCCCACAATATTCCGCACGTGCTTGGCCTTTGTGAACGTTATGGAGATCGTGGGAAGCTTTCACATTTATCGGATAGTTAGTTGTTTTAGTTATTTCTAATTTTAAAAGGGGATAACAAGCTTGAATTAGAACACTTAGCTATTTTTTGGCAAACACACACTCTCGAAACAGCTCTCAAGCTTTCAACAGTTCATTTGGCGATTTCATACACATTACACTATAGTGATCCTTGTAACAAGCTTGTTATCATCCCGAGTTGTAACAATCATTTGTTTAATAGTAGTTGGTGATCGGTAGTTTCCATCACTCGAGGTTTTTTGTGCCGAAGATCAACTCTTGATCAAGGGCTTTTTCCTCGTATAAATCCTTGTGTCACTTGTTCATAACATTTGCAAGTTATTCATACATTTGTTCGTTGTTTCAAGAATCATTCCTCACAACAAAGATTTGGTTGTATTATCCTAGCCTGATTTTTGACCAAAGCAGTTTGGCCACCACCGTGGGGCAATTGGTGCTTCATTTCTGAAAAAATTTGCTCACTGTGTTCATTTCGGTTCATCATCTTCAACTACATGGCTTCTTCAGCAAAGAACACTTCAAGCTCTATGCCGGCAGTCACTTCTTCACAGGGCGTTCAACCTTTGCCTCCACCACCTATTGGATCACAGAAGAATGTTGAAAATGTTGCAACGAGACAAAACCCTATTTTCCAAAACCACCAACTTCTGCTATTTCCTCTAACCCTACTACTAGTGATCTTTTTTCTTTGATTTTGCAGATGAGGGATCACATACAAGAGCAGGACAAAACCAACGAAAGGATCCTCCAGGAGATTGGTGACATCAAGAAACAGAAGAAATCAGGGGAGGATCACTCTCCTCTGATACCAAGGTCACTGGATTTTGACACTCCAGCTATGACTGCCCAGCAATCTGCAGCTCCGGATATCCAGTATCAGAGTGGACCATTGGGAAGGCGTTATGGAACAGCAACTATGAGTCAGGCTTTTGGGTCTCACTTCCAGCCTTCAGGATCCTATTTTCAGCCTTCGGGATTCTCTTTCCAACATCAGGGATCCTTCGTCAGCACAGGAGGATATATGGGGACGCACACAGTTCAAGGATCCTCTCAGGTCCAAGGATCCTCACAGGTTCAAGGATCCTCTCTGGTCCAAGGATCCTCTTAGGTTCAAGGATCCAACATATTTCAGGATCAAGGATTCTTAAGAAGTGTACAACCCTCAAGTTCAGATGTTCATCAAGGAGACTTCATTCCATTGCTACTTCTGGTCCTTCAATCATACCAGAATCTCGTCAATATGGATTCACATCTGGGATTCCAAACATGAATCCTCCAGGAGGTAACACTTTGAATAATTCTTATAACACTAACCATGGCTTTATGCACGATACAGGTATCAATCAAGCTATGGCTAGGGAATTACAGAAACCGAAGGATATGATATCCAGCATTCCAGGAGTGGTTAAGCTCATTCCTGAAATCGCAGATGATAGCCACAGGATATCTCGTTTTGCACTACCTATTTGTGATGCTGAGATACCCAAAAGTTTCCAGATACCAACTATGAAGCTGTATGATGGTTCGACGGATCCAGAGGAACATGTAGCTCAATACAGAGAGAGGATGGAGATCAATCCAATCCCTGAGAGGTTAAAGGAAGCATGTCTATGCAAGGGTTTTGGATCCACACTCACATGATCAGCTCTTAAATGGCTGCTAAGTCTTCCCCCTTACTCTATTACTTCATTTGCTAATCTAGTTAATCTGTTTAATAGTCAATTCTCGTGTAGTAGAAAATTTGAATGTTTAACTAGTGATCTATATACGGTAACACAAGGTCAAAATGAATCACTTAGAGATTACATCACTAAGTTTAGTAAAGAATCCTTAGATATCCCTAATCTGGATATAGCTACGGCTGTGGAAGCCTTTAAAATGGGTTTGCTTAGGGATTCATTATTCTATGATGATCTTGTTATGACCCCATGCAGGAATCTTGATGAAGTGAGAACCAGGGCCCTTAGATTCATCCGATTAGAGGATGATAAAAGGATCTAGGAAAGACTGGCAGGATCCTCGAAACAGGAAAAGCAAGGATCCTACTTCAAGAACTACAAGTTCAAGTCCTACAACAAGTCTGATAACTAGAACGTGCATGCAATAGAACAGGAAGAGGATGATGAGGAATATCCTCCCATTTGTGAATACTGTTTTTCTGTTGATAACAATGAACTAATTCTTGCAATGCAGAATCTAGGTGAGAAAGCAAGATGGCCAAGGAAAAGTGATAAACCAGCCGCAACAAAAGACAAGTCCAAATGGTGTGCATATCATGAGGATTTCGGACATCTCACTAAAGAGTGTATTGCACTTAGAAAATAAATTGGTTACTTGTTAAGCAAGGGGCACTTAAAGTAACTTTTGGGAAGGAAGAAGTCAAGGATCCAGGATCCTGAGAAGATCACAGAAAGAGCTCCGCTCCTACAGCAGATGCACCAGTTATAAACTTCATATCCGGTGGATCAGACATTTGTGGTACTTCCTTTTCAGTAGCCAAAAGACATGCCAAGGAGACCAAGATGGATAATGGAGATAGACCCATCCGGACCTCTACTGTTACACAGGAGAAAGTTATAACTTTTGATGAGGGTGATCGTGTTGATGTTCAGGATCCTCATCATGATGGTCTGGTTATTACTTTGTTCATTTCTAACCATTTTGTTCGCAGGGTACTAATCGATGGAGGAAGCTCGGTTAACATCATTCAGCTTGATGTCCTCAAGAAGATGAATATCCCTGAATCAGATATTATCCCAAGATCCTCAGTTCTTGTGGGATTCAGCGGAGAAACCAAGAATACATTGGGGGACATTAAACTTCCTATCTACATTGAAGGACTTCATTCTTATAAAAAATTTTGTGTTATAGATTGCCTATCCTGTTGCAATGTTATCCTTGGCAAGCCATGGATACATGACATGAAGGCAGTTGCATCTACATATCATCAGTGTGTGAAGCTTCCTAGTCCATGGGGGGTGATAAAGATTGAGAGTGACCAACAAGAAGCAAAAAATTGCTATACCTCATCAATGAAGCCAGCCTCAAGACCAAGGGAGCAATAGCAGCTAAAGTATCCTCCAAGAGACCTTGGAGGCAAGAGAATAGGATGTGAAAGAAATCCTTATGGATCCTCATGATCCTGAATCCAAAGTCTTCATAGGATCTAGGATCCTCAGCAACATTGAACAGGATCTAGTATCCTTCCTTAAAAGGAGAAAAACTACCTTTGCTTGGAAACATGAAGACATGATAGGTATCTCTAAAGATATAATTACTCATAAACTTGGTATTGACAGGTCATTCAAACCCATACATCAGAAGAGGAGGAAGTTTGCACCTGAGAGGAATGCCATTATCCAGGAGGAGATAGACAAATTACTCCGAGCAGGTATGATTAGAGAGGTTAAGTATCAAAGATGGTTAGCCAATGTGGTTGTTCAAAAGAAAAACGGAAAGTGGAGGGTATGTGTCGATTTTACTGACCTAAACAAGGCATGTCCCAAGGATCCTTTCCCATTACCCCACATTGACTCCATGGTAGATGCTACCGCTGGTCATGAGTTGTTGACTTTTATGGATGCTTCATCTGGATTCCAACAAATTCAGATGGAACCATCTGATCAGGAGGATATAGCCTTTATAACCCCAACTGGTATCTATTGTTATATTGTTATGCCATTTGGACAAAGGAATGCAGGTGCTACTTATCAAAAGCTAGTCAATATGATGTTTAAGGAACAAATTGGACACACTATGGAAATCTATATAGACGACATGGTGGTTAAGTCCAAGAGAGCTGAGGATCACCTTAAAGACCTTGAGGAAGCATTCAATATCCATGACCAATTCAATATGAAGTTGAATCCTTCAAAGTGTCACTTTGGTGTTAAAGCAGGCAAGTTCCTAGGCTATATGGTAACTAAAAGAGGCATTGAAGCAAGTCCAGAGCAAATTAAGGCTATTGTGAATAGGAAATCCCCTGCCAATGCCAAGGATGTGCAAAGGTTGACAGGGAGGATCGCGGCCTTGAATAGGTTCATATCAAACTCATCAGAAAAGTGCAAGGAATTCTACAACATTTTGAGAAAGAACAAGAAATTTGAATGGACTGAAAAGCATGAAAATGCTATCAAAGCCCTTAAGGATTACCTATCCTCAGCTCCTGCCTTGATGAAACCAGAGAAAGGGGATGTATTATCCTTGTACCTAGCGGTATCCTCTAAAGCAGTAAGTGCGGTCCTTGTTAAGGATCACGAAGGTACACCACATCCTGTCTATTATGTAAGTAAGAGTTTGCTTGATGCTGAATCCAGGTATTCACATTTAGAGAAACTTATTCTTGCTTTGATTATGGCATCTACTAAACTAAGACATTATTTTGAAACTCATGCCATTATTGTTAAGACTAATTTTCCAATTAAGAATGTTCTCAGGAAACCTGAAATGTCAGGAAGGATGGGTAAATGGGCAGTGAAGCTTAGTGCTTATGATATAAGATATGAACCAAGGACTGCCATCAAATCCCAAGCCTTAGCTGACTTTGTGGCAGATTTTAGTAGTGATTTACAAAAAGAAGCTGAGTTAGAAGTTCAGCAGCTTGAAGAAACTAAGGATCCTTGGATACTCTTCACTGATGGAGCCTCTAATGTCAAAGGAACAGGACTTGGAATACTACTAAAATCGCCACAGGGGGACATAATACCCCACTCCATAGCTTGTGAGTTTCAAACTACTAATAATGAGGCTGAATATGAGGCCTTGATAGCTGGTTTGCAAATTGCCAAGCATATGAGGATCAGGTATCTTGAGGTACATGTAGATTCAATGTTAATCACTAATCACTTTAATGGATCCTATGTTGTTAAAGGTGAAAAGCTAATCAAATACCTAGAGATAGTCAAGGAATTGGCACTCTCTTTTGTTTCTTTTAGTTTGACACATGTACCCAGGGATGAAAATGTAGAAGCTGATGCATTGGCCAACCTATGATCATCCTTAAAGATTCCAGAGGATATCAAGATCCATATCATCCATATTTTGGCTCCTGCTATTGAGGATTACATAACTATGGAGATAGAAGATGATTTTGCAATGGTTCCTAGTGATGGTGCACAGTCTCGTTCAGGATCATGGATCCTTCCAATCATGAGATATATACAACATGGAGAGATTCCTACAGGAGAAAACCCCAGGGTTTTCAAAATCAAGGTATCTCAATTTACAATATTGAATAACATGTTATATAAACGATCTCTTGCAGGTCCATATCTAAGATGCATAGAGGATCCTGAAATTCAAGAAGTCCTAAAGGATTTTCATGAAGGAGATTGTGGAAACCACACTGGGGGAAGGGCATTGTTCTCAAGGATCCTTAGGACAGGATACTATTGGCCTACAATGAAGAAGGATGTTGTGGATTATGCCAAGAAGTGTGATCCTTGTCAGAGACATAGTAATATCCTTCATCAACCAGAAGAGCTCTTGCATCCTATATCCTCTTCTTGGCCATTCATGAGATGGGGAATGGATATAGTTGGTAAACTTCCCAAAGCACCAGGAGGAAAGGTGTTCATGCTTGCTATGACTGATTACTTCTCTAAGTGGATAGAAGCTGAAGCCTTTGCTCAAGTCAGAGAAAAAGAAGTGATATCCTTTATTAAAAGAAATATTATTACTAGATTTGGTATCCCTTCTGAAATTGTTTGTGATAATGGATCCTAGTTTATTGGGAACAGAACTACTAACTTTTGTGATAGCTGGTGGATTAAGATGATAACATCAACACCAGTCCACCCACAAGCTAATGGTCAAGCAGAATCATCCAACAAGATCATCATCAATAACTTGAAGAAGAAGCTTGGATCCAAGAAAGGAAAGTGGGCAGAAGAACTACCTTATGTACTATGGGCTGATAGGACAACCCCCAAGAATGCTACTGGCCAAACTCCATTTTCTTTGGTATTTGGAGTAGAATCAGTGATCCCTACAGAGATGGTGGTTCCTACTGTAAGAACAAGCATTCGTGATCCTGAAGGAAATGCTGAAAACTTGGTTCAAGACTTGGATACTGTAGAAGAACTCAGGGATTTGGCAAGGATAAGGATAGCTAGTTATCAACAAAGGATGGCTGGAGCCTACAATAAGAATGTCAGGATCAGGAAATTCCAAGTTGGTGATATGGTATTGAGGAAAGCATTTTAGAATACCACAAATCCTGCTAATGGAAAATTGGCACCAAAGTGGGAAGGCCCCTACCTGATTGAAGCTGAGGCTGGAAAGGGGGCATATCGATTGCTAACAATGTAAGGTGATTTGCTACCAAGACCTTGGAATGTTGTCCACTTGAAGAAATACTTCATGTGATAAGGATTCATGATCCTTAGCAATATTCATGATCCACATTCTTGAAGGATCCTTAGAGGATAGATGATCCTCATTCTGGTAATGATCTAATCTCAAACTATTTCATTCTTTAATTATCCCATATACAAGGAAAAGGATCCTGGATCCTTTATCCTCCTTTCACTTGATTCTGAGTTTTGCAGAAGGTTCATGTATCCTTAACAAAGGATTGAGTATCCACAGAAGTATCCAGTTATTTGGGCTTGTCCCCAGTTTTTGGGCTTGACCCCAGTTTTTGGGCTTGACCCCAGTTATTTGGGCTTGATCCCAGTTGTTGGGCCTGTCCACAGTATTGCCAGCAGCGCACGATGATCCTGGTACAGTTCATAGCAATGGGACCAGTACTCGCTTTAGAGGCTGACAATTTCATTGTACTGGCTGTATCCGGGATCCTACGTATAATGGTAGACGTACCATACATCCGTTCCTAAGGTTTCTAACGTTTTCACGTTAGCTAAGTGTTAGGGGAGGATTTTCCAATCCTAAGGATCACGGATCCTCAAGTGCTGCCAGGATCATGGATCCTCAATTCTGTTTGAATTAAGGATCCTCAGTAGGTGTTGCAGGATCAGGATTCAGGATCCTTATTGTTATCCTTATACTAACAATTGTCTACCTTGTACGTAAGCTTGTTTTGCAGGAGCAAAGGCATGGACCAAGTCTCACCGAAATTCCTGGAGCATATTCCCTCAATATTCCACACGTGCTTGGCTCTTGTGGACGTTATGGAGATCATGGGGAGCTTGCACAATTTGCGGATAGTTAGTTAGTTTAGTTATTTCTAATTTAAAATGGGGATAACAAGCTTGAGTTAGAACACTTAGCTAATTTTGGCATACACACACTCTCGTAACAGCTCTCAATCAGCTCTCAAACACTACTTGGCGATTTCATACATTTTTTGCACATTGCACACTGGTGATCCTTGTAACAAGCTTGTTATCATCCCGACTTGTAACAACATTTTGTTTAATCTTAGTTGGTGATTGGTAGTTTCCATCACCCAAGGTTTTTTATGCCGGAGATCAACTCTTGATCAAGGGCTTTTTCCTCGTATAAATCCTTGTGTCACTTGTTCATTACATTTCTGAGTTTTCCTTAATGTTGTTCATTGATTCAAGCATCATTCCTCACAACAAAGATTTGGTTACATTATCTTAGCCTAATTTTTGACCAAAACAGTTTGGCGCCCACCGTGGGGCAATTTGTGCTTCATTTCTGAAAAATTTTGCTCATTGTGTTCATTTCGGTTCATTACAATCAAGCAGATGGCTTCTTCAGCAAAGAGCACTTCAAGTTCAATGTCGGAAATGAGTTCTTCATAGGGCGTTCCTCCTTTGCCTCCACCACATTCTGGATCCCAAAAGAATGCTGAAAATGTTGCAAAGAGACAAAGCCCAATTTTTCCAAAACCACCAACTTCTTCTGTTTCTTCTAATCCTACTACTAGTGATCTTTTTACTTTGATTTTGAAGATGAGGGATCACATACAAGAGCAGGACAAAACCAACGAAAGGATCCTCCAGGAGATCTGTGACATCAAGAAACAGAAGAGATCAGTGGAGGATCACTCTCCTCTGATACCAAGGTCACTGGATTTCGACACTCCAGCTATAACTGCCCAGTAATCTGCAGCCTTAGACATCCAGTACCAAACTGAACCATTGGGAAGGCGTTATGGAGCAACAACTATGAGTCAGGCTTTTGGGTCTCACTTCCAGCCTCAAGGATCCTGTTTTCAGCCTTCGGGATCCTCTTTTCAGCATCAGGGGTCCTTCGTCAGCTCAGGAGGATATTTGGGAATGCACACAGTCCAAGGATCCTCTCAGGTTCAAGGATCCTCTAGGGTCCAAGGATCCTCCATGGTTTAAGGATCCTCTCAGGTTCAGGGATCCTTTCAGGTTCAAGGATCCTCTCAGCCTCAGGGATCCTTTCAGGTTCAAGGATCCTCTCAGCCTCAGGGATCCTCTCAGGTTCAAGGATCCAACATCTTTCTGGATCAAGGATTCTTGAGAAGTATACAACCCCCAAGCACAGATGTTCATCAAGGAGACTTCATTCCAATGCAGACTATTGCCTCTTCTGGTCCTTCAATCATACCAGAATCCCGTCAATATGGATTCACATCTGCAATTCCTAACTTGAATCCCTAGGGAGGTAACACTTTAAATAATTCTTATAACACTAACCATGGCCCTGTGCTCGATACAGGTATCAATCAAGCTATGGCTAGGGAATTACAGAAGCTGAAGGATATGATATCTAGCGTTCCAGGGGTGGTTAAGCCCATTCCTGAAATTGCAGATGGGAGTCATAGGATATCTCATTTTGCACCACCTATTTGTGATGTTGAGATACCCAAAAGGTTTCAAATACCAACTATGAAGCTGTATGATGGTTCAACGGATCCTGAAGAACTTGTAGCTCAATATAGAGAAAGGATGGAGATTAACCCCATCCCAGAGAGGTTAAAAGAAGCATGTCTATGCAAGGGTTTCGGATCCACACTTACAGGATCTGCTCTTAAATGGCTGCTAAGTCTTCCCCCTTACTCTATTACTTCATTTGCTAATCTAGTTAACCTGTTTAATAGTCAGTTCTCATGTAGCAGAAAATTTGAACGTTTAACTAGTGATCTATATAGGGTAACACAAGGTCAAAATGAGTCACTTAGAGATTACATCACTAAGTTTAGTAAAGAATCCTTAGATATCCCTAATCTGGATATAGCCACGGCTGTGGAAGCCTTTAAAATGGGTTTGCTTAGGGATTCGTTATTCTATGATGATCTTGTTATGACCCCATGCAGGAATCTTGATGAAGTGAGAACCAAGGCCCTTAGATTCATCCGATTAGAGGATGATAAAAGGATCTAGGAGAGATTGGCAGGATCCTCAAAACAGGAAAAGCAAGGATCCTACTTCAAGAATAACAAGTTTAAATCCTACAACAAGTCTGATAACCAGAATGTGCATGCAGTAGAACAAGAAGAGGATGATGAGGATTATCCTCCAATTTCTGAATACTGTTTTTCTGTTGATAACAATGAACTAATTCTTTCAATGCAGAATCTAGGTGAGAAAGCAAGATGGCCAAGGAAAAGTGATAAACCAGCCGCAACAAAAGACAAGTCCAAATGGTGTGCATATCATGAGGATTTCGGACATCTCACTGAAGAGTGTATTGCGCTTAGAAAAGAAATTGGTTACTTGTTAAGTAAGGGGCACTTGAAGGAGCTTTTGGGATGAAAGAAGTCAAGGATCCAGGACCCTGAAAGGATCCCAGAAAAAGCTCATGCTCCTCCAACAGATGCACAAGTTATAAACTTCATATCTGGTGTATCAGACATTTGTGGTACTTCCTTTTCAGCCGCCAAAAGACATGCCAAGGAAACCAAGATGGATAATGGAGACAGACCCATCCGGACCTCCACTATTACCAAGGATAAAATTATAACTTTTGATGAGGATGATCGCGTTGATGTTCAGGATCCTCATCATGATGGTCTTGTTATTACTCTGTTTATTTCTAACCATTTTGTTCGCAGGATCCTGATAGATGGAGGAAGCTCAGTAAACATCATTCAGCTTGATGTCCTCAAGAAGATGAACATCCCTGAATCAGACATTGTCCCAAGATCCTCAGTTCTTGTGGGATTCAGTGGAGAAACAAAGAACACATTGGGGGACATCAAACTCCCCATCTATATTGAAGGACTTCATTCTTATCAAAAATTATGTGTTATAGATTGCTTATCCTGTTGTAATGTTATCCTTGGCAGGCCATGGATACATGACATGAAGGCAGTCCCATCTACCTATCATCAATGAGTGAAGCTTCCTAGTCTATGGGGAGTGGTGAAAATTGAAAGTGATCAACAAGAAGCTAAGAATTGTTACATATCGTCAATGAAGCCAGCCTCAAGACCAAGGGAGCAATAGCAATTAAAGCATCCTCCAAGAGATGTCTTGGAGGCAAGAGAACAGGATGTGAAAGAAATCCTTATGGATCCTCATGATCCTGAATCCATAGTTTTCATAGGATCAGGGATCCTCAACAACATTGAACAGGATTTAGTATCCTTCCTCAAAAGAAGAAAAACTACCTTTGCCTGGAAGCACGAAGACATGACAGGTATCTCTAAGGATATAATCACTCATAAACTTGGCCTTGACAGGTCGTTCAAGCCAATTCATCAAAAAAGGAGAAAGTTTGCTCCTGAAAGGAATGCTATTATCCAGGAAGAAGTAGATAAACTACTCCGGGCAGGTATGATAAGAGAGGTCAAGCTAACCAAGCTGGTTAGCCAATGTGGTTATTGTTCAAAAGAAAAATGGAAAGTGGAGGGTATGTGTCGATTTTACTGATTTAAACAAGGCATGTCCCAAGGATCCTTTCCCATTACCCCACATTAACTCCATGGTGGATGCTACCGCGGGTCATGAGTTGTTGACTTTTATGGATGCTTCATCTGGATTTCAACAGATTCAGATGGAACCATCTGATCAAGAGGATACAGCCTTTATGACCCAACTGGTATATATTGTTATATTGCTATGCCATTTGGACCGAGGAATGCAGGTGCTACTTATCAAAGGCTAGTCAATATGATGTTCAAAGAACAAATTGGACACACTATGGAAGTCTATATAGATGACATGGTGGTTATGTCCAAGAAAGCTGAGGATCACCTTAGAGACTTGGAGGAAGCATTCAATATCCTTGATAAATTTAATATGAAACTAAATCCTTCCAAGTGTCACTTTGGTGTTAAAGCAGGAAAATTCCTAGGCTATATGGTGACAAAAAGAGGCATTGAAGCAAGTCCAGAGCAAATTAAGGCCATTGTGAATATCAAATCTCCTTCCAATGCCAAGGATGTGCAAAAATTGACAGGCAAGATCGCAGCCTTGAACAGGTTCATATCCAAATCCTCAGAAAAATGCAAGGAATTCTATGACATTTTGAGGAAGAACAAGAAATTTGAGTGGACTGAAAAGCATGAAAATGCTCTCAAAGCTCTTAAGGATTACTTATCCTCAGCCCCAGCCTTGATGAAACCAGAAAAAGGGGATATATTATCCTTGTATTTGGCGGTATCCTCTAAAGCAGTAAGTGCGGTCCTTGTTAAGGATCACGAAGGTACACAACATCCTGTCTATTATGTAAGTAAGAGTTTGCTTGATGCTGAATCCAGGTATTCACATTTAGAAAAACTTATCCTTGCACTAATTATGGCATCTACCAAATTAAGACATTATTTTGAAACTCATGCCATTATTGTTAAGACTAATTTTCCAATTAAGAATGTTCTCAGGAAACCTGAAATGTCAGGAAGGATGGCTAAGTGGGCAGTGAAGCTTAGTGCTTATGATATAAGATACGAACCAAGGACTGCCATTAAATCCCAAGCCTTAGCTGACTTTGTGGCAGATTTCAGTAGTGACTTGCAAAGGGAAGCTGAGTTAAAAGTCCAACAGCTCGAAGAAACTAAGGATCCTTGGAAACTCTTCACTGATGGAGCTTCTAATGTCAAAGGAACTGGACTTGGAATACTACTAAAATTGCCACAGGGGGATATAATACCCCACTCCATAGCTTGTGAGTTTCAAACTACTAATAATGAGGCTGAATATGAAGCCTTGATAGCTGGTTTGCAAATTGCCAAGCATATGAGGATCAGGTATCTTGAGGTACATGTAGATTCATTGTTAATTACTAATCACTTTAATGGATCCTATGCTGTTAATGGTGAAAAGCTAATCAAATATTTAGAGATAGTCAAAGAATTGGCACTCTCTTTTGTTTCCTTTAGTTTAACACAGGTACCCAGAGAAGAGAATGCAGAAGCTGATGCATTGGCCAATCTAGGATCATCCTTGAAGATTCCAGAGGATATCAGGATCCCTATTATCCACATCCTAACCCCCGCTATTGAGGATCTTGTAGCCATGGAGATAGGAGAGGATTCTGCAATCATCCCTAGTAATGATACACAATCTCATTCAGGATCATGGATCCTTCCAATCATGAGATACATACAACATGGAGAGATTCCTACAGGAGAAAACCCCAGGGCTTTCAAAATTAAGGTATCTCAATTACAATATTGAATAACATGTTATATAAACGATCTCTTGTAGGACCATATCTAAGATGCATTGAGGATCTTGAAATCCAAGAAGTCCTAAAGGATTTTTATGAAGGAGATTGTGGAAACCACACTGGGGGCAGGGCGTTATTCTCAAGGATCCTGGGAACAGGATACTATTGGCCTACTATGAAGAAGGATGCTGTGGAATATGCCAAGAAGTGTGATCCTTGTCAGAGACATAGTAATATCCTTCATCAACCAGCAGAGCTTTTGCATCATATACCCTCTTCTTGGCCATTTATGAGATGGGGAATGGATATAGTTGGTAAACTTCCCAAGGCACCTGGTGGAAAAGTGTTCATGCTTGCTATGACTGATTACTTCTCCAAGTGGATAGAGGCTGAAGCCTTTGCTCAAGTCAGAGAAAAAGAAGTGATATCCTTTATTAAAAGAAACATTATTACTAGATTTGGTATTCCTTCTGAAATTGTTTGTGATAATGGATCCCAATTTATTGGGAGTAGAACTACTAACTTTTGTGACAGCTGGGGGATTAAGATGATAAGATCAACACCAGTCCACCCACAAGCTAATGGTCAGGCAGAATCATCCAACAAGATCATCATCAACAACTTGAAGAAGAAGCTTGGATCCAAGAAAGGAAAATGGGCAGAAGAACTACCTTATGTATTATGGGCTGACAGGACAACTCCCAAGAATGCTGCTGGCCAAACTCCATTTTCTTTGGTATTTGGGGCAGAATCAGTGATCCCTACAGAAATGGTGGTTCCTACTGCAAGAACAAGCGTTCGTGATCCTGAAGGAAATGCTGAAAACTTGGTTCAAGATTTGGATCCTACAGAAGAACTCAGGGATTTGGCAAGGATAAGGATGGCTAGTTATCAACAAAGGATGCCTGGAGCCTACAATAAGAATGTCAGGATCAGGAAGTTCCAAGTTGGTGATATGGTATTAAGGAAAGCATTTCAAAATACCACAAATCCTGCTGATGGAAAATTGGCACCAAAGTGGGAAGGCCCCTACCTGATTGAAGCTGAGGATGGAAAGGGAGCATATCGATTGCTAACAATGGAAGGTGATTTGTTACCAAGAGCTTGGAATGTTGTCCATCTGAAGAAATACTTCATATGATAAGGATTTGTTATCCTTAGCAATATTCATGATCCACATCCTGGTAAGGATTTGTTATCCTTAGAGGATGGAGGATCCTCATCCTGGTAATGATCTAATTTCAATCTAATTAATTTTTTAATTATCTTATGCATAAGGGGAAGGATCCTGGATCCTTTATCCTTCTTTCACTTAGTTCTGAGTTTTGCAGAAAGATGACATATCCTTGACAAAGGATCGAGTATCCACAGAAGTATCCAGTTGTTTGGGCTTGACCACAGTTGTTTGGGCTTGACCCTAGTTGTTTGGGCTTGACCCCAGTTGTTTGGGCTTGACCCCAGTTGTTTGGGCTTGACCCCAGTTTTTTGGGCATGTCCCCAGTATCGCCAGTAGCGCACGATGATCCTGGTACAGTTCATGGCAATGGGACCAGTACTCGCTTTAGGGGCTGACAATTTCATTGTACTGGCTGTATCCGGGATCCTACGTATAATGGTAGACGTACCATACATCCGTTCCTAAGGTTTCTAACGTTTTCACATTAGCTAAGGTTTTGGTATTTTCATGTCACTAAGTTTGGATAGTCACTCCAGTTTACACAAGATCCTTTGGGCTTGTCCCCAGTTATCCTTTGGGCTTGTCCCCAGTATATTGGGCTTGTCCCCAGAATTGTTGGGCTTGTCCCCAGTTACTAACTCTTCTCTTATATTGGCTTAGTCCCAAGTTATATTATGTTTCAGGTTTTTGAAGTTAAATAGCTAAGGATTCCTGATCCTTACCTTTTACTAAGGTTTGTCCTTTGGTTATCCTGATTATAAGTGTTAAAGGGTTAGGATCCTAACTTGGATTCTCAGGTATGATCCTTAATCACTTTGATTTTATTCATTATTCATATGAGTGACCCTTATCCTTTGACAACAAAACTAATGATCCTTAAGTTACATAACTTTTCTGAACTTGTCAACTAATGGATATTTGATCTTTGATCACATCCTAAAACTTTTAAACATAATTTACTAAACCTTTATTCTTTACTTACAAATTCAAAGAAAGTGAATAACAACAGTAGAAAAATAAAGAATTCACAAGAATAACAACACGGGAAATAGCCAAAAAGTTAAAGTTTTATTTATTCACAAAAGTTAAACCCTTTTAAGATTATCAAAATTGCCAACCCAAATTTCTACCAGCAATACGTGGCCCATCCACTTGGGTTGGCAAAGGGTGTCCATTGTTAATAGGTCTTAGAAGTGCAGGAAATAAAAGATGGCAGGATAACAAGTGGTTTCATCCCCCAAACAGAGGATCCCTCCACCACCTATTATCCTACCTATTGTTCAAAGGATCCATAATCCTCAACCCTAATAGCTATTGTTTAGTAGTTACAACCCATCATTGTCTAAAAACATCACAACCAAAAAACCACTACCAAATCCTAAAAAATGAGCTCCGGCCGCGTCTAGAAATATCCATCATCGCCCATTTCTGCAGCTCACACCTTGGCTGCATCACCACCAGCATCATTACCACCAGCTTGATCCTTCCCGCTGCCACTTGCCTCAATCACCAAGACCTCAGTAACCTCCCCCTCATCCTCTAGCTCAGCCAGCTTTGCCTTCCAGCCCTCCTTGTCCCAAGTGGTCCTGTCGAAGTCAGGATCCTCAGCCTCCTGAGCCATTTGTAGCTTGATCTTGTACATGGTGATGGAAGCAGAGACTTTAGCATCCTCCAGCAGATCATGCTTCTCATGATCAGCATTCATCTGGGCCAGGACTACCTGCTTCTTTGCCTGATTGAGGTCTTTCTCGAGGGAGGAGATGGTTTGATCGTTAACCAGGAATAATTTTTTATACTCCAGATGCTTTTGCTCCGCCTCCTCAACATAAGCATCCAACAGCATCTCAATCTCGGCGAATTTCTGCAAAAAGACAAGGTAAAGTTCAGGATCCGTGATCCTCAAGTGGGCAGGATAATGAAGCATAGTGGGTGATCCTTACCTCAGCAAAGTATTCTTGGAACTGGTGGCGGATAAGAGGCAAGCCTTCAAGATTTTCAGCTTCAGTGGCCTTCCTCTTCTTTCCCCCCTTAGAGGTGACAGGCTTGGGGACTGTGGCACTTGGGCTAGCAGCAGTTTTCTTTTTTCCGAAACGGGGAGCCACAATGCTAAGATCACTGACACTGAAGCGGGTGGCAGACCTTGAGGATTTTCCAGCACCTATCAATCCAAAACAATAGATAAGTATTCTTGTTTTATTTACATTTTAACATTTGATTAAATACAAACTCGGATACTTACTTGACATTGTAACTGAGCCTGAGGATACTTCTTGAGAATCCTTGGTGTTTGCTTGAAATGATCTTATTGCAGGATCAAGATTCCGGAAAGCGGTGATCCTCTCCTTGGTTGCAGGTGATGAAATGATGTTAGAAACAGATATAGCTGCACAAAAGATACAAAAAAGGGGTTAGTGATCCTCAGCAGAGACAGGTTATCCTATGATCCTTCTTTAAGGATCCCCTATCCTACCATGGGTGGCCCATTTTCTGGGAAGATCCTTCCCATCCGGGATAGAGTCCCTCTTAACGAAGAAAAAACGTTTCTTCCAGTTGGTGTCATTCTTGCTGGTTTTCAGGATTGGATGAGGTTCACCGGGTTTGTGTTTGAATAGAAAGCGATGTGAACCATGGCTCACAAGGTTGTACAGTTCGGCAAGTTCAGACATTCCTAACTCTATATCCTCCTGCTCAATGATCCTCTCAAGGGTAAATAAAACCCTCCACATCATTGGCATGGCCTGGACATAGGATATGCCGGTAAGGGAAAAGAAAGACTGGGTAAAAGCAGGAAAAGGATAGGAGTATCCTATCAAAAATGGGGTGACTGGAAAGGCGACCCAAGTTTCAGAAACGAAATCGCTCAACGCGGTAGGGTCGAAAGGTTTAAAAAAAGTGTTCACCGGAAAGCAATGGCGAATCCTGTCTATATCCGGATCAGTGAAGCAGCAACATTCTTTTGGAGAATCTTTGATGATCCCTTGGCTCTTCAAAGGACTGTCTTTCTGATGATCCTTAGCAGGGGATGATTGTAACTTCATTGTGATTCAGAGATTTCGAGAAAGAAGGAACAGAGCAAGAATGTGAAGAGAAAAGGAGAAAGAGAAGTACCTGCTTGATCTTCGAATTAGGATTTAAAGGGTGTAATGCACGATTTAAATGCCTCCGGATCCTTATCTCTAACTTGAATTTATAATGATGATTTTGCAGGGGTGTCGCTTCAGTAACGTAGGATCTGCAACGGATAGTTAGATTCTAATGGCTATATATCCGTTAGTTTGTTGCAGATAAGATCAAGAAAATATAACTCGTTAATTTACACTTTACTCCTTATATTTTGGGGGTAATTGTTAGGGGAGGATTTTCCAATCCTAAGGATCACGGATCCTCAAGTGCTGCCAGGATCATGGATCCTCAATTCTGTTTGAATTAAGGATCCTCAGTAGGTGTTGCAGGATCAGGATTCAGGATCCTTATTGTTATCCTTATACTAAAATTGTCTACCTTGTACGTAAGCTTGTTTTATAGGAGCAAAGGCATGGACCAAGTCTCACCGAAATTCCTGGAGCATATTCCCTCAATATTCCGCACGTGCTTGGCTCTTGTGGACGTTATGAAGATCGTGGGGAGCTTGCACAATTTGCGGATAGTTAGTTAGTTTAGTTATTTCTAATTTAAAATGGGGATAACAAGCTTGAGTTAGAACACTTAGCTAATTTTGGCATACACACACTCTCGTAACAGCTCTCAATCAGCTCTCAAACACTACTTGGCGATTTCATACATTTTTTTGCACATTGCACACTAGTGATCCTTGTAACAAGCTTGTTATCATCCCGACTTGTAACAACATTTTGTTTAATCTTAGTTGGTGATCGGTAGTTTCCATCACCCGAGGTTTTTTATGCCGGAGATCAACTCTTGATCAAGGGCTTTTTCCTCGTATAAATCCTTGTGTCACTTGTTCATTACATTTCTGAGTTATCCTTAATGTTGTTCATTGATTCAAGCATCATTCCTCACAACAAAGATTTGGTTACATTATCTTAGCCTGATTTTTGACCAAAACACTAAGGTTTTGGCATTTTACTAAGTTTGGATAGTCGCCAGTGAGGGCCATACTCCAGTTTACACAAGATCTTTTGGACTTGTCCCCAGTTTTTGGGCTAGTCCCCAGTTTTTTGGGCTTGTCCCCAGTTTTTTGGGCTTGTCCCTAGTATATTGGGCTTGTCCCCAGAATTGTTGGGCTTGTCCCCAGTTGCTAACTCTTCTCTTATAATTGGCTTAGTCCCAAGTTATGTTCCATTTCAGGTTTTTGAAGCTAAACAGCTAAGGATCCTTGATCCTTACCTTTTATTAAGGTTTGTCTTTTGGTTATCCTGATTGTAAGTATTAAAGGTTTAGGATCCTAACTTGGATTCTCAGGTATGATCCTTGTTCATTTTGATTTTATTCTTTGTTTATCTAAGTGACCCTTGCTCTTTGACAACAGGACTCGTGATCCTTAAGTTACATTACTTTTTTGAATTTATCGATTATAGGATATTTGATCCTTGATAATATCCTAAACTTTTTGACATAATCTATTAAACTTTTATTCTCAACTTATGAATTCTAACAAAGTGTATAATAGCAACTGAAAAGTATGGTATTCACAAATGAAACAACACATAAGATAGTCAAAAGATTAAGATTTTATTTACCAAAAGTTAAACCCTTTCAAAGGTTGTCAAAATTGCCAACCCAAGCTTCTACCAGCAAAACATGGCCCGTCCACTTGGGTTGGCAAAGGGTGTCCATATTTAACAAGGTCTAAGTGCAGGAAATGAAGGCGAAAGGATAACAAGTGGCTTCATCCCCCAAACAGAGGATCCATCCACCACCCATTATCCTACCTATTGTCCAAAGGATCAGTGATCCTTAAACCTAAAGCTATTGTTCAAAGTACAGACCATTGTTCAAAACATCATCAAACAAAAACAAAAACAACTACCAAATCAAAAAAAATGGGCTCCGGCCGCGTCTAGATAAATCCATTATCGCCCATTTCTGCAGCTCAAACCTTCGCTGCATCACCATCACCTCCTGCTGCAGCATCACCTGCCTGATCCTTAGCTCCGCTGCCACCTGCCTCAATTGCCAAGACCTCTGTAGCCTCTTCTTCGTCATCCAGCTCAGCCAGCTTAGCCTTCTAGCCCTCTTGGTCCTAATTGGTCCTGTCAAAGTCAGGATCCTCAGCCTCCCGGGCCATCTGGAGTTTGATCTTGTACATAGTGATGGCAGCAGAGACTTTAGCATGCTCCATCACCTCAGCCTTCTCATGGTCAGCATTAATCTGGGCCATGACCACTTGCTTTTTAGCCACATTGAGATCTTTTTCGAGGGAGGAGATGGTTTGATCCTTGGCCAGGAAGATCTTCTGAAACTCCAAATGCTTCTGCTCAGCCTCTTTAACGTATGCATCGAAGAGCATCTGGATCTCGGCAAATTTCTGCAAAAAGAAAATGTAGGGTTCAGGATCCGCTATCCTCAAATGGGCAGGATAATCAGTCAGGATCAATGATCCTTACATCAGCAAAGTATTCCTCAAACTGGTGATGGATGAGGGACTAGAGCACTTGGGCTAGCAGCAGTTTTCTTCTTTCCAGACCGGGGAGCCACAGTGCTAAGATCACTGACACTAAAGCGGGAGGCTGACTTCGAAGATTTTCCAGCGCCTACCAATACAAAACAACAGATAAATATTCTTGTTTTATTTACATTTAAACATTTAATTATATACAGACTTGGATACTTACTTGACATTGTGACTGAGCCGGACGATACTTCTTGAGAATCCTTGGTGTTTGCTTGGAATGATCTTACTGCAGGATCAAGGCTCCAAAAAGCGGCGATCCTCTCTTTTGTTGCAGGTGAGGGAATAATATGAGAGACAGAGATAGCTGCAAAACAGAAAAGGGGTCAGTTATCCTCAACAGAAACAGGGTTATCCTATGATCCTTCTATAAGGATCCTCTATCCTACCATGGGTGGCCCATTTTCTTGGGAGATCCTTCCCATCCGGGAAAGAATCCCTCCTAACGAAGAAAAAACGCTTCTTTCAGTTGGTGTCATTCTTTGTCGTCTTCATGATTGGGTGTGCTTCACCGGGTTTATGTTTGAATAAGAAACGGTGTGAACCATGGCTCACAAGGTTATACAGTTCAGCCAGTTCTGACATCCCCAACTCTATGCCTTCTTGCTCAATGATTTTCTCTAGGGTATATGAAACCCTCCACATCATTGGCATCACTTGGACATAGCACATTCCGGTGAGGGAGAAGAAGGATTCAGTGAAGGCAGGAAAAGGATAGGAGTATCCTATCAGGAATGAGGTGGCCGGAAAAGCAACCCAAGTTTCAGAAACAAAATCGCTTCTGGAAGTAGGGTCAAAAGGCTTGAAGACGGCGTTCGCCAGAAAACAATGGCGAATCCGGTCGATATCCAGATCAGTAAAGCAGCAGAGTTCCTTCGGTGAATTTTTGATAATCCCCTGGCTTTTCAAAGGACTATCTTTCTGGTGATCCTTGGCGGGGGAGGATCGTAGCTTCATTGTGATCTAAAGATTTCTATGAAGATCAGAATAAGAAGATGAAGAGAGAAAGAGAAAAGAAATACCTGATCGGTCTTGGAATGAGGATTTAAAAGGTGTCACGCACGAATTTAAATGCCTCTAGATCCTTATCTCTAACTTGAATTTATAATGATGATTTTGCAGGCAAGTCATGTCGCTGACGTAAGGCCAGCAACGGCTAGTTCGATCCAAACGGCTATATATCCGTTAGTCAGTTGGGGATAAGATCAAAAATATAACTCGTTAATTTACGTTTTACTCCTTATATTTTGGGGGCAATTGTTAGGGGAGGATTTTCCAATCCTAAGGATCACGGATCCTCAAGTACTGCCAGGATCACGGATCCTTAATTCTGTTTGAATTAAGGAACCTCAGAAGGTGTTGCAGGATCAGGATCCAGGATCCTTATTGTTATCCTCACACTAACGATTGTCTACATTGTATGTGAGCTCGTTTTGCAGGAGTATACGCATGGACCAAGTCTTACCGATATTCTTGGAGAATATGCCCTCAATATTCCGCACGTGCTTGGCCTTTGTGAACGTTATGGAGATCGTGGGAAGCTTGCACATTTAGCGGATAGTTAGTTGTTTTAGTTATTTCTAATTTTAAAAGGGGATAACAAGCTTGAATTAGAACACTTAGCTATTTTTTGGCAAACACACACTCTCGAAACAGCTCTCAAGCTTTCAACAGTTCATTTGGCGATTTCATACACATTACACTATAGTGATCCTTGTAACAAGCTTGTTATCATCCCGAGTTGTAACAATCATTTGTTTAATAGTAGTTGGTGATCGGTAGTTTCCATCACCCAAGGTTTTTTGTGCCGGAGATCAACTCTTGATCAAGGGCTTTTTCCTCGTATAAATCCTTGTGTCACTTATTCATAACATTTGCAAGTTATTCATACATTTGTTCATTGTTTCAAGCATCATTCCTCACAACAAAAATTTGGTTGTATTATCCTAGCCTGATTTTTGACCAAAACAGATACCATAGAAGAACTCAGGGATTTAGCAAGGATAAGAATGGCTAGTTATCAACAAAGGATGGCTGGAGCCTACAATAAGAATGTCAGGATCAGGAAGTTTCAAGTTGGCGATATGGTGTTGAGGAAAGCATTTCAAAACACCATAAATCCTGCTGATGGCAACTTAGCACCAAAATGGGAAGGCCCCTATCTCATTGAAGTCGAGGCAGGAAAGGGGGCATATCGATTGCTGACAATGGAAGGTGATTTGCTACCAAGAGCTTGGAATGTTGTCCACTTACAGAGATTCTTCATGTAATAAGGATCCAGGATCCTTAGCAATATTCATGACCGATATCCTCGAAGGATCCTTAGAGGATAGATGATCCTCATTCTGGTAATGATCTAATTTCAATCTATTTAATTCTTTAATTATCTTATATACAAGGAGAAGGATCATGCATCCTTTATCCTTCTTTCATTTAGTTCTGAGTTTTGCAGAAGATTGATATATCCTTAACGAAGGATTGAGTATCCACAGAAGTCTCCAGTTATTTGGACTTGACCCCAGTTTTTTTGGGCTTGTCCCCAGTTTTTTTGGGCTAGTCCCCAGTATTTGGGCATGTCCCCAGTTTCCCCAGTAGCGCACGATGGTCCTGGTGCAGTTCATGGCAATGGGACCAGTACCCGCTTTAGGGGCTGACAATTTCATTGTACTGGCTGTGTTCAGGATCCTACGTATAATGGTAGACGTACCATACATCCATTCCTAAGGTTTCTAACGTTTTCACGTTAGCTAAGGTTTTGGCATTTTCATGTCACTAAATTTGGATAGTCGCCAGTGAGGGCCATACTCCAGTTTACACAAGATCCTTTGGGCTTGTCCCCGGTTTTTTGGGCTTGTCCCCAGTTTTTTGGGCTTGTCCCCAGTATATTGGGCTTGTCCCCATAATTGTTGGGCTTGTCCCCAGTTGCTAACTCTTCTCTTATATTGGCTTAGTCCCAAGTTATGTTCCATTTTAGGTTTTTGAAGCTAAATAGCTAAGGATCCTTGATCCTAACCTTTTATTAAGGTTTGTCTTTTGGTTATATTGATTGTAAATGTTAAAGGTATAGGATCCTAACTTGGATTCTCAGGTATGATCCTTAATCACTTTAATTTTATACTTTATTTGTCTAAGTGACCCTTATTCTTTGACAACAGTTTGCATGATCCTTAAGTCAGGTCACTTTTTGAATTTTTCGATTATAGGATATTTGATCCTTGATCATATCTTAATTTTTTTGACATAATCAACCAACCTTTTATTCTTGACTTATGAATTCAAACAAAGTGTACCATAGCAACTGAAAGGTAAAGTATTCACAAATGTAACAACACATGAGATAGTCAAAAGATTAAGTTTTTATTTACCAAAAGTTAAACCCTTAAAAGGTTGTCAAAATTGTCAACCCAAGTTTCTACCTGCAAAACGTGGCCCGTCCACTTGGTTTGGCAAAGGGTGTCCATATTAACAAGGTCTAAGTGCAGGAAATAAAGGCGGCAGGATAACAAGTGGTTTCATCCGCCAAATAGAGGATCCATCCACCACCCATTATCCTACCTATTGTCCAAGGATCCATGATCCTCAACCCTAAAAACTATTGTTTAAGTACAGACCAGTATTGTTCAAGAAAAACACCATCAAACAAAAAACAACTACCAAACCAAAAAAAATGGGCTCCGGTTGCGTCTAGATAAATCCATCATCGCCCATTTCTGCAGCTTACACCTTCGCTGAATCACCATCACCTCCAGCCTCTGCACCACCAGCCTGATCCTTAGCCCCACTACTACCAGCCTCGATAGCCAGGACTTCTCCAGTCTCCTCTTCATCGTCCAGCTCAGCCAGCTTAGCCTTCCAGCCCTCCTAGTCCCATTTGGTCCTATCGAAGCTAGGATCCTCAGCTTCCCTGGCCATCTGCAGTTTGATCTTGTACATAGCAATGGCGGCAGAGAGTTTGGCATCCTTCATCACCTCATTCTTCTCCTGATCAGCAGTGATGTGGGCCATGACTAGCTGCTTTTTAGCCAAGTTGAGATCCTTCTCGAGGGTAGAGATGGTTTGATCCTTAGCCAGGAAAATCTTCTGGAAGTCCTGCTCTTTCTGCTCAGCCTCTTCAACATATGCATCAAGGAGCATCTGGATCTCGGCAAATTTCTGCAAAGAAAGATACAATTCAGGATCCATTATCCTCAAATGGGTAGGATAGAATTAAGGATCAGGGATCCTTACCTCAGCGAAGTATTCTTCAAACTGATGACGGATGAGGGGCAGACCATCAAGATCATCAGCGGTCTTCCTCTGCTTTCCTCCCTTGCCCTTGGTGCTGACAGGCTTGGGGATTATGATACTTGGGCTAGCAGCAGATTTCTTCTTTCCGGATCGGGCAGAGACAGCATCAAGATCAGTGACGCTGAAGCGAGTGGCTGACTTTGAAGACTTTCCAGCACCTATAAACGGCAAACAACAGATAAGTATCCTTGATCTAAATCTATTTAACCATACGTAAAAATAAACACTTACTTGACATTGTGACTGAACCGGAGGATACTTCTTGTGAATCCTTTGTGTTTGCCTGGAATGATCTAACTGCAAGATCAAGGCTCCAGAAGGCAGCGATCCTTTCTTTTGTTGCAGGTGACTGAATGATATGAGAGACTAAGATAGCTGCATAGAAAAACAGAAAAGGATCAGTTATCCTTAATAGAAACAGGGTTATCCTATGATACTTCTATAAGGATCCTCTATCCTACCATGGGTGGTCCACTTTCTGGGGAGATCTTTCCCGTCTGGGATAGAGTCTCTCCTAACAAAGAAGAAATGCTTTTTCCAGTTGGTGTCATTCTTTGTGGTCTTGAGGATTGGGTGTGCATCACCGGGTTTATGTTTGAATAAGAAACGGTGTGAACCATGGCTCACAAGGTTATACAATTCCGCCAGTTCCAACATCCCCAACTCTATGCCTTCCTACTCAATGATGTTCTTTAGGGTACATAAAACTCTCCACATCTTTGGCATGGCCTGAATGTAGCACATGCCGGTGAGAGAAAAGAATGATTCAGTGAAGGCAGGGAAAGGATAGGAGTATCCTATCAGGAATGGGGTGGCCGGAAAAGCAACCCAAGTGTCAGAGACGGAGTCACTTTTGGCGGTAGGGTCAAATGGTTTGAAGATGGTGTCCGTCGGAAAACAGTGGCGAATTCGGTCAATCTCCGGGTCAGTGAAGCGGCAGAGTTCCTTCAAAAGATTTTTAATAATGCCTTGGCTTTTCAAGGGACTATACTTCTTTGAATCCTTAGCCGGTGAGGATATAAGAACCATCTTGGCCATGGGTGATGATAAAAAAGAAGAACAGAGTAAGGTGATGAAGAGAGAAGGAGGAGAGAGATACCTGATCGATCTTTGAATGAGGATTTAAAGGGAAGTATCACTCGAATTTAAATGCAAATTGATTCTTATCTCTAACCTATATATAATGATGATTCTGCAGGATTGTCACTTCGGTGACGTATGATGTGTAACGGCTAGTTCGACTCAAATGGCTATATTTCCGTTGGCTAGTTAGTTGCAGATAAGATTAAAAAATACGACTCGTTAATTTACATTTTACTCCTCATATTTTGGGGGCAATTATTGGGGATAGATTTTCTATACCTAAGGATCACAGATCCTCAAGTACTGCCAGGATCACGGATCCTCAATTCTGTTTGAATTAAGGATCCTCAGAAGACGTTGCAGGATCAGGATCCAGGATCCTCATTGTTATCCTTATACTAACGGTTGCCTTCACTATGTTTAAGCTTGTTTTGCAGGAGTATACGCAGTGGACTTGGTCTTTCCGATATTCTTGGGGAATATGCCCTCAATATTCCGCACGTGCATGGCTTGGTGACCGTTTTAGAAGTCGTGGGGAGCTTGCACATTTAGCGGATAGTTAGTTATTTCTATTTTTAAAGGGGATAACAAGCTTGAGTTAGAACAATTAAGCAAACACACACACTCGAATGTAACAATCATTTGTTTAATTATAGTTGGTGATCAGTAGTTTCCATCACCCGAGGTTTTTTATGCCGGAGATCAACTCTTGATCAAGGGCTTTTTCCTCGTATAAATCCTTGTGTCACTTGTTCATTTCATTTGCAAGTTATTCATACATTTGTTCATTGTTTCAAGCATCATTCCTCACAACAAAAGATTTGGTTGCATTATCATAGCCTGATTTTTTACCAAAACAATATGTATATTAGTTTAACCTGTGTATTACACGGATAACTAACCTAGTAAAGAATATAATTATATGTAGTTAATGAATGATGCAACTAGATAAACAAGCAAAAGGGACTTTTCGGTTTTTTAGCTAGTTAATCATGATATCACTGTTCTTATTTTAGACACGTAGGCTGGTCGGTGTGGAGTAGGACCATCACTTGACAAGCAAAAGTGACTTTTCGTTTTTTTTAGCTAGTTAAGCATGATATTATTGTTCTTATTTTAGACACGTAGGCTGGTGGGTGCGGAGGAGGACCATCACTTGATGATGGACCACTACGTAGGCGACTACGTAATCGGAGGCCATCACATCGCCTAGGTGATGGACCTGAGGTGTAGGTGATCCCTTTTTTTTATTTTTTTATTTTGTTAAATAATATTCAATATATATAAAAGTAAAATTAATTTAAATACTAAAATTAATAATATAGCATACATTACATTAAAAAATAAAACCTAAACTTAAAACGAAAAGAGTAAATTATCATTTTAGCCCCTATGGTTGTGTCACTTTAATCCTGTCAACTCAAAAAGAATCTTTTTACATCTAATCCCCCAACAACTTTTTTTTCTAACCCTTTTGATCCTCATCACTAACCCCATCCATTTACTTGGTTAAAAACTAGTGATGTGCCCCTCACATGAAGGGCATTTATGTCAATTCACCAATATCCATCCCCATTTATCATTCACCCCCTTTTTCATCCAAATCAAATTCAATTGTGTAATGGTTGGTTTCTTCACCCCTAACTTTTCTCTACACTCATCAGTTAAGCTTGTTCTGGAAAAAAATCAGTAGTTTGAATAATTTCTTTGGAACACAATATTAAAGCAAATACAAAACCATAAAACCGAATTGAAGGAACCAAATAGCTTGGTGAATCTATTAGTATCACTTGCTGTTTGGCAATATCTGAATGGTTAAGTGCTGAACCAGTAAGAGGTCTGAATCATTAAGTGCTCAATCAGTAAGAAGTCTGAACCATTAAGAACCTGTATAATGCTTAACCATTCAGAGGCAAATGTCTGACCAATTCAGATTAGAGGTCTTAACCACTCTGTCTATATCTTAACCATTCAGAGGCAAATGTCTGAACCATTCAAACATTTGCTCATGAAACAAACAGTCTGAACCATTAAATGTTGAACCAGTAAGAGATTTGAATCATTAAGAGGTAAACAAACAGCCCCTATGTTATTAGTATCAATCTTTGTATTTTATAAATAAAAAGTAATAAACATTCTCAGAATGAAACAAAGTCAACAAGAACTCGAATCGGCACATCATGCACAGAACAACTTGATTCCCATTACTTCATCACCATACAATAACAACTTCCTAATTTTTTACCCAACCAAAAACAATTTCACAACCCTAAGCTTTCTCCCCTCTAATCCTCCTAGCCAACTGCATATCTTTCATGAGGTTGGTGATGGGGGGCTAAAAGGGTTAGAAAAAAAGATATTGGGGGCTCAGATGTCAAAAGATTCATATTTGGATTGATAGGGTTAAAGTGACACAACCACAGGGGCCAAAATCGTATTTTACTCTAAAAAAACTTAACTAAATAAAATACTAGTCGTCATTGGGTTTGTTGTGTGCGAAGTTCCAATGTATTCCACCACGTCCGCTTTAAGATTTTCATGTATGTATTGGTTCTGTAATGAGAATGTGTTTAAATCTTGTTGTTCTTTGCTTACCCGGACATAATTCTCGTTAACCACATTTTCATCATACTCACAAATCGTTCTACCTTCGACTTCGATGATCATGTTATGCCACATGATACAAGCATACCTACAGTATCGCAACTTTTTTGGTGTAAAAGTGTGTGCTAGGTTTTCAATGATGTGCCATTTTTGTTGTAGAACCCCAAAACACCATTCAGTATCCTTTCTCGCTGCCTCTTGATACTTGGCAAATTTATTTCTTTTTTTGTCTGACAAGTGCGAAATAGTTTTAACGATTGTAGAGTAGGATGGGTATATTCGATCATCAAGATAATGCCCGCGCCTGTATTCCAGCCCTGAAACCGTAAAACTAGTATCTGGACCGGTTCCTTTTATGACATCATTGAAGATCTTTGATTGATGGATGACATTAAGGTCGTTATTCGAACCAGGAACACCAATGAAAGCATGCCAAATACACAGATTTTTTGACGCAGCATCCTCTAGTATTATTGTTGGATGTTGATGATTGTCTCGCTTAAATTGACCTTGTCATGCATTAGGGCAATTCCGGCGCGGCCAAGGCATGCAATCAATGCTTCCAAGCATTCATGGAAAACCATGCCTTGCTTCATGGAATTGATTACAATTTTTTGACCTCATTGGCATTTGGTTTTCGCAAATATTTCTTGTTATACAGCTTCACCACACATTTGCAAAACTTGTACAAACATTCTAATGTAGTTCTTCTGGATATCTTTAAATACTCGTGTCACGCGTCGGCTGTCGTCCCGTAAGCAAGTTATCGAATTGCCGTTGTGCATTTCTATAAGGTGGTGAACCCCATTCTGCCTCTGGCATCGAATCGTAATGTAAAAGGGGGTCAAAACTCGACACTTCATCGGCTATATGTAAGAACGGTTGATGACTCATTTGGAACAGACGTCTAAATATCGCGTCCGTGTACAAGGGTTCGTCGGCAAAGTAATCGGCTACCAATCTATCGTAGGCACCTACATGTACGTTACAAATAAAAATATACTAACGATATAATAAGTTATAGTAAAAATAAATTATTAATACAAACTAATATTGATAGAAAATCTATAAATATAAATATAAACTAACTTTCTTAGCCTCTGTTTATGGCCACTTGCCTAGTTCGTGGTTGTGACGTGGTTTCTTTCTCTTATTCCTTCGCAGTGATCACTTGTGCCATCTGCATTATCGTGTTAACAAAAAAGTGTAGACTTCACCCTAAGATGATGAACACAACGAAGATGAAGAAGACATTGTTTATTTTTTAGAGAGTTTGAGATTTTTTTGAGAGTGTGGGTGAGTATATTTTTAAAAAATAAGGGGTTGAATGATTTATATAATAAAGAAAATTGAAAATTCTTTTAAACTAGTCGTTAACCCAACGACATTCTTTCAAAACTAGCTCGTCACTCTCGTGGATTGGGCGACGTTTGCGACGGGACGAGCCACAAGAGGGCGGTGTTGACGATCTAGGATGGGCCTTGACGAGCCAATGTCGTTGCCACACCCATTAACCTAATTTGTCTTGATCAGGTAAGAGATTCACTTCTCACATTATCACCACCATTTTATTTCTTATATGATCCGGTTATATTTGTAAGATATATTAACTTAGAAAATTGTAAAGATTTTCCTTTTATTATAATTTTTTTATATTAAAAATAACTTAAAATCCATGATACATGCTTTGACTAGAGTGCTATTGGTTATAGATTACTTTTGGGGCCATTGGGGTTTCTATGGCATAACCAAGCCCACAAAGTTATGAATATACAACAAGAACAAGTATAATAAATTATATATATATATATATTAAACCCATTAAGTGTAACCACTTTTTGAATCAATCTCTACCGTTGGATCATGCTGAGATGAAATCTCAGCCGTTTAAACTCCCAAAAATAACCGCTCTAATGGCGGTTCAGGGCGGTTATTGACAGTTTTCTGCAGGTGGTTTGTTCCACCTTTTTCTACACATGATCTCCACAACTTTGGTGGTTACATCTTAATTTTTCCCAAAAACCGTTTTTTATGCAGTTCACAGAAGTTTTTAGCAGTTTAGCTAGATCTCTTCTCAATCCCATCTTTGTAGGTTCAAGTTTCCATCCACGTTCGCCGATTTCTCCTCCCCAACCACCCTAGGCCACCCATTATAAATCCTCCACCCACCATCGGCAAAGACTGCTCTCTCTCCTATTTTGCATTTGTTATCGAGGTTTTCTGATTTCTCTGATCTCTTGAAGGCTTGTAGCTGCTTATGGTTTTTCGCCACTGTAATCGATGAAGAATTAGTGAACCACACCATCACATAGCATATATCAGGTTCGTCTTTGTGAACCTAATTATGGTATATCCCCTTAATTCACGTCCTCTTAATCAATTAATATCACTGAAGCTATCATATTGTAAACCAACATCATATTGCGATTTGGATTTGCATTTGATTTATACTCATCTCACTTTCCGTTTTCAGTTTCCGATTTCAGATGGGAGGCATTAAATTTGCATTTTATTTTATACTAATCTCACTTTACCCTTTCATTTTCCGATTTCAGATGGGGAGGTACTAAATTTTGCATATATGAATGAAATACATGTATGCTGGAGCGTTGTTTTTTCGCCTACCAGGTATTCGATGAAATGTCTACTAACTTTTAATATTGATTTTTTTTTTTTCATTTGTTAAGTGTTTATTAATGTTTCTATAACCTTTATGATGGAAAGGTTTTTGTTTTTTACGTTTTCGAGTCGTTTAGAGTTTGAAAGTGAACTAATCGAACGTTGTGGTACAGGAAATTGAGGAAGCACCTAAGTTGCTGGCAAGTTGTAACAGGTTCCTTTGTGTTTATAATTGTTAAATGGATTCGTTTTATTTATATGGATGTAAATACATATTTGTATTGAGAACTTTTTGTTAAATTAACCCTAATATCTAAACTAATACTTTTTTATTTTCAAAATGGCAGGTGCCACAAGAGGAACCGGAAGAAGCATTGGGGGTGAAAGTAATACAAGTTTAACCGAAAATGTTGGCTCAACATTTTCATGCCCACATGTGATGATTGTTCAACTCCCATGGTTCAACTACACTTTTATTGCTCATTATTATGACCGCATTGTTTGATCTTCTTGTCAAAGGTAAAATGGCCATCATAAATAAGCACAAAAAGACTTTTTTATAGCAATGGGAATGGCTTGCATTTGTGTTTTAGATCGATCACATATTTCTTTCACATGTCTGTTCTAAAATTGCTGATAGCTTGGGTATTTATGATAATGGAAAATAAAATATTTCTGGTTTGACCCAACCTGTTTCAGTAATGATTTATTTTCAAACCTTTTACTTATAACATGTATGTATGGGTTATGTTTTAGCTCAGACGTGTAAATAAATAAAAATGTAGGAAAAGGGGAGCGGGTCAAATATGCTAAAAGCTACCAAAAGTCTATTTTTTTCATGCAAAGAATATCCCGAATCGTATTCAAAAACTTATATTAATATAATAACAATATATATATTTTTTGCAACAGTTATTGATGAAGTATTTATAAAATGGACAAAAAACAAACCATCTCACTTTGTGTAATTCAAAAGTCCATCATCACTTAAGTCAGTTGTAAATTCTAGTGCTGGTGGATGTCATTTAGGTCCATTGTCAAAAGTGGATGTCAAGTTTTGGTGCGGCCAGGCATATTATGGCGGGTCATCAAATGTAAGAGTATAACAACGAAGTTACATTTAGTTATTCATTGTAGTAACGCATGATTCATACATTACATTCGCAACCCAATGGAAAGAAGGGAGGCTTGCAAAGGTGGGAAAGATGTAAGCAAGATATTTGCACCACCACAATCCGACATGGGTGATGCCCCCTACAGATCCATCGCCAAAACTGCTAAGCCCTCACCAACTGTAAATGTCTCTGCATATGATCAACAGGTACCATAATCACACAATTGGATGTCCAATCTAAGTCACACTTTGTCACTTTTTTTTGATATTTTAAACAGTTGAGCATTTATCTGACACCATTTTTCTATTTTGTTTATAATTCAGAGACCTTTTTTCCATATTATTACTGTAAAGTACATGACCACCTGAAGGATGGATGCATGGATGGGACGGTTTCATTTGGTTATGATGGTTAGACACCATAACTTTGTTACGTGCTAGTGGAAACATGTTAGCATATGGAGGGATTGATGGAATCTGAGAATGTGGAAGACTTTGAAACAAAAAGTCAGCCGTCAACTATGACTAATCTTTCAGTATTAATCAAACTGGACAACACTTGAAGAGAAAAATGTAGTTATAAATCATAAAATAAGAAATGGGTCCGTTTAGATAGTTCGGTTGTGGATCTCGACTTAATGTGGGGGCTTATCCAAGATAATTAAGTCTAAATTCCATTTATACTTGTGGTTTCTTTTTAATTTTATAAAATAATTTTGCCCTTCTAGGTATCCCACACTTTTTTATATGTTAACATGATTTCCACTGCCTATGTTGGTGGTAATTTCGACCCCTACAATAGATTTTAGCATATAGGTTATGTACTATCTTTAATAGTAGAGCTATAGAGTTGAAATGGACTTTGAATGAAACGGTTTACAATCATGGTGTATTTTTATTCACGCAGCCTCTTAAATTGCTTTGAAGATCAAACCGAAGTCGTCTTCCTCTCCGATGGCTAGGATCTCATGAATTGCACTCATTTGATGTATTGTCGTAAACTCAATTTCATCCTTTATATCCTCACATTTCACATGGAGGATACATTGAAAGATCAATCGTCTGTTTCTCGTGATTAGTTTTGCACTCTTTGTCATAAGTGTGCAGATTGAGATTGTTGTTTGTCCACTAAAATTACAAATTGTTTTTACAGGAATCAAGGGAGGAGAATCGGCTAAACTTCTTCGGTATCCTCTCCGATCAGCCACCAAATCCGACGATGAAAAGCTTCATGTATCCGTTTCGTCATCTGCTTAGACGTCTAGAAGGTTTAATATGGTTCCAGTAACTATATTGTGTTTTATATGCTATGTTAAACTAAGTTATTGGTTTGTTAATTTATTTATTATTAAGGGTATTCAATTGTAATTAGTATTATCTATATATAGGACTTTTGTAATCTCATTTATTCAATATATACAATTTTATGTTCTGATTTGGTATCAGAGCGTATCAAATCAATTTCTATCTCCTTCAAAAAAATCACGGCTCCTAACCCTAATACAACCGACAGTCACTTCTGCAACACAACAACATAAAATCTGACCAGCAACATCATATACTCCAGCAGCAACACAGCAACAAAATTCCGACCAGCAATATCATATACTCCATCAGCAGCAACACAGCAACAGTAAGTTTATCTCTTCAATTTCATCATGACTGCTATCACAACCTTCACCAACCAGGAGAAAACAACTCATAATTCACACAAGTTCGCTTTTACCCTAAAACCAACTATGGCTACTGGAAATAGATGGTTGAACCGTTTCTGATCTCTCATAACCTTTTCGGTTATGTGGACGTGATGATTCCATGTCCGTCATCCAAGGTTACTACAGGAACCACAACCACTGACAATCCCAGCTATACTATGTGGATCTCCAACGATGCTCATGTGCGTATGCTAATCATCTCTACAGTGTCAGGTATGGCAGTCTCTCGAACGTGCCTATGCACCAGTCTCCTCACATGAATTCACACTTAAAAGCCAACTCCTTCGAATCACCATGAAGGGTGATGAGAAACCTGCAGAGTACCTAAGTCGTGCTCAAGAATATGCAACCGATCTAGCGAACATAGGTGAACCAATGAAGGATAAGGATCTTGTCATGCTTACTATCACTGGTCTTCGTGAAGAATATAACGGTCTCAAGGCGAATATTTTAGCCCGCTCTCCACCAGTTAACTTTAATGAGCTTCATGGCCTTTTTAGTGACCATGATTACCAAGCTTTTACCAACCCAACCCAAGCAACCAGCCCGCAAGCCTTTGTGGCTACGGCCACACCACAACCGCCACAGCCGAACTTGCAGGCTATTCAGAATCAACTCAGCAGTCTCCAACTAATGGCTGCTCAACTTGGTTATCAATTAAATCCGCCTCCTCCCAACAGCCGCATGCTTTCTACTCTCCCCGGTCTTCCAACAATCATCAAGGAGGTCGTGGCTCCCGTGGATCTTATCGAGGCAATTCTCGCAACAACAACAACACTGGTCGCAACAACAACAATGGTGGTTCTCGTCAATTCTCTTGGGCCTCTACTCAAAACATGGTGTATGGTCACTGCAACTGATGTGGCATCTGACACCCCCCATCTCAATGTCCAAATCAATCAAATCAACCTCGTATGCAGCCACAAGCCAACTATGCAACTCGTTCAGATGTTGATTCTCAGTCAGGCTTCACTTGGCTTCCTGACACGGGAGCTAATGATCATGGCACTCCAGATGTAGCTAGTCTAGACAACTCTGAGGCGTACTATGGTAACGACTCTCTCCTTGTTGGTAACGGTCAATCTTTACGTATTTTAAATATTGGCTCAACTAAAATTTACTCACCTAATAAAACTCTTATCCTTTCCAATGTTCTTCATGTCCCTGAACTTCAACAAAATCTTTTATCTGTTCAAAAATTTTGTGTTGATAATGACGTTTTCTTTGAATTTCATGCATCTTATTTTGTTGTAATGGACGAGTCTACACACAACATCCTTCTCACGGGACCAAGTGAACAGGGCTTATATTCCATCTGTCTTCCTCAGCTCAAGTCTTGTCCAAAAGTTGCCTTTACTGTCACCAAAGCATCTTCCAACACCTGGCATCAACGCCTAGGCCATCCTCATGCTCAATTTTCTCGTTCTGTTATTTCGCATTGTTCTTTACCTGTTTTAGACAAAATATCTACTGATTTATGTACTTGTCAAATGGGCAAGTCTTCTAAGTTATCTTTATCAGACTCAACTTTTCGTAGCAAAATTTTCTTGGATCTTGTTTATTGTGATGTTTAGGGTCCTGCCCCTACTTTGTCTAGTGATGGTTGTCGTTTCTTTTTGCTTTGTGTTGACCACCACTCTAGGTACATGTGGTTTTACCCACTAGTTCATAAATCCGATGTTTATCCTATTTTAACAAACTTTATTAAAATGGTTGAGCGACAATTTGACACCAAAATAAAAAGTATTCAATCGGACTGGGGAGGGGAGTTTCGTAGCCTCGCGTCCTACTATCACAATCATGGCATACTTCACCGACGTTCTTGTCCTCGTATAAGTGAACAAAATGGGATTGTAGAACGCCGTCATCGACACATTGTGGAAACGAGACTTACTCTCTTGGCACAATCCAGTCTTCCTCAACGTTTCTGGCAATTTGCCTTTAAGACCGTCGTTTATTTGATCAATCGGCTTCCTTCTCGTGTCTCCTAAAACAAGTCTCCCTTTGAACACGTTTTTAAATGCAAACCTGATTATTCCTTCCTTCGAGTTTTTGGATGTCAATGTTTCCCTTATCTTCGTCCGTATAAACGCCACAAAATCGAGTTTCGCTCTACCCCGTGTGTCTTCCTTGGTTATAGCCCTGTTCACCACGGTTACCGCTGTTTCGACCCTTGCACCGAACGAGTATATATTGTCCGGCATGTTCGCTTCAACGAACATGTTTTTCCCTACCATAAAGTCCCATCTACCCAATCAACATCCTCACACACCAACACACCATACATCTCTATTTTTCCAAACTTACCACCAGGTTTTCCCACCGAACCACCCCGCTCCCGTCCACCCTCTACTACTACCACCGATCAAATTCAGCCTACTACTACCGAACCCACTTCCACGGCTCATCAAGATCCCACTTTCTCACCGTCACCCATTACCAAACCCATCTTACATGCCCAGAACAGTCCTACGACCGACCTAGCACCACAACCCAACCCAACACAACCCATTCCAACCCACCACCACGCACTCGCCCCTCCAACCTTCGGCCCAACCCCAAACCTACCACCCGTTATAACCCTGCTGCTTACACTACCACCACCACTCACACTTTACCTATTGAGCCTACCTCGTTTACCGTTGCCAACAAATCTTCGGAGTGGCGTCAAGCCATGGCTGAAGAGTTGACTGCACTACATACTAATGGGACGTGGTCATTAGTTCCTCCTGTTAGGAATGCTAATACTGTTGATTGCAGATGGGTTTACAGGTTGAAAACAGATCCAAATGGGAAGATCAGTCGTTACAAAGCTCGACTAGTGGCTAAAGGTTTTCACCAACAACCTGGTGTGGATTATCATGAAACATTCAGTCCAGTAGTTAAACCTACTACTATTCACACTGTTTTGTCTATTGCTGTTATGACTAAATGGTCACTTCGCCAATTGGACATTCAAAATGCTTTCTTGCATGGTGATCTTCAAGAAATAGTGTATATGAAACAACCTCCTGGTTTCATTGATCCCACTAAACCTGATCATGTGTGCCTATTACACAAGTCCTTATATGGGCTCAAGCAAGCTCCACGTGACTGGTTTACTCGGTTGTCCACGGCACTTCAGCAACTTGGTTTTTACGGGTCCAAAACTGACCCGTCACTCTTTATTCTTAACTCAGATGGCACTATTATCTATGTCCTTGTGTATGTGGATGATATTATAATCACATGAAATCAACCTCAAGCTGTTGCTGATATCATTCAACGTCTTAGTTCTTTATTTGCTATCAAGGATCTTGGATAACTGCATTAATTTTTGGGAGTTGAAGTTCTACATCATGATCCTGATCTTATCCTGTCTCAACGCAAATATATTTTGGATATTCTTCAACATGCAGGTCTCTCTGATTGCAAACCGGTTGCTTCTCCTATGAGTACTTCTGATGTTTTGCTTCCTGGTGATAGTCCCCTCCTTGATGACCCGTCTAAATATCGGCAAACTGTAGGTGCGCTTCAGTATGCCACTTTGTCCAGACCGTATAATGCTTTTACAGTTAACAAAGTTTGTCAATTTATGAATGCACCTACTGAAAACCATTGGGTTGCAGTCAAACACATTCTACGTTACCTAAAAGGAACAGCTCAACTTGGTTTACTATTCCATCATGATTCAGGTTGTCATCTACAAGCCTTTTCTGATTCAACATGGCCCAATCTTCAGGCTTTCTCCGATTCAGATTGGGCTGGTTTCCCTATCGATCGTCGGTCCACAGGAGGATATGCTATTTACTTGGGCTCCAATCTTGTTTCATGGGCTGCCAGGAAGCAACACACCGTCTCTCGATCTTCTACAGAATCAGAGTATAAGGTTATCACTGATACTGTGGCAGAACTGATCTGGTTAAGATCCCTTCTTCGTGAACTTGGTATGGTTGATAAACCACCGACACTTTGGTGTGACAACCTTGGTGCGACCTATCTTTCTGCAAATCCGATTTTTCATGCACGAACAAAGCATGTTGAAGTCGATTATCATTTTGTCGTGAACAAGTTGCTCATAGGATATTGAAGGTTAACTTTATTTCTATTGATGATCAAATAGCTGATATATTTACAAAGCCATTGTCCACACAGAGATTCTTATCATTACGATCCAAGTTACAGGTCATTCCCCGCCCTCAACTTGCTGGGGAATGTTAAACTAAGTTATTGGTTTGTCAATTTATTTATTGTTAAGGGTATTCAATTGTAATTAGTATTATATATATATATATATATATATATATATATATATATATATATAGGACCTTCGTAATCTCATTTATTCAATATATACAATTTTATGTTCTGATTTGCTAGACTTTTCATTAGTTTATGTATTTGTTTGGCTATCTGTGTGCTTTGTTGCTATAAATTATCATTGGAGAAGCTTTAATTAATTTCTCTTTTTGTTTATAAAAGTGACACTTTATGTTGATTAGTTAGATAAGTCTATATGGTTGATGTTTGCATTGCTTTCATTGTGAAGGAACATTAAGATCTTAGGTTTTCTGTATCTGTGTAATGATGTCATGTTCGTTATGTAATGTATGAACTATTCTTTGTTACTTTGTGCTAGATTCGGTGTCTTTGCAACAAAAGAACTGAAATAATGGGCACATCAAAATATGAATGTAAACGTTTTGCTAACAAACTATCTGAGGCACATCACATTTATGGAATTAATTTGGTGTATGTTGGTTTTTTAGTTATTCTTGTACTAAAACATGCTTTTGTAATATTGATCGCTCAACGACTCATATTGTTTAATTATGCATGTTTTTGTTTTGTTTTGTTTAGTGACGGTGCAGTTTACATCCTGTGTTTAGTTGTTTCTTTTTGTAGGTAAGGTCACACATATATATATGTTGCTTTTTTAAACAACGCAGTCTGATTTCATTAATTTTTGTTGTTACAATGCGTACAAATGTGATTTGTTTGTTAATAGTGACACCCTAGCTTCAAGCTTTTCCATGAAGAACTATGTAGAATATGCACATAAGATATGGTGGTAGTTTTAACCTATGCACATTTGAATTAGTCGATTATCAAAGGTTCATTTAAAGAACTGCCACTAAATTGTAAATAAATCGTCTATATTTCTTTTTGGTAATAAGCTTTTTTGTCTTCATCTTGGTTATACCTAATATAAGTTTTTATTAGTGCTCGCCATTTTGACCCATTTATCTATAAATGGGTTGATTCAGGTTCAGTGGTGGGTCTGAGATTTATTTTCTGGGGGAAGGCTAAACCATACTTTTACAGGGACACTCAGAGATTTTTGCCTAAGGAATACACTATTTTTTTCTTTTTACGGTGGGTGGCCGCCCACCAAGACCATGTGTAGGTCCGCCCCTGTTAACGCGGGGTCAAATGGTTAAAATAAAAAAAAATGGTTTACTTACTAATGACGTTGATAAGATATAGCAAATGCGCACAAACAATTTTTTTGAATGTGATTTTGTTGTTCATCTTAATGCTAATTGGTTTACATCTCATGACAGAGTTATAATCTCATGATAGAACCTGATGATGGCTGACACTATCAATTTGTTGGAAATCCAAAAGTAATTCATGGAGTTAGCATACCCTTTGTGAAATATGCTTAGTAATGGAGTGCTTGATGTAATCAAATGCATGCCACATATTTAAATCGGAGAGTAATAACAGTCTATCGAATATAATTGTTGTTTTCACTATTTAGATATGTTCTCTATGGAATGTTAGAAATAAGTTGGTCTTTTAAGTTGAGTTTAATGTTAACATGCGGTTTGTTTTGGTGTTTGTGAAGGTACTACTCCATCAGGTTTCACCTACCGAGCATTTTGAACCATTCACTTCGCCGTCAAAGTGTGCGGGGCATGGCACTAAGAAGGTCGTCAAAGGTATTGAATTTCATTTTATTTTCAAGTTAATTCAAACATCCATAGGTTAGGTTACAGATAACTTGGTTTATTAATTATTTTTTTGTTGATTTTTTCATGGTTAATTTATCGGGTTTTATTAATTAGTTATTTTTTATTGATTTTTTTTCATGTTCAATTTAATTAGGTGTAGGTTACTTGGAAGACGTGCATCCGCTATGCGTTACACATGTAAGTTAAGTAGGAAAATATAATAGTAAACTGTAATTTTACCCCCTGGGGTTTAGGCCAATTGGCACTCTGACCCCCTCCATGGAAATAATTGCAATTTTACCCCCCAACGGTGTTGTTATGTTGCACATTTACCCTTTGGCGTCAATTAAGGTTAACAGTCAACATAACTATGTAAAGGTCAAAGGGTAAAAAGGTAATTTCCAACAAACCATTGTTTAGCTTATACAATACAACACCCTATAATTAAACCATCAAAGCACATTTACCCCCACCTTCCCACCGATCCTCCACTCCTGCTAAAATCGATCAACCTCCGGCGACACCACTTTCTCCGGCGACACCCCTTCTCCGGCGACACCTTCAGACCTTCAGCTACAATGACGCTTCTTTGTTGGCTGATCCGATACGTGATACGCCACACGGCAGGTACAATCGCCCAATGTTAGTTAATCAGGGTCGGATTTGTGTCACTGTTAGTTATTATCATGTTATAAACAGGGTTAGGGTCGGATTTGTGTCTGATTGAGTCTCATGTTAAACATATTAACAATTAGTCTGATTGAGTCTGATTACCATGTAAATTTTGTGATGTTTGGTGTTTTTTTTATAGTTGACCTGACGATGAGCCTATCAAGCTCATCAGTGGTGGTCCACCAGGTGGTCTCCATGTTTGGTAAGCCTATCCTCAACTTCTATTATCCATTGGAGAGTTGAGCGGATGTTTACTCTAGTAGTTATTTAGGTTTTGTGTAATATATAGGTTAACTTAACTTAATGGAAGCCTTCTATCGCAATCCCCGCCCCTTATCTGTCCCGGGAACGGGCGGCCGCGAGATATCAATTTTGGTGGTATCGGTGTTTATCATTTTGGCAGCGGAAATTACATCAGGACCGTAGTCAGGAAATATTTTATCAGAGAAAATACCACGCTTTTATAATATTAAACATATTGGGATAACACCCAGGTTTTCATTACAAACTGATTTATAGAGATAATCTCTATTTTATTGAATAAAACATCTTCTTTTATTTAGGTAACTTTTATAGCCACTTTTCCAAGCCTTCAGTGCTGTCCAACTGGCTTCTAGTTGACTTTCACATTTTGTTACCTGAAACGCGTTTAAAAACATTTTGTTAGTGGGAAATACTGGTGAGTGAATCCCAGTTTAATCAAAAAGAGTTTTATCCTTTAACGGCATTGAGAGCGATTACAATGTTTACATCTACACAATTACTCATTCAGTACTGTCAATCCTGACTGGTGGGTCATATTACCCATTGGCTAACTCTTGGTCCAATGGTAACGTGTTCCACATTTTGTATACAAAACCCCAACATACCGGCAGTAATTGAAGAATTACAAAGAATCAATCACTGCTTAATCACATTGTAAAATATTTAAGTTTTTGTAAAAACAATTTACAAAAAGGAGATTACTCACATTGTTGTCTTAGGTTTTCTTTAAGGGTTTCCTGGTGATTATCTATAATTTACACAAATGCACACGCGTTAGTATAATAACCCAATATTTACATTAGTAATACCCTCCCCGAGACGGCATTCCAACAACTACGTCGGGCAGAACCACGACAGCTGTTACGGAACCCTGGATCAATTGGGCAGCGTATCTAATACGAAACCGGGGTTATAATACTTACAACGGGGCAGAACTTTTTTAATTAGGGGGTATTACGCCCGGAAATTATAATTGCTATGTAGAATATAGAGAGAGAGATCGAGAGTGAACGGTTTGGAACTGAAGCTGGAGGTCTCCATTTATAGGCGACCTTTCGCCTTCCCTCGCGGCCCGCGTAAAACGTAGCCAAGGGCTACGCGACCCGCGTAGTAGGGTAATAGGGCTAGGGTTTCTGATTCGTCGAGTTTAGCTTCGACACGATGATGACACATGGCGACACCGGGTGCGGCCCTGACTCCGAGCTGTCACGCCCCGCGTAGACCCTGATGTGGTCTTACGTGGCCCGCGAGCGATGTTAAAACTTTGTTTTTATGTAATTTTAATAGAAATAAAGGTATCCGGGGCCCGTTTTCGCATACGGGGTGTATTTTAGGACATATTGGGATATTTTAATATATATTAAGGGTGTCGGAATATTTTGGAGGGTTGTTATATCCTCCCCACCTTGTTTTAGAGCTCGTCCTCGAGATCTACTGGAATAGGTGTGGGTATTTCCTTTGCATTTCTGATTCAAGTTCCCATGTGTATTCTGGTCCTCTTTTAGAGTCCCATTTCACTTTGACCAGAACTAATCTCTTGTGCTTGAGGTTCTTAACATTCATGTCTTCAATCTGTAGAGGCCTTTCTACAAATTTTTACTGTTCATTTACCTCTATATCCTTAAGAGGTACTATCAGTGATTCATCAGCTATGCATTTCTTGAGATTAGATACATGAAATACATCATGTATTCCTGCCATTTCCTCTGGCAGTTGTAGCTGATAGGCTGCAGGTCCTATTTTTCTAATAATCTCAAAAGGTCCAACATACCTGGAGCTTAGCTTTCCCCTTTTGATGAATCTTACCACTCCTTTCCAAGGAGAGACTTTCAATAACACTTTATCTCCTACATAGAATTCCAACAGTTTTCTTCTGTTATCAGCATAACTCTTTTGTCGATCACGTGCTGCTTTCAGTCGTTCCTTGACTTGAATAATCTTGTATGTTGTTTCTTGTACTATCTCAGGTCCAGATAGTTGCTTTTCTCCAATTTCTGGCCAACAGACTGGCGTTCGGCACTTTCGTCCATAAAGTGCTTCGAATGGTGCAGCATTGATACTTGTGTGATAACTGTTATTATAAGAAAATTCTATTAATGGTAAATGATCATCCCAATTACCTCCAAAATCAATTACACAAGCTCTAAGCATGTCCTCCATTGTCTGAATTGTCATTTCACTTTGTCCGTCCGTTTGAGGATGATAAGCGGTGCTTAGATTTAACTTGGTTCCCATTGCTTTTTGGAAACTTGCCCAAAAATGAGAGGTAAAATGACTATCTTTGTCAGAAACAATTGATAGAGGAATTCCATGTAAAGAAACTATTTCATTTACGTATAATTTAGCTAATTGTTCCATACTGAAAGTTTCCTTCATTGGTAGGAAATGAGCTAACTTAGTTAGCCTGTCTACAATCACCCAGATTGTATCATTACCTTTTCTTGTTTTGGGTAATTTAGTAACAAAATCCATTGTTATCAATTCCCATTTCCAAACTAGCATTTCTAACTGTTGCAACAAACCTGAGGGTTTCTGATGTTCAGCTTTGACTTGTGAACAAGTTAAACACTTTGCAACATATGCTGCTATATCCTTTTTCATTCCTATCCATCAGAAATTCTTTCTTAAATCTTGATACATTTTATCACTTCCAGGATGCATCGTATACTTAGACTTGTGGGCTTCTTCTAATATACGGTGGCGTAGGTTTCCTGATTTAGGTATCCACATCTTTTTCTTATGGAATCTCCAAATTCCATATGTTCCTTGTTCTCGTTCCTTAATCATTCCTTTCAATTTTTCAGTATCGTCCTTGATTACTGATTCTTGTGCTTTTCTAATCTACTCATTTAAATCTACTTGTAGATTTAACTTAAGAGAACGTATTTTTTTGTTTTTTCATGATACTTTCGACTTAAAGCATCAGCTACTATGTTTGCCTTTCCTGCATGATACTGAATATTACAATCATAATCATTAAGTATCTCCATCCAGCGTCTCTGCCTCATATTCAACTCCTTTTGCCCGAAAACATACCTTAAACTCTTATGATCTGTGAAAATGGTAAACTTACTATCGTAAAGGTAATGTCTCCAAATTTTAAGGGCAAAAATTATGGCTCCTAATTCTAGATCATGGGTTGAATAATTCTCTTCATGATTCTTAAGTTGTCTAGAGGCGTAGGCTATAACCTTTTGACGTTGCATTAACACACATCCATAACCAAACTTAGAAGCGTCACAATAGACTACAAAGTCTTTAGTTCCATCTGGTAACGCTAGTATGGGTGCATGGGTTGATCTTTGTTTAAGAATTCTAAAGGCTTCTTCCTGTTTTGGTCCCCATTCAAACTTAACAGATTTACAGGTTAACTTAGTTAAGGAAATGGCTATTCTAGAAAAATCTCGAATAAATCTTCTATAATAACCGGCCAATCCTAATAAACTTCTAACCTCGGATGGTGACTCAGGGGTTTTCCATTTGGTAATTGCCTCGATCTTGGTAGGATCCACATGAATTCCTTCATGATTAACTAAATGTCCAAGAAACTGTACCTGTTCTAACCAAAACTCGCACTTCGAAAATTTAGCATAAAGCGTTTCTTTCCTTAATAAACTCAATAGTGCGTGCAAATGCTTTGCATGTTCCTCTTTACTCTTAGAGTAAATGAGAATATCATCTATAAAGACAATTATGAATTTATCCAAATATGGCTTACATATTCGGTTCATCATGTCCATAAATGCAGCTGGGGCATTGGTTAAACCAAATGGCATGAGAGTAAATTCATAATGGCCATACCTTGTCTTGAAAGCGGTCTTAGGAATATCCTCTTCCTGTACCTTTAATTGATGATATCCTGATCTTAAATCGATTTTAGAGAAAAATCGAGCTCCTTGCAATTGATCAAACAGATCATCGATTCTCGGTAATGGATACCGATTCTTAATCGTGACTTTGTTCAATTCATGGTAATCAATGCACATACGCATTGATCCGTCCTTCTTTTTAACGAATAAGATCGGTGCTCCCCATGGCGATGAGCTTGGCTGTATAAATCCTTTTTTCCAATAATTCATCTAACTGTTTCTTCAGTTCCTGCATTTCTGCGGGTGCCAAACGGTAAGGTACCTTGACAATTGATGTTGTCCCTGGTAGTAGATGAATTCTGAATTCAACTTCCCTGTCTGGGGGTTGTCCTGGTAATTCTTCTGGAAATACATCTGAAAACTGGGATACTACTGGAATATCCGTTAATTCTTTTCCTTTAGTGTTAATGATTATAGAAATCAAATACACTAATGATCCTTTTCTTATATAACTTGTCGTTTTCATCACAGAGATGAATTTTGTGGATCTAGATGGTTTATCTCCTTTAATTGTGATCTTTTCACCCTTTTGGTGAATTTACTTGAATTGACTTTTGATCACATAAAATACTGGCTTTATTGGCTATTAACCAATCCATTCCTAACACTACATCAAATCCTGCCAGATTCATTGGATAAAGGTTTGCAATAAATTTCTGATTTAGAAATTTTATTCTTGCTCCCTGCAAGATTTTAGAAATCTTAATGGTTTCCCCATTTGTTGTCTCTACTAGACATTCTTATGGGAGTTTAGTTAATGATTGGTTAAGAAGTTTGCAAAATGAAGTATTAATAAAACTTTGGTTCACACCAGAGTCGAATAATACTTTAGCAAAAACATCATTAACTAAAAACGTACCGGCTATCACGTCCGGGATCATCTTTGCTTCTTCTACAGTCAGAACAAATGCTCTAGCATTTTTAGTATTCTTGTTGTTTGCAACTGGAGCTAGTTTCGTACAGTTTGACTTGATGTGACCTTGTTCTCCATAGTTGTAGCATATCCTGTTGTTAGGTTTCTTCCTGCAGTCTTCTTCCTCATGTCCAGATATTTTGCAGAAGTTGCAATATATGGAGCATCTTCCAGAATGTTTCTTTTTGCAATACTTGCAATAAGGTGCAGAGGTAGAACCTACACTTTTCCCACGATTGGAATTTCCAGAGAGAAATTCTTGGGTAAGCCTTTGAGCTAGGTTCGTCCGCTGATCCTCTTCTCGTGTATGGACTAATTCATCAGTCAGGGTATTTGCTAGTTCTACATCTTCTTTTATAGTTTGAGGTCTAGCTGCCTTGACTACCTATCTAATCTCCCTGATTAATCCCCAAATGTAACGGGAGATCAATACTGGTTCAGGTGATGCAAGGGTTGGTACTATTCGAGCATATTTAAAGAATAATGTTGTATAACCCTTACTATCTACCCCAGTCATTCTAAGGTTTAGGAATTTATTTGTTATCTGTTCCATTTCATTGGAAGGGCAGAATTTTCTTTCTACCATGTTTTTAAATTCCTCCTATTCCATATTGCAAAACCCTATTACTTCCCCTAGATTGGAGGATATTGTTCCACCATTCTAGTGTTGAATTCTTAAACAGATTGGAGGCAAACATTTTTTTATCCTCTTCAGCACACTTGCTTATTTTTAAGACAGCCTCAGTCTTTTCTATCCAGCATAGAGCTACAACGGCCCCTTCATTGCCCGAGAATTCAATTGATTTACAAGACCAGAATTCTTTATAAAAACAACCATAAGACATAGTTCTTCTTCTTTTGGGAATCGGCGCTTGAAGTATAGGTCCATTGTTTACGTTATTTTCTGGTTCGGTGGGTCGTTTACTATCAACGTTACTTTTATTATCAGCTTCCCTAACTGTTTGAATAATATATGGCATCGCATCTATTATTCCTTGTGCCACTATGTGTTGGATGGCACTTTTATCCACTTGGTTTCCATTATTATCATTGTTCGCGTTATCGTTATTCTGGTTTTCCGGGTTATTATCGGGATTCTCTTGATTCACTTGGTCGGCCATCTGAATTTTAAACATTTACCACATATTAATATCACAAAATAATATTTAACACAACCAATCATATGACACGTATATTGATCAAAAGCGTCGATCATTGCGACTTACTCTTTCTTATAGTATGCATTTAATAAAAACCGATACTAGAATTTAAAATTACAATACTACTATGCATCACTAACCATGAAGTGGTCTATACTACGATAGATTTATTATTATTATTATTATTATTATTATTATTATTATATTTTTTTCATACACACATATTATATATATTATTATACTATTTCCACCATCACCTTCACTGATATGGGTTCATCCAGAACACCATATTGGGCTCGTCGTACTTCCAGACGAGTCGCTCTCCGACCTGCCTCATCCTCTCGCTACATTCTAAAATCTCTTCTCCAAAAGTTCGGAGATCTTGCACATTCCCTACACTCATTGGGGGTGCAGGTTCTGTTACTGGGTTTGGAAATTGGGGCATGGGTTCCTGGTAAGGGTATGGATTCTCTAAAATTACCCTGATATACTGATCACTGTCATAGTAGGGATTTAGAGGGTCCAAACCTAGGTAGGCTGCTAAATTTGGCATAGGTGTGTCTTCTGGTGTTGGGTAGCGTTGCACATAATCCCTATGGTCGTCTAACCACGGGTCGTTGTCTGGGTCTAAGGGATTGCGTGTTGGTACCCTAGGTATCTCCTCTGGGTTGAAATCATGCATTTGAACTTGGTTTTCTGGGTTGTTCTCGATTTCCATTGGCTGTGTAGGGGAAACAAGGTAATGGTTGAGGGGCTACTAGTTGTTCCAGGTTAGGGTCAGCAGCTGTGGTTGCTAGGATATGAAAGTTTGCTAAACTTCTATTAAGCATATCCTGTGTGTGGGCATCTGTTTCTCTTTTAATGGCTGCTAAAGCTCACTGGTTTTGCAACTTTTTCATTCTCTTTCTACGCTCATGTGCTCCCCTACTGAACCATCCTCTCTTTTTCTGAGGGAATGGCTCTTCAGACTGAGCCTTAAACACGAATATCCCATCTTCATTATCAGCAGAATACCCTGAGAGGGCAGGCTCTGAAGAGGTGCCTTCGCTTCTAGGTGAGCCGGACAACTGACGATAAGCGTCGGAGGGTCCTTGATCACTCATACTGTAAACTAACAAATAGTCAAATAACACATAACAATAAAATACAGATATGCACGTATTTCAAAATAAATTTCCTAACAATTTGAATAATATCTTGGTGTCAGCAGAACACTTCTGTGGCTGAATCAGTGGCTTAGCTCTGATACCACCTTTCGTCGCAACCCCGGCCCCCTATCTATCCCGGAAACGGGCGGCCGCGAGATATCATTTTTGGTGGTATTGGTGTTTATCTTTTTGGCAGCGGAAATTACATCCAGGTTTTATAATATTAAACATATTTGGATAACACCCAGGTTTTCATTACAAACCGTAGTTATGAAATATTTTATTAGAGTAAATACCACGCTTTTATAATATTAAACATATTTGGATAACACCCAGGTTTTCATTACAAACTGATTTATAAAGATAATCTCTCTTTTATTGAATAAAACATCTTCTTTTATTTAGGTAACTTTTATAGCCACTTTTCCAAGCCTTCAGTGCTGTTCAGCTGGCTTCTAGTTGGCTTTCACATTTTGTTACCTGAAACGCGTTTAAAAACATTTTGTCAGTTGGAAATACTGGTGAATGAATCCCAGATTAATCAAGAAGAGTTTTATCCTTTAACAGTATTGAGAGCGATTATAATGTTTACATCTACACAATTACTCATTCAGTACTGTCAATCCTCACTTGTGGGTCATATTACCCATTGGCTAACTCTTTGTCCAATGGTAATGTGTTCCACATTTTGTATACAAAACCCCAACATACCGGCAGTAATTGAAGAATTATAAATACTCAATCACTGCTTAATCACATTGTAAAATATTTAAGTTTTTGTAAAAACAGTTTACAAAAAGGAGTTTACTCACATTGCTGTCTTAGGTTTTCTTTAAGGGTTTCCTGGTGATTATCTATAATTTACACAAATGCACACACGTTAGTATAATAACCCAATATTTACATTAGTAATACCCTCCCCGAGACGGCATTCCAAAGACTACATCGGGCAGAACCACGACAGTCGTTACGGAACCCTGGATCAATCGGGCAGCGTATCTAATACGTAACCGGGGTTATAATACTTACAACGGGGCAGAACTTCGTTAATTAGGGGGTATTATGCCCGGAAATTATAACTGCTATGTAGAATATAGAGAGAGAGATCGAGGGTGAACGGTTTGGACCTGAAGCTGGAGGTCTCCATTTATAGGCGACCTTTCGCCTTCCCTCGCGGCCCGCGTAAAACGTTGCCAAGGGCTACGCGGCCTGCCTAGTAGGGTAATAGGGCTAGGGTTGCTGATTCGTCGAGTTTTGCTTCGACACGATGATGACACGTGGCGGCACCGAGTGCGGCCCTGACTCCGAGCTGACACGCCCCGCGTAGACCCTGATGTGGTCTTACGCGGCCCGCAAGTGATGTTAAAACTTTGTTTTTATGTAATTTTAGTAGAAATAAAGGTATTCGGGGCCCGTTTTCGCATACGGGGTGTATTTTAGGACATATTGGGATATTTTAATATATATTAGGGGCGTCGGAATATTTTGGAGGGTTGTTATACCTTTATGTATATGTAGGTTAAAATGCATTTTTTGTAAAATGATGAATGTTCCTTATGTCAGTGTTGTTGGAAGCCTTTATGCATTTTGTGTAAAATGATGATTTTGGGTATGTTGTTAGCTTGGTTAGCAAGTACTTAGCTAATCTAGGTAAATGTTGTTAGCTTGGGTATGTTATAAGATATTGTATATAGTTAATATATGCTTGATCGGCAGATTGATGTGATTTGCCAAACATTAATATATGCTTGATCAGCAGATTGATGTGCTTATAATGTGCCTAGTTATAAGAACAGTAATTGATCAGCAGGTATGTTTGAACTTCCCCCTCAGCAGATATGTTTGAATGTTTATTGAATGGTATGCTTGTAACTTCAAGACTTATAAAAAGGGTTGTGTGGTAGGCATTGCTTATAACTTCAACATGGATTTGACTAGGGAATAAGTCATGGTTATTGTTTGGACAAATTGTATACTACAACTTGTTTCAACATGTTCTTGTTTCATAACCTGTATTGTTAGCATAAGGAATTAGTTGAGGGGTATAATTGTAATAGTCATAAGAGAAGGGACTGATAGGTGGTTATAAATGAATAACAGCCCCAAGCTAACAGCAGGTTTTGACTATAAGAGAAGGGACTGATAGGGACTGTTTTCCCTCTCTTTTCTTTTTTCTCGAATTAGGCTAACATGTATACTACAACTAGGTATGTGTTTAAATTGATTTTGACCATAAATTGATCTTGCAAACAGCTGCAGTCAAACAGCTGCATACAGCTATAGCGAGGTATGTTCTGGATACATTTGAGCATGTTCTGAATGCTTATACATGACCAGGTATGTGTTTAAACTGATTTTGAGTGTGCATACATGTTCTGAATGCTGCAGCCAAACATTGTACATGTTCTGAATGCTGCAGCCAAACATTGTAATGTTTCTGAATACATGGAAACATAGAACAGGGGTAAAATTGCAGTTTACTCAAAATATAAACTTGCCAGACCGCTGGTCATGTACCTTTCCCACCATTACGATCTCTCTCATCTTTAAGAAATTAATCCTGGTTATTACTGTCACACCCCCAAAATACCACATGCTGAAACCCCCGTGTCACACCCCTATTTTCCACATGTCACCGGTGGGCCCGGTGGGGAGTATCGTGACGTAGTTGGTATCATCATAGACAAACAACACAATATATAAATGCACAACGGAAGCAAAGATAGATTCATTTCAACTTTAATAAAGTGTAATATTAAATATCACTAATAGTCGAAACGGATCCACAGGCGGATCAAAATAAAATAAGATATTGTTCAACAGTTTATTGTCGTCCAAGCTTGCGAGACTTATTGTGGACGCTCTAGAAGACAGCCAGCCTATTACGTGTAGTACCTGCACTTAACCTTTTGGGAAAAATACGTCAGTTTACACTGGTAAATACAATTTAACTGACTCATTTTGAAAATGGTTGAAAATTGATTTGAATGCTCAAGGCACAAAACATTTTTATAACTTGGGATAATTATTTAATATAATCTTGTGAACGAATTACATGTTACTTGTGCGTTCAGTAGCCCGGATCTTGTCCGGGTTAAAGATCAATGGACCCACCACATTATTGAGTTATACACTGACAGGTGTACGCCTACACCTCGTGCTCAGGTCGTGGCCATCTCGTAAGATGATGCCAAGGATATCCGGGACATGGTCATTAACCCCCCAAAGGCTTTAAGTGAACAAGACTGTTTAAACGAGCCGATCAAATTATTCAACTAACCACCCAAAGATGTAAGATTTGATGCTCGATCAAGCGGTATTCTATATACCGTAACCTAAGCCCGTATAGGGAAAATAAGTTAAAAGTATTTACCTTGGTAAGTATAAATCACAACAAGCAAGTGAAGGTAGCTTTTACTGGTTCTTCTATTCTGGAACAAAGGTTTATAATAACCTATTAGATTTCTAACGGGTCTTTATTTAAGCCTAAGCCTAGACCGGTTAGTTTTAAGGATGATACGGTTCAAACGCACGATTAAGCGAAGACCGGATAGAATGTGATTTAGACCCGACAAGTTTGAAGACTTGTATAATATGGGTATACTAAACACATTCTGGATTTTGAAACAAAAATGATAATGTTTGACCCGTTTCGGTCAATTTATGCAAACTAGTTACATAAACCGAATCGGACGCGAAAAGGGTGTTACGGGTAACCATAAGAGTCATATGCAAGTTCCCTGAGATAATATGGCTTAAATATGTTATAACATCAGTAAGATATCTCCTATTATGCCCAAAACGGATTTAAACACAAATTATGCCTCATAAGGGCATTTTGGTCATTTAAAAGATTATAAAAGAGTTTATTTGTAAATCTGAGTTACGGGTCTGATTTATACAGTAAGTATACTTAATTTAACATGTTATAACAGTAGGGTATGACCCATATGTGAAACTTATCATTTAAAACCAAACTATGCACCTTAGGGGTATTTTGGTAATTTCACAAGGGCTAAAAATGTCAAAATTGGAAACCTGAGTTTATAAACTTGTACTTACTGTTATTATATAAAAATATGCTAAAAACATCAGTAGGTATCAACCTTATATGTTTAATATGGTTATAGTACATACTATGCGTTAAAAACTCTTAAAAAAGCGATTTAGAGTCGTTTCCGGGTTTTTAAAAGAAAGCTGATATTTTTATATTTCCAGAATGCTCAAGATATTTTATTTAACAAATAAAATCAGTAGAAAAAGGTTTGGAGTCAAAAGGATTTGTAAAACTCATTTTATGGCTAAAAAGGGCAAAATCGGTATTTACCGAATTAAACTTAGAGACCTATGTTATGCTCAGCCAAAAATTAAATAAAAATCTTTAAAAATCCCAAAATATTATATAACAACAGTGGGTAAAAAGTTTGATTTCAAAAAGTGGGTTTAAATGGGTTCTATGCTAATTACGCCGTTTAAGTAACATAAAGCTTTCAAATTACGATATTGAGCATAACTCTTAATCTAGACCTCAAACTGATATCAAATTTTAGGAGCAAGTTTATAAATCAGTAACAAATGTTTTTACTCTTTCACTTTTTCAAAAATCACGTTTTATAGTCAAAAGGGCATAATAGTCAACTTTTAAGCGTTAATCGGAAACATGCATATGAATCGGATAAGTGTTGAACCAAGTTGTAAAATCTCAGAGAATTAAACTTATATGAAAATTGGTCCAAAATAAGCTCTAAGGCAGATCTCAAACATGCATGAACGGATCAGAACTGAAAGTCAAAGAAAAAGTCAATTTATGCGACTTTCGGTTCCGATTCGGGTTTAAACTGAAAATTGTCGAGATGAACATGTTGAGACATGTTCTTACATTAATTATCAAGTTATTTTAATGATCAAACAGGTTGCATGTACCCTACATTGCTAATCATGCTTAAATTCGCAAATACACATTCTGTTGACTTTTTGAAACAAGCTTTGACTCGGCAATTATCATACTTAGAGTGGGAATCTGAAAATACCCTTTTGAGGGTTTGTTACCCACATAAATACCAACTTGTAGGTACCTTCAATTTGTGAAATGACTGAGCAAATTTCGTTTAATCACGAAGTCAAACTAAATTTACGATGGTTTGACTATTAGCCAATTTACTAAGCTAGAACGAATTTGAGAAGGTTATGAACACTTACAAGAGTCCTAATAATGCTTAGAGATCACTAGAAAGTTGTCTTGACGTCTAGAGAGCTCCAGAGATGATCTTGTGAATTTTTGAACATGCAAGTGTTGAAGGTTACAAGCTTCAAGACCCTTTTATCACTATTTTGATCTCATTTGATGCTTCCAAAAGTGTTTACAGATGTTATAAGAAGTGTCCAAGTGTCCCTAGATGCATGTAAACCCATTGGAGAGCTGCTGGTATCGAGTAACAGCTGGAAACAATCGACAACAGGTCTGCAACTGGCACTTGCGCTGTTTTGTTCTCTGGTGACTCGTAGGCGGGCCGCGAGACCCTTTACGCGGGCCGCGTACAAGTGGTGACCAGCCAAACAAGTTTTCAACAATTTACAATTCAGTCCTTGACCTCTGTAACATGGTTTTGGCTATTTTTCTTGCACCTTAGACCCTAAAACCTGACTTTTAAGGACCTTGGGACATTTACAAACATGGTAAAGTCCTTGAACAACTTTGTGCTTACCCGAAAAGTCACTAATTTCAACGTTAACGCAATTAACCCTTCGTGCACGGTTTTGATCATAACTTTCTCATACGATAACAAAACTTGATGAAATTTTTATCACATAATCTAGTGAGTATATTTTATCATTACAAAGCTTCGGGTTTGCCAAAAGGTCACTCAGAGGTATACTTTCAACATGTTGACACATTTAGCCCCTGTAGTTTGTAATTCCTCACTTTCTTTCATTTTCCGCTTCGTATGATCCATGATTTATCCGTTTAAGATTATAAACATCATGTAGGGTTATTTTAGAGCCTATTTATCCATTGTCGACACTTTGGACCCTTATATTCACATAGTTTCACTGTTTGTCAACTTTAGTCCCTCTAAAGTTTGTTTTCACATATTCAAAGTCCATGACACGTGTCAATACATTATTGGACGTAAATTTTCGAGGTGTTACATCCTCACCCCCATAAAAGAAATCTCGACCCCGAGATTTACTGAAACAATTGAGGGTATTTTTGTTTCATCGTGGATTCTACCTCCCATGTGTATTCGGGACCTCTTCGGGCATCCCATTTGACCTTAACAATAGGTACATGCTTCCTTCGAAGCTTCTTTACCTGTCGATCTTCAATCAACAATGGCTTTTCCACAAATTTCAAGCTTTCATCTATATGTACATCCGTATGCGGTATAACCAGTGATTCATCAGCGAAACACTTCTTCAAATTACAGATGTGGAACACATTATGGATAGCGCTAAGTTCTTCAGGCAAGTTTAACTTATAAGCAACTGACCCGACACGTTCGATAACCTCAAAAGGTCCTATGTATCTCGGGCTTAGCTTGCCTTTCTTACCAAATCGCATCACCCCCTTCCAGGGTGATACTTTAAGCAACACTTTATCACCCACTTCGAAGTGAAAAGCCTTACACTTTGGATCCGCATAACTTTTCTACCTATCCCTGGCAGCTTTCAAACGATCGCGAATCTGGAAAATCTTGTCCGTCGTCTCAAAAACTATCTCTGGTCCTGATAGTTGGACATCTCCAACTTCCACCCAACAAATGGGCGATCTACACTTTCTACCGTATAAGGCCTCAAAAGGCGCAGCTTTTATGCTGGTGTGGTAGCTATTGTTGTAGGAGAACTCAATTAGTGGTAGGTTCTTATCCCAATTACCACCTAAGTCGATCGCACATGCACGTAGCATGTCTTCCAACGTTTGAATAGTACGCTCACTCTGACCGTCAGTCTGAGGATGATAAGCCGTACTAAAATTTAAACGAGTGCCCAAAGATTGTTGGAAACTCTTCCAAAAATGTGACGTGTATCTAGTATCTCTATCAGAGATAATAGACACAGGTATTCCATGCAAAGCTACAATCTTATCAACGTACAATTGAGCTAACATATCTGAGCTGTAAGTTTCCTTTATGGGTAGGAAATGTGCTGACTTCGTTAGTCTATCCACTATGACCCATATAGTATCATTTCCCTTTCTCGTCTTTGGCAGCTTGGTGATGAAATCCATCGTCACCATTTCCCACTTCCATGTGGGAATTTCAAGTTGCTGTAACAAACCTGACGGCTTTTGATGCTCAGCTTTGACTTGCGCACAAGTCAAACATTTAGCTACATAAGCAGCTACAGACTTTTTCAAACCAATCCACCAGTAGTTTGCTTTTAGATCCTGGTACATCTTATCAGCTCCAGGATGAACGGAATATTTGGAACTGTGGGCTTCCTGGAGGATAACATCTCGAAGTCCTCCATAAACTAGAACCCATATTCGTCCATTCAATCTTAGAATTCCGTCTTTGTCATAGGATAACTGCTCCTCAGTTACTCCTAGCTTTTCTTCAGGATAGTTAGCTTCCAACACAGCTTCCTTCTGTGCAGCTAACACCCTTTCGTTCAAACTATTCCTGATTTTGATGCGCTTGGCATTGATTCTTATCGGCTTCACTCTTTCTTTCCTGCTTAAGGCATCAGCAACTACATTTGCTTTGCCTGGATGGTATTTTATCTCACAATCGTAATCATTTAAAGTTTCCATCCATCGTCTTTGTCGCATGTTCAAGTCCTTCTGATTGAACAAATGTTGAAGGCTCTTGTGATCTGAATAGATCACACACTTGGTACCATATAAGTAGTGCCTCCATAGTTTTAATGCAAATACAACGGCACCCAGCTCCAAATCGTGGGTGGTGTAGTTCTTTTCGTGCACCTTTAGCTGTCATGAAGCGTAGGCAATAACCTTGCATTTCTGCATGAGTACACAGCCCATACCAGTGTGTGATGCATCACAGTACACCACAAATTCTTCTATACCATCGGGCAATGTTAACACAGGTGCATTGCTTAACTTTTTCTTTAGAATGTCAAAGGATTCCTGCTGCTTAGGGCCCCAATAAAACTTAACCTTCTTACGTGTCAACGAAGTTAGGGGGCAGCAATCCTTGAAAAGTTTTCGATAAAGCGCCTATAATATCCTGCTAAACCCAGAAAACTGCGAATCTCAATAGGCGTCTTTGGCTCTTGCCAATTCATAACTACTTCCACCTTAGCGGGATCCACTTGGATACCACGCTCACTTACCACATGTCCAAGGAATTGGACTTCTCGAAGCCAAAATTCGCACTTCGAAAATTTGGCGTAGAGTTTCTCTTGGTGTAGAAGTTTGAGAATACAACGAAGGTGTTTCTCGTGGTCAGCTTGGCTCTTCGAATAGATGAGAATGTCATCAATAAAGACGATGACGAATTTGTCCAAGTAAGGCTTACAGACGCGATTCATGAGATCCATGAATGCGGCTGGCGCATTAGTGAGCCCGAAAGGCATCGCTAGGAACTCGTAATGTCCATAACGAGTCCTAAACGCTGTTTTGTGCACATCTTCATCCTTGACCTTCAACTGATGATAGCCTGACCTCAAGTCGATCTTAGAGAAGTAGCTTGCTCCTTGTAACTGATCGAACAGATCGTCGATCCTGGGCAAAGGATACCTATTCTTGATAGTGACCTTATTAAGCTCACGGTAATCGATGCACAGACGCATCGATCCATCCTTCTTCTTCCCAAACAAAATCGGCGCTCCCCAAGGGGACGAACTAGGTCTAATAAAACCTTTGGCTAGCAGATCATCTAACTGCGTCCTTAACTCCTTCATCTCCGTTGGTGCTAACCTATAAGGTGCTCTAGCAACAGGTGCTGCTCCAGGAATGATGTCAATTCGAAATTCCACTTGCCTATCTGGTGGTAAACCAGGTAGTTCTTCAGGGAAAACTTTAGGATATTCTGAAATGACAGGGATGTCTTCAATCTTGGGTCTCTGCTCATCAATAGTAACTTGTGCCATATAAATGACACAACCCTTCCCCAAGCATCTAGATGCCTTGAGCATGGACACTTGCTCAGGCAATCCATGCTGGGTATCCCCCTGGATGGTAAGTGACTTACCAGACGGAGTTTTGACTATCACTTGCTTTCTGTTGCACACAATCTGGGCTTGGTTATGCGATAACCAATCCATGCCTATAACTACATCAAAGCCGGCTAGCTTAAAGGGAAGTAAGGACAAAGGAAAAGAATGATTCCTAATGGATATAACACATCCATCTAAAACAGTTGAGGCTGTTTCTATGGTTCCATCAGCTAATTCCACCTCGTATTTAACACTTAAGGTTCTAACAGGTAGGTTTAATAACTTACAGAACTTATCATCAACAAAAGACTTATCTGCTCCAGAATCAAACAATACTCTAGCAAAAACATCATTTACGAGAAAAGTACCTGTAATCACGTTGTCGTCCTGAACAGCTTCCTTAGCGTCCATCTTGAAGACCCTCACATTGGTCTTCTTCCCATCCTCGGCTTTCCTGGCGTTCTTTGGGCAATTAGACTTAATGTGCCCTTTTTCGTTGCAACCATAACATGTTGCATCCTTCAGTTTCTTACACTCCAAAGTCTTATGATCCGTAGATTTGCAAATCCCACAGGATCTCACGTGAGACTGGGATTTCGACTCAAATCGACACTTCCCAAAGTGGTTCTTCTTACAAGTTTTACATTTGGGCTTATCCCCCGACTGTTGCCCGTCCTTCTTGGATCCCGGCCCTTTCCTGTGGTCGTTATTTCCTCGGTGTCTCTTTTCTGATCTTCGTGAGGTATTGTCCTCACGCTTCCTCTTATTCTCTTCTGAGTTCCTGAGTGCTCTCAACCTGACTACGTCCAGGGTGAGAGATAGAGATAGATCAGCCGCTGACCTGAAGGTTGCAGGCCTCGATGCCTTAACACTTTCTTTAATTTCAGGGGCCAAACCCCCGATGAAACGAGCAATCCTTTTCGGTTCTGGGGTCACCAAGTACGGAACCAACCGTGATAGAGTGTTGAAAGTGGTGAGGTAAGCCTGGCAGTCTAAATTCTTCATCACCAAAGACAAGAAATCTGATTCGATCCTCTCAACTTCGTGTTGTGGGCAATAATTCTCTTTGATAAGGGCAACGAACTGATCCCATGACATATTGTAGAGTGGGATCTTACCGGCAGCTTGTATGAGAGACTTCCACCACGCTAGTGCTTCTCCTTTGAACGATTGGGATACGTACTTCACTACATCTCTTTCAGCACACCCGCTGATGTCTACTACCGTATCCATTTCGTCTAACCAGGTCATGCAGTCGACCGCTCCTTTCTCCCCAGTAAAGTCTCTGGGTTTACATGAGACGAAGTATTTATACGTACAGGACTTACTATGCGGTTCCTGTTTCTGCTCGACCTTCTTTATCGGGACACTGTTTTGGTTAGAGGAGTGATGATCCTCATCATCCTTCTTGAGCTCATCTTTCTTAGGTCCATCTTTCTTAGAGGGCGGTTTGCTATGAGCCTCCGAGTGAACTTTCGGTTTGGAACGTGGTGCAGATCGGGTCCTACTTCGGGTCCCGCTCGATTCACTATACTGTCTATTTAGCGCTTCGATAACAGCATCATTCACTAATGCTTTCAACTCCGCACCCGTTACTAATATTTTAGTATTTTCAGGGTTTTCTGCTGGACGACTGTTTAATTCTTCAGACTTAGCCATGTAGTCTTAACTGCTACATAAAATCAGGACAAGGTCTATTTAGAAACCTAACCAGTATTATCGTTCTTGACGATTTATTAACCATGGTAAATAAAAGCCATATTAGTTAATTTGTTAAGTAATTTCATTCAGGACTTTTTATTAATAACTTTATCCTAGAATGAAATAAAATATTGGCACAATAAGCCTAGTCACGTAGACAAATGTCTAAATTATAAATTTAGATCTTGTAGGATTAAAGTTTGAATAAATAAGACAAATCAATCCTTTTTCTTGGCAGAGAGTCTATAAACTACAGCTGCCTTTTGTTTTATATGACATTAATTATAACCCGTAGGCATTATGTCACAACCAAATATATATAAAAATATTAAACTTGGATAATTTATTAAAAGGGTGGCATGTGTGATTTTACGGATCACACTAGCCAAGAATGTTAACATGTTTACAGATGTTAACAGAGATTTGAATCTTTTTAAACAGGTTCTACCATATTGGCTAAATTTATGACAACATAATAGCTAGGTTTTACCTTTTAAGATCCTTATTATTTTATTAAAATGGTACATCAAAATAATAAATGCTATTTTTCATTTGTTTATACACTATGTTTATGCACATAATTTAAAAATAAAAAACTTAAATTAACCATTCAAAATAAAAATTAAACCAGTACGAGTTTGCCCTAAACGGGTCTTTTACATAAACAACATGCCCACGCAGGGGCCAACTAACAAAACAAACAAACCCACGCAGGGGTCAACTAAAAAGATATGCCCACGCAGGGGCAGAACAGAAAGAAATACCCACGCAGGGGTAGAGTACTGAAATGAATAAATGTCCACGCCGGGACATGAGTACCACACTAAGATAACCCAACAAACAAAGGATTCAGTGATCCTTCTTGCTTTTCCCCTTAATCAGATTCACCATCTTCTTAAACATCCCCCGGTTGTGCCTCCGATCATGCCGCAACTCATGCCGCATCTCTTGACGCACCTCTTGTATCTCATGAAGGATTTCTTGCATTTGGGGCGGTGACATCGCCGGAGCCTGAGGTGGTTGCTGATAATGCGGAGGTTGAGGAGGCTGTGGCTGCTGATATTACGGAGGTTGAGGAGGCTGCTGTTGATACCCATATGGTGGGTACCCATAGGTCGAGTGTCCCGTAGCCCAGGGACCTCCGTAGGGACCTTCTTGATGGAAAGTGTTGGAGTTTGCTGCTATCCAGTAGGGATCCTCTGTAAAGTTGTAACCCGTGTGAATCCGCTGCTCAAAGGGGTTGAATGCTGCAGCACCGGTGTAAGCGGGGATTGGGTCACCAAAACCCAATGGTGGTTGTGGTGGTGGCGCAATCGGCGCAGAGTTCACTTCTTAGACAGGGTGTGAAGATTCCCCCATCTCTGGCTCTTCGTGGACCGGTGAGTAACGGCTGCCACTCGAAAGTGGAGGGGTGCTGATACGCACTCCCCCTCGTGCGGACATTCGCACTGTCGCCCTCCTCCGCCTCGGAGGCGAGGGCGGCTGAAGCTGAGGCGGTGGTGGCGGCGGAGTGACCGCGACAAGTCGAGAATCCTCGGAAGGATTCTGCTGCTGCTGCTGTGGCTGCTCCTGCTGGTGAAGAGGAGAGTGATGTGGCTGGAGCTGGTGCAGGGGAGAGTGGTGTGGCTGGTGCAGAGGAGAGTTATGGTAACTAGGAGTGAATACCCAGTCATACTGCTTGAAGTTCTCCTCAAAGCTATCGGGACCATTGTATGGTGATCCCACGAACGGTGACCCATCTGAAATCTCAATGGGATGATTCGGTGTTCCGGAGGGTGGCATTGCAGGATCGGTATCTTCGTCGATGTCCATCGGGTTGCCACCAGAAAAGTGGTCTTCGGGTCCAAGTGGGTTAAAACCCATGGGTACATCAAGGTAGTCGGCAGGGTTGAACTGCCCTTGGAAAACTGGTGGAAGGTGGTCAAAGGGTGATTGGTGTCCTTGGAGAGGTATATAGGACTGGTGAGAGTTATGGGGCTCATTTTCTGAATGAGGCCCGAAGGAATGTGGGATGGAAGGTGAGGTACTTAGTGAGACTGAGCGCCAAGCTGGTTCGGTAAAAGACCTCCAAAGATTTTGAGCATCTGTGTTATGAGGATCCAAAGGTGTTCGCCGGTGTGACGGCCCGGCCTCGTGGTCGTTTGGGGCTACATGTGCTCCTTGTCCTCTGCCTCTTCCCCTCATTCGTGGCGGCATTTTTGTGAACCTGTCAAAAACAACCAGTGACACAACAAAATATATATAAGACAAAGTTAGAAATAAAACCAAAAATTTGGAAATTTCCTAAGTTCCTTGTCTAGACTCGAGAATCGAGGATTGTGCAGTTGTGTAACTGAGATTAAACACAAAAGACTATTTTCCACGTGTCACCGGTGGGCCCGGTGGGGAGTATCGTGACGTAGTTGGTATCATCATAGACAAACAACACAATATATAAATGCACAGCGGAAGCAAAGATAGATTCATTTCAACTTTAATAAAGTGTAATATTAAATATCACTAATAGTCGAAACGGATCCACAGGCGGATCAAAATAAAATAAGATATTGTTCAACAGTTTATTGTCGTCCAAGCTTGTGAGACTTATTGTGGACGCTCTAGAAGACAGCCAGCCTATTACGTGTAGTACCTGCACTTAACCTTTTGGGAAAAATACGTCAGTTTACACTGGTAAATACAATTTAACTGACTCATTTTGAAAATGGTTGAAAATTGATTTGAATGCTCAAGGCACAAAACATTTTTATAACTTGGGATAATTATTTAATATAATCTTGTGAACGAATTACATGTTACTTGTGCGTTCAGTAGCCCGGATCTTGTCCGGGTTAAAGATCAATGGACCCACCACATTATTGAGTTATACCCTGACAGGTGTACGCCTACACCTCGTGCTCAGGTCGTGGCCATCTCGTAAGATGATGCCAAGGATATCCGGGACATGGTCATTAACCCCCCAAAGGCTTTAAGTGAACAAGACTGTTTAAACGAGCCGATCAAATTATTCAACTAACCACCCAAAGATGTAAGATTTGATGCTCGATCAAGCGGTATTCTATATACCGTAACCCAAGCCCGTATAGGGAAAATAAGTTAAAAGTATTTACCTTGGTAAGTATAAATCACAACAAGCAAGTGAAGGTAGCTTTTACTGGTTCTTCTATTCTGGAACAAAGGTTTATAATAACCTATTAGATTTCTAATGGGTCTTTATTTAAGCCTAAGCCTAGACCGGTTAGTTTTAAGGATGATACGGTTCAAACGCACGATTAAGCGAAGACCGGATAGAATGTGATTTAGACCCGACAAGTTTGAAGACTTGTATAATATGGGTATACTAAACACATTCTGGATTTTGAAACAAAAATGATAATGTTTGACCCGTTTCGGTCAATTTATGCAAACTAGTTACATAAACCGAATCGGACGCGAAAAGGGTGTTACGGGTAACCATAAGAGTCGTATGCAAGTTCCCTGAGATAATATGGCTTAAATATGTTATAACATCAGTAAGATATCTCCTATTATGCCCAAAACGGATTTAAACACAAATTATGCCTCATAAGGGCATTTTGGTCATTTAAAAGATTATAAAAGAGTTTATTTGTAAATCTGAGTTACGGGTCTGATTTATACAGTAAGTATACTTAATTTAACATGTTATAACAGTAGGGTATGACCCATATGTGAAACTTATCATTTAAAACCAAACTATGCACCTTAGGGGTATTTTGGTAATTTCACAAGGGCTAAAAATGTCAAAATTGGAAACCTGAGTTTATAAACTTGTACTTACTGTTATTATATAAAAATATGCTAAAAACATCAGTAGGTATCAACCTTATATGTTTAATATGGTTATAGTACATACTATGCGTTAAAAACGCTTAAAAAGGCGATTTAGAGTCGTTTCCGGGTTTTTAAAAGAAAGCTGATATTTTTATATTTCCAGAATGCTCAAAATATTTTATTTAACAAATAAAATCAGTAGAAAAAGATTTGGAGTCAAAAGGATTTGTAAAACTCATTTTATGGCTAAAAAGGGCAAAATCGGTATTTACCGAATTAAACTTAGAGACCTATGTTATGCTCAGCCAAAAATTAAATAAAAATCTTTAAAAATCCCAAAATATTATATAACAATAGTGGGTAAAAATTTTGATATCAAAAAGTTGGTTTAAATGGGTTCTATGCTAATTACGCCGTTTAAGTAACATAAAGCTTTCAAATTACGATATTTAGCATAACTCTTAATCTAGACCTCAAACTGATATCAAATTTTAGATGCAAGTTTATAAATCAGTAACAAATGTTTCTACTCTTTCACTTTTTCAAAAATCATGTTTTATAGTCAAAAGGGCATAATAGTCAACTTTTAAGCGTTAATCGGAAACATGCATATGAATCGGATAAGTGTTGAACCAAGTTGTAAAATCTCAGAGAATTAAACTTATATGAAAATTGGTTCAAAATAAGCTCTAAGGCAGATCTCAAACATGCATGAACGGATCAGAACTGAAAGTCAAAGAAAAAGTCAATTTATGCGACTTTCGGTTCCGATTCGGGTTTAAACTGAAAATTGTCGAGATGAACATGTTGAGACATTTTCTTACATTAATTATCAAGTTATTTTAATGATCAAACAGGTTGCATGTACCCTACATTGCTAATCATGCTTAAATTCGCAAATACACATTCTGTTGACTTTTTGAAACAAGCTTTGACTCGACAATTATCATACTTAGAGTGGGAATCTGAAAATACCCTTTTGAGGGTTTGCTACCCACATAAATACCAACTTGTAGGTACCTTCAATTTGAGAAATGACTGAGCAAATTTCGTTTAATCACGAAGTCAAACTAAATTTACGATGGTTTGACTATTAGCCAATTTACTAAGCTAGAACGAATTTGAGAAGGTTATGAACACTTACAAGAGTCCTAATAATGCTTAGAGATCACTAGAAAGTTGTCTTGACATCCAGAGAGCTCCAGAGATGATCTTGTGAATTTTTGAACAAGCAAGTGTTGAAGGTTACAAGCTTCAAGACCCTTTTATCACTATTTTGATCTCATTTGATGCTTCCAAAAGTGTTTACAGATGTTATAAGAAGTGTCCAAGTGTCCCTAGATGCATGTAAACCCATTGGAGAGCTGCTGGTATCGAGTAACAGCTGGAAACAATCGAAAACAAGTCTGCAACTGGCACCTGCGCTGTTTTGTTCGCTGGTGACTCATAGGCGGGCCGCGAGACCCTTTACGCGGGCCGCGTACAAGTGGTGACCAGCCAAACAAGTTTTCAACAATTTACAATTCAGTCCTTGACCTCTGTAACGTGGTTTTGGCTATTTTTCTTGCACCTTAGACCCTAAAACCTGACTTTTAAGGACCTTGGGACATTTACAAACATGGTAAAGTCCTTGAACAACTTTGTGCTTACCCGAAAAGTCACTAATTTCAACGTTAACGCAATTAACCCTTCGTGCACGGTTTTGATCATAACTTTCTCATACGATAACGAAACTTGATGAAATTTTTATCACATAATCTAGTGAGTATATTTTATCATTACAAATCTTCGGGTTTGCCAAAAGGTCACTCAGAGGTATACTTTCAACATGTTGACACATTTAGCCCCTGTAGTTTGTAATTCCTCACTTTCTTTCATTTTCCGCTTCGTATGATCCATGATTTATCCGTTTAAGATTATAAACATTATGTAGGGTTATTTTAAAGCCTATTTATCCATTGTCGACACTTTGGACCCTTATATTCACATAGTTTCACTGTTTGTCAACTTTAGTCCCTCTAAAGTATGTTCTCACATATTCAAAGTCCATGACACGCGTCAATACATTATTGGACGTAAATTTTCGAGGTGTTACACCCTGCGAGGCGTGTGATATACCAGGATCTAGCCACCAATCACATTGAACTCATAACAAGATTTGAAATAAAAGCTTTCATTTATTAACATAAAGTGTTACAAAACATTAAATGTAATTCATCGTGTTCAGCGGAAGCATAAGTCATTTGTTAAGTGTTCCATAAACCATATGTACGAAAACCATTAGACTTGTCTCGTGATTCCATGTATCTTGACCCATGACCACTCAAGCACCCTAGACAGCAAGTTCCACGTTCCACATATCTATAACCTGCTAGCATGCACACAAGTGTATCAGACAACGCTGGTGAGTTTATAGTTTTACGAAAACGTTAGTTACCAAGTGTTTAATTCAGTTCATTGATAATAATGTTGATAACAACTCGAGTACCGTACAAGACGGCTTCCAGATTGTTTTGCCCGTCCCCAATGCCCCCTATCTAAGCATTGGTCATGATTTAAGGTCATTAGTTCACGCCCGTCCTCTCAGGTACGGTGTGAGGTTGCCAAGCCTAATAGCGCTATCAACTAATACCCCGTTACCTCTCAGGTAACTATTCGGTATAAGATGGGACTTAAAATGATAGGAAAAGAGTGTATTATCTAACATTCCAGTTTTACCCACAAGACGTATTCCTCTCAGGAATACCCATTTGATTTACCCTAAAACCTATCCTTCTCAGGGATACCCAATGACTGTCCCACCCACCGGGACGCATGCTTAAGAAGAATGAACTCACCTTAGATTGCTCGGTACGTTACATTACCCGTTCCAAGTTGGTCAACCAAACCCTACCGTGGTTACCAGAGACAATCAGTTTATACATATATGAATCACGTATTCCACATTCACATAGCACAAGTAGCATACAGATCATTTTATGAATTATAACAGTCGTTCATGAAATCCAACAGTAACATATGCCATACAATCTCATAATTATTACATTGTACCCCCATGCAACTCTTCCAGTAACACACACCCGATGTTTAGCACGTTCACAGGTTCATATCACAAGTTCACATTCCATGTCATAGAAACTAACATGCAAGCTCATATACACGTACTACGTAGCAGTTTAAACATCAAGTACACCAATGTGCGGCCCAGTCATTCAGGCCCAATACTCTTCACGGCCCAAGGCATTGTACGCTCATAATGGCCTTGTGCGATCTAACATGACTGGCCCAACAAGCCTCACCGGCCCAACTGAATTGTGCGAGTCGCCATATAAGGCTTGTGCGATCCATCAACAGTTAGGTCCAAATGTTCTATGTGTGTGACCCAATCCAAACACCCTACCCATCTACTTGCCGGTCCACATACTTGTGCGGCTAACAATGTTACCCTTTTCATGCCAATCAATCAATTATATTTATTAGTAAAACAACAATCATTACCATCCTAAACTTAATTCGGATCAAGCAACACAATTTTTATCGACCACTAATCATCAATCCCTAATCAATATTCAAGCAGTTCACATTATCATTCGCAACCTCAAACCTGATCAAACAACTTCATTGCATAAACTCATGCTTTGCATACCAACATATGTACATCGACCAGCATCATGATTGACTCCAGATTCTTAAGCCTATTGTGATATCATGGCTAATCATCTAAAACCCTTGTTACTCATCCACACAACTCGTTTAACACGTAATAATGATCAATCCATTCAACTCAATTTATGAACGAAACCCTAATCGTGTCTAACACCTTGTACACATCAACACATAATCAGAATTACTAATGCATGCAACTCAGTTTAATGAAGAATCATACTAACCGGAGATGTTTTTGTTATGGAGGAGAAAACTCGATCGAGAGGGGTAGCACCTCGGAGGAAACCATTGTCGTTCCATGCTTGGGAGAATCTAGGGTTTGCAAATTCTTGGGGAATAACTGATGTGCCTAGCAATATGCATACTCGTGCACTTAAGGGGTTGGGTTGGGCTTGGTTTGGGTTCGAGTGAGATTTGGGCCGAGAGCAAGTAAACATAGGAGGGAGGGTTCGGCCCTTAGATCAAGTGTGCGACTATCATCATGTGTTACAAACACTTGGTGTCTAACAACCCTTGCTACTTCAAATATATAATAACAAATATACAATGACATGTTCAATAGTTCCCATAACAATCACCAGTTCACAGCGTACAACAGAATATGAATAGAAATAACACGTGCATAGAGAGCCTGAGAATTCCGAGTTGTCACATCATCCCCAACTTGAAAGAAATTTTGTCCCGAAATTTGACAAGTAACCCAAAGCAGTCAAAATGTTAGATCAGGATGACTGTGGATTTTCCTCGGGTGCCACATCATCCCCAACTTGAAAGGGAATTTCCTCCCGAAATTCACCAGTCGCACTGCAGTTTTGAACAATTACGGATACTTAAGCCTCCTCAAATTCTTGCGTTCCCACATGGACTCCGGTCCACGTCTTCAGTTCCAAGGAACTCTCACGATCGGGATTCAACTATGCTTACGGACCTTGACTTTCTGGTTCATGTTTTCAATGGATTCCTCGACAAACTGCAACTTGTTGTTAATCTATAGGTTCGAGACATAAATGACATCGTGAACGTTACCCGACTTGTCGGGTAACTCGAGTTTGTAGGCCACGTTACCGATTCTTCCCATAATTTCGAATGACCCAACATAACGTAAAGTAAGCTTGCCACGCTTCCCAAGGCGTACTCCACCCTCCCAGGGTGAGATTTTTAACATGATACGATCGCCTACAGCGAACTCCTAGTGTTTCCTAAGCTTGTTAGTTTTCCTGGCGGTCACGCGTTGCCGTCAGACGATTTCCGATTTAAGCAATCTTCCCAAGAGTTTCGAGTACAAGCCCCGGACTTGTGATCGGGCTGTCACTCACCTCAGTCCCACAAAGGGGGTCGGCATTGTCGCTCAGACAATGCCTCGAACGGGGCTGCTTGCATACTAGAATGGCAACCGTTGCCGTAGAACTCAACCCAAAATAAGCATCCTTACAATTCTTACTAAAGTCAGTCACACACGTGCTCGCAGCATGCCCTTGAGTGTCTGGATGGTTCGTTTACTCTGACCATCTGTCTATTGGTGATAAGCAATGCTCGTGTCTAGACGTGGGCCAAGGATGTTGTGTACTGCCTGTTGTAAATCAGGTATAGATCAAAATTAGAGGTAACAGGAGTGGGCACCCCGTGTCTAAAAATCGCCCTTCACATGTAAGTTCTCACAGGATACGAAGACTTGCCAATTTTTCCTTGATTGCGAGAAAGTGTACCGGTTACATGAGACAATCAGCGATCACCCAGGTGATATTGTTTCCGCTTAGAGTTTTAGGCAACCCAGTGACAAAATCTGTGGCAGTCTGTTCCCATTTCCATATGGGTGTTTCTGGTTGCTGACACAACCCAGGAGGTTTCAAATATTCCACCTTGACGTTCGCATATGCCACTCGTCGTTTACATACATTGCTATGTGAGCTTTCACGTCCGGTCGATGGTACCAGATCCTTAGATCCTAAGACATTCTATCAAAACCCGGACGAGTAGAATATCGAGGCTCGTGTGCTTCACCCAACACAAGTTTCCCTACGGATGACGTACAGTGGGATCCATATTCGTTCCATGAAGTAGCGAATATCGTCCGACATGTCAAAAGTTGCTCCTCCATGCCCTGCATGGTCTCAACTTGAAAATTCTCTTCCTACAGTGCTTCGATTCGAACAGGGCGGATCTGATCAGGTAGGTTGGAGTTGATGGTGTGCTGCGGGTCTCGTACACGTCTAGGTTTCACAGTCGAAATCGTCCAATGGTTCCATCCAGCGATGCTATCACATGTTTAGCTCTTTCGAAACAAGGGTACACGGGGGGCTCTTGTGATTGGTCTAAGTAGTGCGTTTGGTACCGTCCAAGTAATGCCTCGGACTTGAATCAAAAGACCATGGCTTCCATCACAGGTTGTGACTCGTGCAATCCTTCTCGTAAATCCACTACATAAGCCATCACCTTCTCGTGTTGCATCAGTGTGTAACTGGGACTTTGATTCGAACCGTCACATCATACCACAGATCACCTGTACCCTCAGATCAAGACGATGCTCAGTGCATTGTAGAGTTGGGTTTCAAGAGCTGAAAGATGTTCTCCTGTTTTGTCTCCCATGAATACACAACACCCTGCTGTGCTAAAGAGGTTTAAAGCTGCACAACCTTCAAAAATCCCGCGATGAATTTGCGATAGTATCTAGCAAAACCAAGAAATTGATGTGTCCCCGAAGGACTCTTTGGTGTCGATCAGTTTCTAATAAAATGGATCTTAGCGAGATCTACGTGTATTCCCAATTCGTTGACTATGTGACCAAGAAGGTGTACCGCTCGAGTCCAGAAGTCACACTTAACAACACGTCACGTGGAGTGGCTCCTCCCTCAGGAGCTCTAAGGTATGATACAAGTGCCGCTCATGGTGTTCCTTTCTCCTGGAAATGATTCAAAACGTCATCAATAAACACAGTTGATTCATGTGATCCAGTAAGCTGCTGGTGTGTTGATTAACCCAAGGGTCGCGGAATACAAAGTCATAATGGTCGTACTGCGTTCGATATGCCATTTTTAGGAACATTCTCCCCTTGGACTTCCATCTGTTGATGGTTCGTTCGTTATTCAACCCTCGAGTAGGAGCTCGACCCTCGCAACTGGTCAACAGGTTATCAATGCATGGTCGAGGCGAATGATTCTTGACTGTTACCTTGTTGAGTTCTCAAAAATCAGTACACACACGAAAAGGCTTATCTTCACGGATATAACTGGGGCTCCCCAAAGCGAAAAACTAGATCCGACAAAACTCCTGTCCATCAGTTCCCGTAGTTGGTTAGACAGTTCTTGCAACCCTCCTGGTGCAAGATGGTAAGGAGTACGAGTAATCAGGGCTGCCTCTGGTGCGAGATCAAATTGAGATTCTTCCCTACAATTGTGGTAGTAAACCTGAAAGTTCCTCGGGTAGCACACCGAGAGGAATCACGAACAATTAGAGGATCCTCGATCCTCTTTTTCTTAGCCTTATCATCAGTAACAGTTGCTAACATAGCGGGGTAATCCCTCCGTAGCCACTTCTGGACTTTCATATCTGAAATGGTGCTAACCTTTGCACCACTCTGATGCTTTAGAACAGATAACGATTCTTCACTAGGGAGAGGGATACGCAAATTTTCCTCTCATAGGGCATATCTGCGCGATATCTGAATAACCAACCCACACCAACTACTGCATCGAAACTATCAAGGATAGCAGAAGGAAGGTCGGTGTCGAACACTTGTCCTACAAGGTCGAGCTTGCATCACAACGAACATATGAGGTTTCAATTGACTTGCCATCAGCCGATTCCACAACATGTTCGGTTTCAAGAAGCATCTGGGTTAAATAGAATAGAGACAAAGTGATTAGCTACCCATACAAGTTACCATGTTGCTATTATGCCTGGCGTCGCCTACGCCAATCCTAATGCCCTTCCACGAGCACCACTACCAGTGGTGCTGTTATGGTCACAAGGATTCTCAATATTGTCATCGTTCCCTTGGTTGTTGACAATTTGACTTAACAACAGTCAATCCTTGTCGAAGTCACCTTCGTTTCCACACAGTAGGCTACGATTACGAGTACCCTGATGTCGCCATGACTGTTGCCTCTAACATCGTTGATTGTAATGGAGTCCTGCGATCTTTCACCAACAGGGTCCATCTTTTCACATTCCGTGTCACGTCCTAAGGCACTACTCATTGTGCGGGCAGTTACACATTCCACTCTATAGTCAATTGTCGTCGCTTATGTCTCGATTGATTCGTAAGAGTTGACTCCCATGAGTCGCTGACTAGGGTTAAGGATTCGATTGTTGTCAATTTGCTGGTGTTCATTGCTGGTAATCAGGGTCATCCTAACATTGAGGTCGATAAGGTACTACGCTCATCCTCTTATCCATCGATCTTGCAAGTTGATTGAGTAACACATGGCATGTTGCGAGAGTGTTGCAGAAGTGATCGCACTTCGGGGTCTAAGGCGTCAATACGTTAAGTTCCAGCAAACGAAGAAAAGCGAGAAAGGTATAGACCAATCATTCGATGCTGCGACATCCAACTCAGAGACGTTCGTACTAGCACCTAACATTCTACACAGTTCGCTAGACGTTCAGATGAGTGTTTAGGTGATACTCGATAGCATCGAGATTCGTAGGGATTCAGAGAGGAGTGGAAAGATCACGTTCGAGTAGGAGACAATCACTGCTATGACCCCTATAGGTTTGTTATGTTTCTCATTAATCGAATAACGGAACAGAACCCCTTTTTCACTTGTTAAGCCTCACTGGGACTCACATGCACCCCAAATTATTATTATGTGTGCACCCACAATAATATTGTGATTTGCATGCTCATCTCAGTTCCTCCTAACTCATGTCAAATGGTTCCTCAGGCTCAGATGTCAAACGGAGGTTATCAAAATGATGAGATCACAAAAATCCAAGGACTATGGCATACTATCTACGCATCATAAAGTAAGCAATCAATACATACCATCATGTTATAGTGACGAGTATGTGTTCGTATGTTACGTCATAAACAAATGTGTACTAGTCATGTAATGTATGCAACAAGTGAGAAAGACGAACCTTGCAATCTGGAGCTGAGTGTCATGGTCGTATTCACGTATTCAGAACTGTTCGGTTATAGTCTGGTTTTACAAAAACGTTTTAAAACCAAGTTCACCATAACCAGTGGCTCTGATACCAAACTGTCACACCCCCAAAATACCACATCCGGAAACCCCAGCGAGGCGTGTGACGTACCAGGATCTTGCCACCAATCACATTGTACTCATAACAAGATTTGAAATAAAAGCTTTCATTTGTTAACATAAAGTGTTACAAAACATTAAACATATTGGGATAACACCAGGTTTTCATTACAAACTGATTTATAGAGATAATCTCTATTTTATTGAATAAAACATCTTCTTTTATTTAGGTAACTTTTATAGGCACTTTTCCAAGCCTCCAGTGCTGTCCAGCTGGCTTCTAGTTGGCTTTCACATTTTGTTACCTGAAACGCGTTTAAAAACCTTTTGTTAGTGGGAAATACTGGTGAGTGAATCCCAGTTTAATCAAGAAGAGTTTTATCCTTTAATAGTATTGAGAGCGATTACAATGTTTACATCTACACAATTACTCATTCAGTACTGTCAATCCTGACTGGTGGGTCATATTACCCATTGGCTAACTCTTTGTCCAATGGTAACGTGTTCCACATTTTGTGTACAAAACCCCAACATACCGGTAGAAACTGAAGAACTACAAAGACTCAATCACTGCTTAATCACATTGTAAAATATTTAAGTTTTTGTAAAAACAGTTTACAAAAAGGAGATTACTCACATTGCTGTCTTACGTTTTCTTTAAGGGTTTCCTGGTGATTATCTATAATTTACACAAATGCACACGCGTTAGTATAATAACCCAATATATACATTAGTAATACCCTCCCCGAGACGGCATTCCAATGACTTCGTCGGGCAGAACCACGACAGCCGTTACGGAACCCTGGATCAATCGGGCAACGTATCTAATACGTAACCAGGGTTATAATACTTACAACGGGGCAGAACTTCGTTAATTAGGGGGTATTATGCCCGGAAATTATAATTGCTATGTAGAATATAGAGAGAGAGATCGAGAATGAACGATTTGGAACTGAAGGTGGAGGTCTCCATTTATAGGCGACCTTTCGCCTTCCCTCGTGGCCCGCGTAAACGTAGCCAAGGGCTACGCGGCCCGCGTAGTAGGGTAATAGGGCTAGGGTTGCTGATTCGTCGAGTTTAGCTTCGACACGATGATGACACATGGCGGCACCGGGTGCGGCCCTGACTCCGAGTTGTCGCGCCCCGCGTAGACCCTGATGTGGTCTTACGCGGCCCGCGAGCAATGTTAAAACTTTATTTTTATGTAATTTTAATCGAAATAAAGGTATTCGGGGCCTGTTTTCGCATACGTTGTGTATTTTAGGATATATTGGGATATTTTAATATATATTAGGGGCGTCCGAATATTTTGGAGGGTTGTTATACCTTTATGTATATGTAGGTTAAACATGCATTTTGTGTAAAATGATGAATGTTCCTTATATCAGTGTTGTTGGAAGCGTTTATGCATTTTGTGTAAAATGATGATTTTGGGTATGTTGTTAGCTTGGTTAGCAAGTACTTAGCTAATCTAGGTAAATGTTGTTAGCTTGGGTGTGTTATAAGATATTGTATATAGTTAATATATGCTTGATCAGCAGATTGATGTGCTTTGCCAAACATTAATATATGCTTGATCAGCAGATTGATGTGCCTATAATGTGCCTAGTTATAAGAACAGCAATTGATCAGCAGGTATGTTTGAACTTCCTCCTCAGCAGATATGTTTGAATGTTTATTGAATGGTATGCTTGTAACTTTAAGACTTATAAAAAGGGTTGTGTGGTAGGCATTGCTTATAACTTCAACATGGATTTGACTAGGGAAAAAGTCATGGTTATTGTTTGGACAGATTGTATACTACAACCTGTTTCAACAGGTTCTTGTTTCAACAGGTTCTTGTTTCATAATCTGTTTCATAACCTGTATTGTTAGCATAAGGAATTAGTTGAGGGGTATAATTGTAATAATCATAAGAGAAGGGACTGATAGGTGGTTATAAATGAATAACAGCCCCAAGCTAACAGCAGGCTTTGACCATAAGAGAAGGGACTGATAGGGACTGTTTTCCCTCTCTTTTCTGTTTTCTCGAATTAGGCTAACATGTATACTACAACTAGGTATGTGTTTAAACTGATTTTGACCATAAATTGATCTTGCAAACAGCTGCAGCCAAACAGCTGCATACAGCTGCAGCGAGGTATGTTCTGAATACATTTGAGCATGTTCTGAATGCTTATACATGACCAGGTATGTGTTTAAACTGATTTTGAGTGTGCATACATGTTTTGAATGCTGCAGCCAAACATTGTAATGTTTCTGAGTACATGGAAACATAGAACAGGTTTGATTTTGATTTTGAGTGTGCAGCCAAATGTCTGAATGCTGCAGCCAAACATTGTAATGTTTCTGATTTTGATTTTGTGAAGTGTTTAAACTGATTTTGAGTATACAAATGTTTGAACAGGTTTGAGAAACATAGAACAGGTTTGAATACAGGTGTTTATTAAGTTTAAATCAGATCGTTAAGGCAATTTCAAACACATTACACCGATTTCTTGTTAATTACCATGTGTAGTTGACTTTGGCTGGTCAAACTTTTTTGGCGAGAAGGGTTTTTGGTTACTGCAGGGGGTAATATTGTTTCTTACAACAAAGTATAGGGGGTAATAAGAAAGGACAATTTAGTAATTTACCAGTGGGGGGTAATTATGCGACATAACAAGAACGTTGGGGGGTAATATTAAAGGGTAAGATAGTCATTTCACATTAAAGTTAACATATCTGTTAACATAATTGACGCCAGGGGGTAAATGTGCGACATAACAACAACGTTGGGGGGTAAAATTGCAATTATTTCCATGGAGGGGTCAGAGTGCCTATTGGCCTAAACCCCAGGGGTAAAACTGCAGTTTACTCAAAATATAAACTTGCCAGACCGCTCGTCATCTACCTTTCCCACCCACTACAAAAAAAAACAACCATCTAGGACTGAAAATCAGTCACATATATATTCAAATCAGTCCTTAATGGTTATCCGAGACTGATTTGCCAGTCTCCATCCAGTGGCAGATACCTTGTCCTAGATAGGGGTTTTAGTAACTGAATGTCAGTCCCCATTGCATGGCACCAACAGAAACTAACATTCAGTCTCCAATACATATAAAATCAGTCCTAAATATGGCACCCATTACCACAACATATTAGTCCCCAATACATGTTTTTTGTGACTGAAAGTCAGTCTCAGAAATTACAATATTTTCAATCCCTAATGAACATTTTCGTGGACTAAAAATCAGTCCTTAATATGTTTCTTTTAGGGACTGAAAAATATTCTCAATTGTCACGTCATATTAAGTCTCGAATATGGTTTTTAGAAACTGAAAATCAATCTCTAATAATGTTTCATCATAGTCTCCAAAATGTTCATTTTGAGTCTAAAAGACACTTTTGGAAAATCAGTTCCTTATATATTTCCTTTCCATGGCTACTAAAAGTAACTGATTAAAGCATCACTTCCCAAATATCCAAATTATATACCAAACATTATGTTAATTCACATTGTAAGTACTAAGTACAAGTCTCCTAAAAACTAAATAAACTAAAAGAAAAATTGTTCAATTCTACATGTGTTCAGGCTTTATCAGCTTCCTTTGTTTCTCCTGTGGACAACAACGAAAAGATATTACGTATCCACCTTCATTACCATTTCCATCCACTGTTGTTTCTTCAGGCTTTATCAGCTTCCGTTGTTTCTTCCATGTGAACATTGAAATACAGGATAAAACAGTTTCATTGATGAAGGGGTATGGTCCCAAAAAGCTGCTCAATCCTCCTGCAAGGTCGCGCGGGACCATACTCCTTATTCAACAAATTTCTTATTGTCAACTTCGCGCGGGCTACAGTACAATCTGTTTTACTCTGCGCGAGACCTAGACAATAAGAAGCTCCAATAAAAACACTTAGCATACTGAAAGAGCACTCAGACATCCAAACCCCGCGCGATTTAGTTACGTGCCTAGCAAGAATCGCGCAGGGAAGCAGCGCAAGGCTGTTCTAGATAGTACACAAGGTACAAGTGGCAGAAGAAAAGAGCCAATCAACGTCCTTCTGGCCCTGCTCAATCGTGCTCCACAATCATCTGACAGGCAGGAGACAAAAAGTACTTAAGGACGCCTACATGGCACCAATCATAAGGCAGAGACAACTGCCCCATGATCTCCACTTACCTACTGATGGCAGAAGGACGGCCAAGCCGACAACAGTGACACGTTGCTCCAATCACATTGCGCCAGCTCCAGAAAGCTCCTAGAAGCCACTAACGGTCGACACCAGTGAGACAAGGAGCGTATCCTCCACGTTGTCGCCTTCAGGCCCAAGGCCCATCAGCCCATATCCTCTTACACCACTCCGGCTATAAATAGGAACCTCACTTCACAGGTTAAGCATTCCATTCCCTCTACTCTCACTCTTAATACACACTTTTTTCCCTAAAACAGTCGCTTATTCTCACGCCGGAACCCGGTTAAGAGGGAAACCCCCACATTCCCCTCTTAACGAGTAACGGTGTTCTGTTTTGTAGGACTTAGACGTTCATTACGAAGCTCAGAAATCCATTAGAAGATTAACCACTATGGTAGGAACATAAACCAAACTGATTAGCCCGTAATTAGTTCTGTGTTTCTTCATTGGCGCCCACCGGTGTTCTACAAATCACTTTCATCTTCTTTTCTGAGTTTTCGTGGTTTTTTCTTCCTTCGATCATGGCTGGTCAAGGAATCATTCCTGAGTTTGTTGGTTTCGGAGCAAACTCTAATGCAGCGTTGGGGGTAGACAATCAAAACGTCCAACCCCAACACATTGAAGAAATTGGCGAAATCGAAGTAACCAACACTGGGGGACCGCGCGGGAGCATCACCCGCATCACTGAGACGGTAACCCCAGGAAGCAATGGCGCTGGACCTTCAAACCCAGCTCTACCTCAGAATGTTTCGGCGCTATTAGGGCTACCAGAGGGCGAAACTCCGGCCTCGTGGTACACCAAGAATATTGCCACCATTAACGCGGCGTATCAATCTCTGATCGCACAGCAAGCAGTCTTAACAGCAGAACCATCCTTGGTTACTCCCCAGGGACAGAGTCAGGGGGCGCGCCAGATACCCCCACAGCAAAACATCCAAGGCAGAATTAATAGACCTCCCCTACCAGAAGACTAAGTGTGCATGACACACGCGATACACGGGGAGAAACAGAAAGCTACTATGATTATCTGTCACACGTCCAAAGGGGCCCAGTTCATATCCGGCTCACGCCGCGCAATATGAACAATGAATGGGAAGATACTGACCCAAATGATCCAACTTGGCAGGACGATGAAGAATCTTCAGTCTTCAATCGTTTACAAAGGAACCATGAATACTACAAACCAAGACAACACGTAGGGTACACCGAAGAGGCAGAGCAAGACTTTCGTCTCGCCTATCGACCAGCTGAAGCTGTAGAACATTCGAAGTTCATTCCAAAGATCGCACTAGCGCCGCTTAAAAGAGAGAAGTTACCTCCGACGGTTGGAAAGTTTAACGGATTGACTGATCCCGATGATCACGTCAGAGTTTTCACAAGCGTGGGTTGCATGGGAGGATGGAATATGCCCATGTGGTGCCATCTGTTTATTCAAACGCTTACAGGGGCTGCTCGCGCCTGGTTCGATAGTCTTCCTCCTGGAAAGATAAAGTCATGGGTAGATTTCAGGACTTAGTTTTTGAGTCACTTCAGTCAACAGAGACGATACCAGCGCGACACAGCCGAGGTTGAGGACATCTGGTGCAGAGATAACGAGGGTTTGGAAGATTTCATCACTCGCTTCAACAAAGAGTGCTTGGAAATCGGTGGCGTAAGTGAACAACTCATGCGTTGCCACTTCAAGAAAGCCATCCGCTGTGATAGTCTCATCAGAACTATCACTGGGAAAGATGGAATGCCCAAAGAATGGGATAAGCTCATGGAAGCCGTAAAGATACTTGCGTAAACTGAAGAGTCACTCGCCGCAAACAAGAATTACTATGCTGAAGATTGATTTTCAAAAGGGGGCCATTCGCGCAACAACAACAGACAAAACAAAGGTAAAAACCCTGGGTGGAAAGCCAACCACTCCAGCGGTTATGGCGAACGATCTCGTCATGAAGAGCGGTCTCGCTACAGAGAAGACGCGCGAGACACTATTGATCGCATTGGTTATCGGAAAGCAGTCAGGGATGACAACCGAGAAAAACACTGGACTCCGCTCATAAAAACACCGAAAGAGGTGCTGATGACGGAGAATCATGATTTCAAGGCTCCAAGGCCTATGACAAACAAGAAGGGACAAGACCCCAACCTGTACTGCGACTTCCACAAAGATACAGGACACCTGACAGATGACTGTTATAGTTTACGTCAAGAGATTGAAAGAGCGCTAAAAAGCGGGAAGCTAAGCCACCTGGTGAAAAACGTGCACAAAGAAACTCGACAGATCCAACGCCACGATGAGGGGAGTCACAAGAAAGTCCAACGCCTAGAAACCCATATGGTCAACGGACCAAGGTACAGCGCAAGAGAAAAAGGCAAACGCCCTTACGAGCCCTCATGGCAAGAGCAACAGGTCATTTTCCCGATATTGCGCGGCGGTCCTCGTGCCACTCGACCCGTCATCATTACCGGTATTATCGGCCATTATGAAACGGAGTACGTGTTCATTAACCCAGGAAGTACGGCTGACATCATCTATGAGCAATGTTTTAATCAGTTTGACGAGGATGATAAAGCAAGACTTGAACCAGTTGATTATCCACTGTCTGGATTCTGCAACGAAATGGTCTTCCCGCTAGGCCAAATCAGCTTCCCCGTCACGCTCTCTGACGGGAAGCATTCAAGAACAACAAATGTAAACTTCATGGTGATGCCTGTCAAATCAAGGCATGATGTGTTGATTGGGAGAGAAACCCAAGGCGAATTGAACATGGTAACCTCCACCCCCCACTCAGCGATAGGGTTTCCAACCAAGATGGGGGTGGCGATTATCTATGCCAAGAAAGAAGTAATGTCCACAGAGGAAATGCGCCCGACAAAAGCGGCGAAGGTTTCAACAAGCGAACCAGAAAAGTGGGTTTTAAACCGAAAGTACCCAGAGCCGGATTGCGCCTTGTGAGCCCTGAAAAGCACGAATTTACTTACGCCATCAAGTTGGATTTTAAGAATACCAACAACGAGGCGGAGTACGAGGCATTTTTGGCAGGACTACGCCTCGCCATAAAAATGGGAGCTAAAAATCTGCAGGCACACGTTGATTCACTTCTGATCGCTAGTCAAATCAACGAAATCTATGATGCAAAAGGTGAACTTATGGCCTTATATTTAGATCAGGCGAAAGAACTACTTCAGAAGTTCAAGTCATACAAGGTAGTCCACATCAATCGTTCAGAAAACAAACCAGCAGACGCCTTGAGCAAGCTTGCTTCAACTTCCTTTCAACATTTAGCGAAAGATGTAAGGATCGAAGTATTCAAAAATCCATCAGTCCCGCTGCGCCAGGTAAACGTGATCGAAATAGGGCAGCCATCCTGGATGACCCCTATAATTCAGTATTTGCAAGAAGGAATACTCCCTGAGAGCAAGGCAGAGGCAAGAAAGATTCAGAACAAAGCTCTGCATTATGAGATGAATGGTGGTATCTTATACCGCAAATCCTTCTTGGGACCACTGTTGCGCTGCGTGGACCCCCAAGATGCGAATTACTTGATCAGGGAGATCCACGAAGGGATCTGCGGCATCCATGCAGGACCACGCATGGTTGTCGCGAAGATCATGAATGCTGGATATTATTGGCCAGGGATGCACGTCGACGCCCTGAAGGAGTTGCGCAAGTGCGACTCCTGTCAGCGACATTCTCCAAAAACCTTGCGCCCAAAAAACGACTATATTCCTGTATCCACTGCTTGGCCTTTCCAACAGTGGGGAATCGATATGGTGGGAACCTTCCCAGAAGCTCCTGGTGCCGTCAAGTTCATAATCGTGGCCGTTGATTATTTCACTAAGTGGGTGGAGGCCAAAGCTCTCGCCTCAACCACTGCAATGATGGTGCGCAAATTTATTTGGGAGCACATCATCTGCAGGTTTGGTCTCCCACTCAAAATCGTCACAGACAACGGTACCAACTTCGCTTCTGAAGACCTTCAAAATTGGATGAAGGAGATGAAGATCGACCATACCTTCTCCTCCGTTGCGCATCCCCAAGGCAACGGTCAAGTGGAAAGCGTCAACAAAAGTATCGTCGAGGGGATAAAAGCCCGACTGGGCACAAAGAGAAGAGGCTGGGTAGATGAACTCCCAAGCATCCTGTGGGCTCATCGAACCATGCCAAAAACAAGTACTGGCGAGACTCCCTTTAGCCTAGTCTATGGCTCAGAGGCAGTTATCCCAGCTGAAGTTGGACTCCCCTCACCGCGCTTGACAGCAGTCAACACGGTTGATAATGAAGCAGAATGTCGTCTAGATTTGGATTTATTGGAAGAAAGACGCGAGATTGCGCATATTAAGGAAGCAAAATACAAGACACAACTGGAAAGGTACCACAATGCGAGAGTCCGCATTTGTACCTTCAATCCAGGAGAATACGTCTTCCGAAATAACGAAGCTTCAAACGCTGAATGCCCAGGAAAACTAGCACCCAAATGGGAAGGCCCATACTTGGTTCACGAAGTGCTAGGAAAAGGGGCATACAAATTGCGCACCCTGGATGGACACATCATCCCGCGCACGTGGAATGCGCAACAACTACGCAAGTGCTATATGTAACTATTCTAGGCCTTGCTCCTTTACGCACTCATGTTGGCCACACGCCTTTTTTAGTTACCAATGTTGGCTAAACGCTCCTTTTGCTACTTATGTGTTATATGTTGGCCTAAGCGCCTGTTTCCCAAGCAATGAAAGCATACAACATGTTTTCTTTTACGATTACTCCTTTCGTTACAAATGCATGTTAAACTTTTGATTAGCACGAAAACACTCCAGTAAATTACGAGCTCTTGAGCTATGCCTCCAAGGTCCTCCGCGAACATAGCGCGAGATCGGGCAGTTACACTCACACAAGAGCCACACTTACATTTATTCGCGCTAACTTAACCAAAGTTTCTAACAACAGTGCAATAATTGTAACAGGAAAGGATAAACAAGCATCATATTTAAACAAGCGCGACCGCGCAACAGTTACATAAAAACAAAATGTCATTCATTTGACCCAAAACAAGCGCAGCCGCGCAACTATTAACATTGCAAAGAAAAAAAATTACAAGGCAAAAAGCCTGTCAATACTACCTACTCAAAACCATCACCAGCATCATCATCATCGTGCTTGTCGCCACCATCATCGCCTTCACCATCACCATCATTGCCCGCCGTTTCCTCTTCATCAGATAGTTCAACATGCTCTGGTGGGTCGAGAATGCCCTTTAGACGTTGGCACTAGTCATCATGCTCTAGAGCCTTCGCAACCAAGTCCATTACAGGCAAGGCTAGATGATTGTAAGCATTTTCAGCACGAGCCAACTCGGAATCAGCTTCATTGGTCACCGAACAATGACTAGTATCAAACTCTTGACCAAACACTTCTTCGACATGCTGCGCACACTCCATATAACCTCCGCGATGACCAACCGCGCGAGAAGCATCTATGAGAGCAGCAACAGTCCCGTCCAGTTCTCCAGCGTTCAAAATTGAGTTGGCCATCTACACCAGAACGAGCAAATGAGGAACTGACTTAGTAAATAAAACCTAAGTTAAAAAGAGATAAATACCAGAACTATTCCCCTGCCGTGCAGCCATTCAGTATCTGAGGACAGCGTGTCAACAATACCCTGGACCTCAGCATAATTATTTTGCGCCACATTCAAGGCAGAAGAGCTTATGGCTCGCGCCTCCTCGGCCTTTTTCCTGGCTTCCTCAGCTGAGGCAACCTTTGACTTTTCGGCCTCAAGGTCGATTTCCAGGGACTCGCTTTTGTCAACTTGTTCTTGCAAACCGCGCTTCAGCTCAGCGATCTCGACGTCCTTAGCCATCAAATCCTTGTCCCTACTTGACAGTTGCACCTTCACCTCAGCTAGCTCAACCTGCAAGGAATAAAAGACTTACTTAATTCTGCCAATAAAAACAAAAACTAAAAGAGAGGAGTCTCGAACCTCAGGCTGCTCCTTAGCAGCTTGCGCATTTTCAACCTTCCCTTTCAACTCCGCAACTTGACTCACAAGATCTGTAATTTTAGCTCGAGCCGCATACATGCGCTCGTTGTCTTTCGCGCAAATTTTCTTCCACTCTTCCTTCTCCTTCGCCAGCAAGTCTTCAGCAGCGCGAAGCATGCTCTTAAGGCCTTCACGGCCTCACTCCTCAGACTTCCGGTCGGCTTCGAATTTTGCCTTCTCCTCCTCAAAAGCAGCTTTCGACTTTTCATAGTCGTTAACACGCCTTAATATACGCTCGCGATATTTCTCCCAATCATCCTTTTCCCTAACCATAGTTCGCCACTCGCGAACAATTTCTTGGTTGGCAGCACGAGTGTTGGCCTCACCAACAACATAGGCGTGATACAACCCGCTGTGGGTTCGCGCCCTTTGACGATCAACCTCCCCAGGAGGAATGGAATTCAGCAGCCAGTCGCGACAGGGCGCGAACTCGAGAAATGTGTCTTTTTGCTTCAAACCCTAGGGCGCTTGGTGCGGAGCGTCACCACGGCTCTCTTCCGTATAAGACTTGTAATAAATATCCCCCAGAGTATCCCGGGGGCCTATCGAAGAGCACGGTGGTGCGCCGTGTTTTCCCACACCAGCCTGACCAGCCGCCGAACCAGCACCCGCGCCACATGCGGTAGAAATTCCAACAGACTTGTCGGCAGCAGTTTTCTCCTTCTCCTTAGTTTTCTCTCTTTCTTTCTCACTTTCAGCAGCCTTTTTATCCTTTTCCTGCTCAGCTTGCCTCTTCTTTTCCTCTTCCGCCTTCTTCCTTTTGTCCTCATCAACCTTCTTCCTACGCTCCTCATCAGACTTTTTCTTCTCCTCTTCAGCCTTCTTCCATCGGTCTTCATCAGCCTTCTTCCTGTCTTCCTCAGACTTACTCTTCTCTGTCGCAGTAGCTTTTCCTTCGCGACCCCGACAGCATGGTTGGCCTTATCAGACTCTATACCAGCAGCCTGGAAAGGTTTCACAGTAACCTTGATTTTCTTCGGTGCAGGCTCTAAGGGATCTTTAAACACGACACCCTTCTCAGGGGTCTTCTTCTTGGCCTCTGCAGAAGCTAAGTGTTAAAAAGGGAAAAAAGAACAGGAAAAGAAACCAAAGAAAACTAACCAGGAGAAAATTTGTAAAGAGAGCGAAGATTGCTCTGTTTCCCAAGCACAGGCACTCCTCCAGCCTTTGGCGCAGCAGACACACCAGCTTGATATCCGGCTCATCCTCAACTTCCTCTTCATCCTTGTCTCCTTCATGCACATCAGAGGACGGAGTCGCGCCAGCATCTGGGTTGCGAGAACCCGCGCTCCCCGAGCTCTTTGAGCCACCAGCTTCAGTTTTTTTCTCACCTACGCGCGACAAGCCTTCAAGTGAGTCA